>NC_061161.1:6000976-6048476 GCF_022113875.1 Hydra vulgaris | reverse complement strand
AACTGACGACTTTTTAGTGAAAATTTTATGATGGGGCTTGATGATAAGACAATTTATGTCTCTGCTTGCTCCAGTTCTCTTATTAACACGATTTATTTCATTGTAAATTTTAATATATGACAAAACTTTTTGCTTAAAAGAAAAAATATTTTTGATTGAGTTGAGTTAGTGATTTTTGCTTTTCTTTTTAAATTTGAATCACATTTAATTTTTCCCATAACAAAAATAAGCACGAGGCAAATCAAGTATAACACGAGGCTGATAGTTTGTCTATAAGTAATATATGTAAACATAGTAATTGTACTTAAAAATCATGGCTTATTTAGAAAAATAAACATGAAACAGTTACTGGCACCTATGTCAAAAACTTATAGTAAATGGCGCAACACTCTAAAAAACCTATTTTCTAATATAAACAACCCGTTCCTAAGTCCGTTGCTAAGAAAGTTATTTAACTTCACTATAAAACTTGCTATTTTAGAGCATTTTCAAATTCACTCCCTTTAATGATCTATATATTTTGAATGTAGAGTGTTTGGGCTTCAAGAAGATGCAATTTTAAAAAAAATTTTTTTTTTTTAGTATAGGACCACATTTACTGGTTACGGTGCTTACCATGTTGGGGTCCAAAATCGAGATCAAAAGTTTTTTTTTAAATCTAACGTTTTGTTCCTAAATATCCGGACTAACTTAAACTAACTTTTAAATGGCACAATTTTTTTTTTTTTTAATGATTTTTTTTTCTTTTAAGTGTTCAACTTTATTGGACTTTTTTTTTTGAACTTGAAAATGGCTTATAAAAGTATTACAATTACTCAAGTAAAAGAAATTAAGGGTGTTCACGACAACACAATAATGAAGTTATTTTGTGATAAGATTGATAAGTTCCAAGGTAAAATAAATAAAGATAAGTTAGCTGAACTTGAAGATATGAGTCGCCGAAATAATTTGAGATTTAATGGAGTTAAAGAAAAGGAAATTAAAACCTGGTAAGAAACTAAAAGTAAAATAAAAGAACTTTTAAAACCTATTAAATAGTAATATTGAAATTAAGAGAGCTTATGAGGGCCGAAGACACTAGAGGGGCCAGGGGCACGTGTTTATTTTAGCAAAGCAGGTGCTCTGCAAAACTGTTCTTATTTTTATAACGATGAATTAAAAGATTTTCCTAAGAGGGATTTTCTTAATGTTATTCATTTTAATATAAGAAGCTTAAAAGTTGTTGATAATTTTAATAGTTACACAAAAAAAATTATTTGTAGCATAATATGTATCGCAGAGACATGGTGCAGCTCTGATGATGTTAAAAATTCAAATCTACACATACCAGGTTTTAATTTAATATCATTAGCGCGTAAAAATAAAAAGCAAGATGATGTTGTTATTTTTTACGTAAATTAATGCTTGCGGTTTGTTAACAGGAAAGACTAAAGTATTTCTTGCTTACTGGCGTAGGAACAAGAGGTAAAAGAGTCGGGGGGAGGGGAGGGCGCTAGGGTGGGGCTAACGCCTCCTCCACCCACCCACCCTGTTTCAAAGCCAGTGAACAAGCCTACCAGAATATCATAAATATTAGCCTTTATATTAGAAAATATAATAACTAAAGATATTTTAAACTTATCTTAAAAAAAAGGTATTTTTAAAAGTAACGTCTCTGATCACTTTCCTATATTTTTTTCCTCCATAAATACAGACATCAAAAAAGTTTTACATTAAAATAAACGATTACATTAAACAATTTTTTACGAAAGCGAATTGCATTATTTTTAAAGAACAACTATCTTTACTTAATTGGACACACATAGATTCTAATGAAGCCCAACAAGCGACATTGGTACGGAAGGAGGCGTGAACTTCCTGTTAAATGCTCTCCCGCGCTGCTCTATGATAAGACCGTAAGGAGCTTCTGGGAGCACCTAAATAGATAGAACAAAAAAAAAATAATAATAATAAAAAAAGGACGCTAATTTAGGTAACAATTCGTTTTTAAAATCAATTTATGATCTAAGAGTGGTAGCTAATAATGAATGAATTCTTTACTTCAGTTAGACTAAGTTTCGCGAAAATTTTTTTTTATCATAAACAAATAAAAAACAGATGTAGATTTCCTTTACTACCCTATCTAAATTCTATTGAATTGCCAGTGGGAAAAAAGATATCTTAAGCCGAATAAAAGACGTCTTTATTATGACTTGTTATGTCTTTTTATATTCAGCCTAAATAAAGACGTTGAAAAGACGTCTTCTGAAAAGACGTCTCCAAAAAAGACGTAGAAAAGACATCTTTTATATCGGTGACCTTTACAAAAAAAGAAATGACAAAATTTTCATTTAAATGTTAAGTTAAACAACACCCAGTAAAAGTTTTTTAACCCACAGTATCGTAATTACGATATCTTTGTTACGGTCTGATTGGCCCGTTTTTTGTTTACAAAATACTTTTATAAAACTTTTTATATTTTTTATGTGAAACGTTTTTCCATTGGAAATTTAATTAAAAATCAACTATTTTCGGTAAGCGGATTTATTTTATAATTTATATAATAAAGTAATATATTATGTAAAATATACATAATATATATACTAATATATATACTTATATATATATATATATATATATATATATATATATATATATATATATATATATATATATATATATATACATATATATTATGTATATTTTACATATATATATATATATATAAATATATATATATAAATATATATATATATATATATATATATATATAATATATATATATATATATATATATATATATATATATATATATATATATTTTTTAGCGTTTAGGTAGAAAATGTGAATGGGAGAAAGCAGAAAATGGATGGCGTGGTGCCAGTTAGATGGTATCGATATGATCTACACCTTTTCAAGATGTAATTGAGAAAACAAAAATTGTAATTAAGAATCGTAAGATGTAATTGAGAAAAAAAAAGTTGTAATTAAGAAACGTAAGACGTAATTGAGAAAACGTAAGTTGTAATTAGGAAACATAAGATGTAATTTAGAAAACAAAAATTGTAATTAAGAATCGTAACATGTAGTTGAGAAAATGTAAGTTGTAATTAAGAAATAGAAAGATGTAATTGAGAACACGAAAATTTTAATTTAGATATCGCTTTAAAGGAGTAAGTGTAAAATGGCGCTTAAAAAAAATGGCGCGTAAAAAAATGGAGCGTATAAAATGACGCACTTAAAAATGACGCAAGATTTGTAGCGTAAATTTAATTTTTTAGGGAAAAATTTATAATTTTTGGGCAAATGAATTTAACATAATAAACACTAAAAACATTTTAGGGAAAAATTTATAATTCAATTAAAAATTATAATTAAAAATTATATAATTAAAAATTATATAATTAAAAATTATATAATTAAAAATTATATAATTAAAAATCACTTTATTGATCACTAAGCACCAACTTGTACGTCTTCCATATTTAAAATAGTTGCATAGTGCGTGGTTGTGTGTTGTACCGCACGTGCACAATCTCCTCCCATTATAGTATTTTTCGCCTCAATTACAATTCGTTCTAAGTACTGCATGCGCTGTTCCGCAATCCCGTCACCTAATACAGGTGGAATGCGAATTGCATTTTTAACGTTACTTTAATTTTGGACCAGATCGTTTTCACCGGGTTCAACATTG
The DNA here is from genome assembly GCF_022113875.1 of Hydra vulgaris. NCBI lineage: Eukaryota > Metazoa > Cnidaria > Hydrozoa > Anthoathecata > Hydridae > Hydra > Hydra vulgaris. Next base: position 6,044,803 of record NC_061161.1, on the reverse strand, counting down.
GACTGTAAGGTCTCAAACGTAACAACTGAATGGTTGGTGAATTATCAAACACCCTTGGCTGGTGAATTATCAAACACCCTTTGCAAACGAGCGTGACAAGGAGCATTATCTGTTACGACGACCAAATCCTCCAAACGATTCCCGGATGTAACCCACTGGTGAAACATAGCCAACATCCACTCGTTACAGGAATCTGCTTTAAATGATCCCCTGCGAGTTTCTATCATGACGACATTTGTAGTTGAAATAGCTGCGATTAAGTGTATGTTTAAACCTTTTGAAGCAGGTACTTTCATAATTGCTCTTTTTCCTTGTCTCGCGCGTCCTTGCGTTTTTCTACAAAAAAGGTTAAAATTTGTTTCATCCAACCAAACTATATACATATATTTGCTCTTTTTTGTTTGTTTTCATAACTGTTCATTGTAGAAGGCTCCTTGTGCACTTTTTTTAATGAGAACAATTTGCCTTTGAGGTAATTTGCTATTGTTGTTGTGCTAACGTTTATGTTAAATTGTCTTAATATCTTTGTTTTGATGGCCACCAATGTTAATTGACAATCATTTTCAATCCATGTTAATGTTTCTTCGATTTGATCTTCGGTCAACTTTTTCGGTTTAAAACCTCCTTTTCCGATGAAATTTGAATTTCCGCTGCGAACCCAATTGTATGCTGTCTTATATTTGATACCTAGCGTTTGCGCGAGATTCAACCAATCTTCAAATCGCTCCGCACATTCAGCAACTCTTCTCCTGTCATTTGGAGAAGATAAAACGTAACGTTTCCTTTCAACTTGTTCAGTTGTGTGTATTTCATGCCGACAATTCGGACAACTTGAATCTGGTTGTTCCAGAACTGGACGTAAACAAATTTGGTGACATAAATGTTGACACGGATTTAGCTTAATCACAGACTTTCGGGTCATAGTGTATTGGCATATAACACAACGATTTTTCAATTCCATTATTATTACTTGTGCATACAAAAGCAAAATTTAAGATTATAACTTAAATAAAAAATGTCTAAAATGACCTTTTGTAACAATCTACAAACTTAGACTGTGAATTTGCTATTTTAATTTATGTGTTCTCAATTACAAGTTACGATTTCTCAATTACATTTTATGATTTCTCAATTATATCTTAAGTTTTCTCAATTACATGTTGTGTTTCTTAATTACATGTTACGACTTCTTATTTACATGTTGTGTTTCTCAATTACATATAACGTTTTCTCAATTACATGTTGTGTTTCTTAATTACATATTACGACTTCTTAATTACAACTTTCATGTTCTCATTTACATCTTGAAAAGGTGTAGTCTCAAATAAGTTAGTCGCAGGTAAGTGATTCACTGTTTATTTTTGGACTAATTTTTAATGTGTTGTGCTTGAAGAACGTTGTTTATTACATATTAAATTAAAATATTTATTTTCAGACAAAAAATAAAACTTATAAACAATTTCTGTCTGTATTAACTGTATTAAAGTGCCAGTAAAACGAACGATAGAAAAGAAGAAGCAATCAGTAGGCTTGGAACTTTTTTTTTTATATATTTTTAAATGATCTAAATAATTTTGTTGTTTTTATTTAGTTGAATGGTGAAACTGTTTATACAAAAGATTGGCTCTTTAACTTTTGTCAAAGTCAAATTTGTTATTTCATTGTTAACTGTTGTCTGTTGTTAAAAAAGCAAGTAAAAAAAATGCACAAAATGACAACAGATTTATCTTTAGAACTGTTTGCAAACCTTTTGGTTTGGATACAAAAGACCAAGTGAAAATGATACTGGAAAGGTACACTTTCATTTCAACTAAACATCATTGCAGCTTTCTAGTCTTCATTTTTGTTTATGTGTATTTCATCTGTGTTGCTAATGATAACGCCAGTTTTTATAATTTTATGTTGTTAAGTAAAGCATCACGTTATTATCACGTTGCCACGTTTCAGGTTAAAATAGAGCTTTGATTATTACTTTTATCCAGTTTTAATGAATATTGTTTTATTGAATACTCTCAAGGTATATTCGCTGAATTATCTTTTAGTTTTGATAGTCTTTAGTGAACAACAGATTTTTAAATTGTTATGAGTCTACAGCACTTAATTTTAGCGAAATTCAATTAAAAAGTCACGTCATAGAAGACAGATAAATATCAATATCTGTTTTCAATAACTTGGCTTTCCTAGCAAATTTGAGAGGTGCAAATGTTTAGCTTGGTTTAAATACTACATAATAAAATACATCGTTGCACAGTCATTTTGATGGTCGCAAGTTTCTTTAGCACACTCATTTTTTTATATTTTTAAACTGTTTACTCCTGTCCCAATCTAACCTAGTGGGTTTAAAAAGAAAGGACCGTGCTGGAAACATGAGTGGGTTAAAAGGATTAGCTCTTTTTGAATTAATAGTTGGTAAGTTGGTAATGTGTTTCACTCAGCTAATCAAGTTTCATTTGCTTTTTTGTATTACATTCAACCAATAGACTATTTTTATATTCACTCGTTTTTTAGAAGTCGTAACCGGCTCGTATGAAAGGATTTGCCGTCGTGAAATAGTTAATTTTATTCAACAACGCCAAGAAACAGAGCTCGCTCAAGAAACAGAAAAGAAAGAGAAAGATGAAATAATATTCTGTTGAACAATACTGTTGTTTTATCTATAAATTATTCTCCTATGTTTAAACATATAAATGATGTACAAAATGCTTCCTATTTTATATTTACATCTAGAAGAGGTTTTTTTTCTCAAAACAGCTTTTCATATACGAAAAGTAGAAATAGTATAGTGTATAGGGTATTATAGTATATTAAAAAGTATGACAAAAAAGTCGTTCAGACCCCGAGAAAAAACACTTTTTTAGAAGTCCATAATTGATAAACAAAGACGTCTTAAAGACGCATTTTTTACGCTTTTTCATGACAAGATAAAGACAAAAAAGACGCCTTTTCGATGTCAAAAAAAGATGTCTTTTAGATTTGCATATTCGACTAAAAAAAAGCGCCTTAAAAACGCATTTTTTATGTCTTTTCATGACAAGATTAAGATAAAAAAAGACGTCTTTTCGATGTCGAAAAAAGATGTCTTTTAGATTTGCATAATCGATTAAAAAAAGACGTCTTAAAGTCTTATCGTAAATAAGACTTTTAAAGACGTCTTTTCGACGTCTTTTTTTCCACTAGGTTGTCTTTTTGATAAATTTGATAAAGCTTTTATAAATGCTAAAGTTAAATAATGCAGTCATCCTAATGATATTAATGGAAACATTCTTATTGATACATATGATGCCATAAAAATATCCTTTTAAAATATTTAAATGTTTAATTCAATAAGAAAAAAATTCTAATAATTTAAAAATAGATAAAGTTTCACCAATATTTAAAGGAGGAAACTTACTTAATATTAGTAATTACCATCCAATATATGTTCTCTCTGTTTTTGCAAAAGTTAATATCCGACACAACAACAAACATGAATTTAAAAAAAATAACTTTAACGAACGCGCGATGATCCAAAAAACACAGTATATTACGTAATCAAAATTTACTCTATAGGCCAAATTTTACTCTATACGCAAGTATCTAATGTGGATAGAAATTAAGTTTCCTTGCACATACTTAGTGCCTAACTTCTAATCTTTCTAATACTAAAATATAACTATTTTATTGAAAAAATAGATTATTTGCAACTGTAACTTCATGGTATGGCTACATTTTTGTCGAGGAAATACGAGGGATAAAGTAAAAGAGGGTGGTATTTTAAATGAGCGAAAATTTTTATAGAAAAACAATATAAAAATATGCTTTTTTGTTTTTAATCATCTATCTGTATGGATATTAAGTTTTTTTGTAAGTTGTTATAAGAGAGAAAGTTCTACAGTTCTACATCATCCCCCCTTCCCCCCCCCTACCCCTCCACACACACACACATACACAAACACAAACATTTTTATTTTTTATTTTTAAACTAGCTGATATTAGTTCTATAAGAAAAATTACATGACTTCAAAAATTTTGCATTTCACCTTTTAAAAATTTCTTCATAATAAAACTTAAAAAATAAAAATACCAGGAACAACAGTAATTTTCGTTTTAGCTTTTAACATCATTCATCTTCGAGTCAGTGTTTTTATCTGAGTTCTCTTTCTTATTTTCGCATATTTCGCAAAAATATGAGCATCTCTAACTTATTTTACAACAAGAACATTGGCTTGTTTTGCTAAGGTTTTTTTCATCTTTACAGCTTCAGCAATAAAGGTAAAACAAACGTTGAATATATTCTTTTCATCATATGTATAGCATATAAATTTGTAAATGTTTTACATGTTTTTATTTTCGCTAGAACATCATTTTTTTATCTTTGTTATATATACGAAAACATTGCTTTCTGTTGATCTTTTATTATGTTCTGCATATTTTATACTCTGCAAAGAATAATGATCAGAAACAAAATCAACTAATGATAATTTATGGTAGCGGGTGTATCTGATATAAACATCTAGTACAATTGACATTAAATAGTGACTAGTGACATTAAATATATCGCTTTCTATATTCAAGAGATCTTCGATTGTTTTTCTACAAAATAAATCGTATGAATCTTTATAGATGAGAAGGTTTTCTAACAAAATTATGTTGTATATGCTTTGAGCAACGTAAATAAAGACAAACTTTAATAGCAGAACAATCATTAGAAAAATAGCACTCATTGCTAACTATTTGCAATAGAAAATTCGTTTCACTTTGATATTCAGCTGCAAGTCACAACTTTCCAGCATTGTAAGTTAATGATTGAGTTAATTTATGGATTTTGGATATTTTTATAAACCTTTATAATTGAAATATATTATTAAATAAAGTATGTAATATATGTTTTAATCGTTTAATAAAAAACTTCACAAAAGTAGTAAAAGTGTCAACTTCTTTAACAAGGTCATTTCTTTTAAGTAAATCACTTCGAAAATGAACAGCATCTTCAGCGCAGTGGTATCGGTGGTATCAGCTATGCATAAACCAAGCATGGGGTTAGGATTAGCATGGAGAGTTTGTTAGATAGAAATATTTGTAAAATATTTCTATCTAACAAACTCTCCATGCTAATCCTATGATTTTTTGCAAAGTGTGTTAAATGTTTAAGATATTTTTCTATAAGTAATAAGAGTGCTCAAACAACTTTATTATAAGTTATATTAATACTGTTTATTATACTTTTGGTTACTGAGGCTCATACTTTTAATATAGGCTGCTGCTAATACAGCCATAGCAGCCGTGGTGCAGTGGTAGCGCACTTGCCTCAAAAACATTGGATCCGTGGTTCAAACCGGCATTGGTTTGCGACATCGATTAGAAAAAGGCGTGAATTTCCAATTAAATGCTCATCCGCCGTGCACTGTGATAAGACCGTAAGGATTTCTTGGGACACCTAAATTATATATATATATATATATATATATATATATATATATATATATATATATATATATATATATATATATATATATATATATATATATATATATATATATATATATATATATATATATATATATATATATGTATATATATATATATATATATATATATATATATATATATATATATATATATATATATATATATATATACCCAGCAAACATGCTTTCAGCAGACCGCGCTGCGCAAAGCCGCCGCCGGAATGCCGGTGCTGGCCCTTTGTAATTCCTAATGCGGCTTACCGCTGCCGGGTAGCTGATGTAGGACCGGCATGCTAATTTGTATTGACTTTCCGCCATCGGCCGAAGAGCGATAAAACACCTCGTTGCCAATTCGATTTTAAATAGGCATGCCAGCTTCGGTAAGTTTATGACGATACGCTTTCACAATGCCCGAGATGGCTCCCGGATGCATATTTTGAAACCCTATACAGGCTCAGAATAGGCAGAGATATGCGCAATCTGATTCGCCAATTTTGAAAGAGAGGCTTTTGCGCCTAAGTTTAAATCAAAACAAATGTCAAAAAACGTATTGAATAATAAAAGTGAAATAAAGTAATTGCCAAATAATAATGACAAAAAAAAAGATTTTTTTATCCATTTTTGTACAATATAGATGGTAAAACTTTACTATGCTTTTATTGATATTACTTGGTAAAATTTTAAAACTATAAATAAACCAGATGGTAAAACTTTACTATGCTTTTATTTATATTACTTGGTAAAATTTTAAAACTAACAGTTTAAAAATTTTACCAAGTAATATCAATAAAATATTATTAACTTGGTATAAGTTTTTTCAAATTAAGTTCCCATTAATCCTATCATTTAGCAAGAAAAATATTTTTTTTAAAATACTTTATTTTTTTCAGAATTTTTACACTTATTATTCCCATTTATAAATTGTATACACCACTAAAACATTTTAAGTTTGAGAATATTGCTTATTGGTTGTTGTAGCTAGCCCAGATAATTTACATCACTCTCAAATTAATAGCAATTGTAAACAAGAGCTGATTTAGATTGGCATTGGAATGTATAGTAATAAAAGATTACAAAGCATTGTAGCATAATAAGCTATAAGAAAAAATTTATAACCTGATGTTCACAAGTGTGTTTTGATATAGTAAACTGATTACAAAAATGAACAACTCTTAACTTACCACACCAAGAACAAGAAAAAAACAAGAAAAATTGCAAAAATACAAGTTCATGTTGTTGTTTATTTCAATTTTAAAAGACAATACATATAAAGCACATGTTTGTTGATATATAGCTTTTAACCTGAACAAAATATTGGTTATTGAATTCTATATTTGGTAAAAAACGTTTAGTCTTAAATAGCAACTGATGGTAAATAAAATTAAATAAAGCAACATGCTATTAATTTATTTTACATTACATACTCCTGAAGAAAAAAAAAAATCTTCTCTGAAAAAAAAAAAAAAAAAAACACTTTCTTTTCATTTTTCTAGGCAGAAATATTTATCTTTCATGTTTCCAAATTTTATTAAGTTTTATTATGTAATCTTTAGAATAACCAATAAAATCAAGTGTCCTTTTTTTGAATTTCTGTGAATACCTCTTGTATAATAATTTAAAAATAGAGATGTGTTATGTTTTATCTTGAAGTAATATTATTTTTTCTCTCTGAAAACTTGCTTCTTCAAATGTAAAAGCTTGTTTTGATCAAGTTCTTTTTATAACAATAATTGCAATAATTCACCCTAATTTGGTTAAATTGTTTAACTTCAATTCTCTTTGTTAGCTTGTATTATCAACGCTTAAATGTAACTGAACAAAAGAACTGTTCAGTAGAAAAACAAATAAATATCACTTTTTTTTTGTTAAATTTTCCAATAGATTATTAATATAAAATTTTCATCCTATTTATATATATAAGTTAAAACACCCTGCCAAACTTTTTTTAATTTTTCACAAAGTGTTTGAAGGTTTAAGGATGATGTTTTATTAAAGTTAAGTAAAGAAAAATATTGATGTACGTCTTATCAGCCTTCTCAATATTTAGGTTAAACAGTAACTTCTTCAGAGTTCGTAAATTTACATGGAACATGTAAGCTAGTTTGGTAAAATATCTGTAATTTTTTTTTTTTTACTTAAATGTTTAACTATTTATAATTAACAAGACAGTGTAAAGATGTAACGAGCATAGAACAACCTCTGCCTCAGCTGAAAATTTATACTTTGCATACTTTAAGTACGTTTCCAATAGTCTGGTGCAACTGTATATAAACTTTGTATTGACCATGCTTTATAGAACATAGACATTACATTTGACAGAAAACACTTTGAAACTTTGCAAAATTGCACACATGCAAATTCAAGTTAAATATTTCAAGAGTTTATACATACAAAACATATTTTATTATAACAAAAATAATCATAGCATGACCATTGATTTTGTTCTTTTTTTTTATTTGGTTAACATATATTACTGTTACTGTTTTTTTTTATTTGGTTAACATATTTCACTGTTACTGTTCCTAAGTGCTCCAAAAACTCTTATTCGTCTAGTTTTTTTCCTCAAACATCAGTTCTTTGGAATTCGCTTCCTTCATCATGCTTTGCTGATTCATATAATTTGCAATCTTTTAAGTCGTCTGTCAATCGTTATCTTGCTCTACAATCTTCATTTTTTCTCTTCCAGTTACTTCCAACACTAATTAGTGGTTGCTTGCAGCCTTGTTGGAAGCGAAGATATTTAAAAAAAAAAAATTTGCCTTTAATACTTTTTCTTGCTATTAATTTTATTGTTTATATGTAACTTCACAAAAAAATTACTGTTCAGCAGACAAACATATAAATTTCAATTCTGTTTTTAAACTTTCAAATAATATTTTATACATACAGTTAATATTGCCTGCCAAAATTTTTTTTTAATTTTTAAAAAGTGTTTAATGGTTTAAGATGATGTTTTTTTAGAGCTATACAATAAAAATTAAATCAGTCTCCTCCAAACAATAGTTGAAACAAAACATGAAAACAAAATCTCCTCAAAACTCATATATTGACATGGAACATGTAAGCTAGTTTTGCAATCAGTACAAATTTTCTTTATTTAAAAACTCTAATGTTCAACTCTTTATAATTAACGTATAAATCAATTTATAAATAAAGTTCTTCATCAGTAGTCTGGTAAAACTGCATATAATCTTCATATGCAAAAGTACTTCACAAGTAGTCTTGTACAACTGTATATAAACTTTGTATTTGAGTATGCTTTAAGGCCAAGAACATATTTTGCGAGAAATAAATTTATAGATCTGTAGTGTAGTAAATTAAATAGTCTATAATTAATTCTAAGCCAACATAGAAGGCTTTATTCTTAATATAATAATATGTAAACTAAAATATACAAACAGGTTAGTTTTAGTATAAACATAACTAAACTCAACAAGGATAATAATAATTATAAGAATCAGCACAAGATCTTTTCGAATTACACTTTTTTCTATTTCTGTAGTACATAATCTATGTAAAACAGTAAGTAATAAATAAATAGTATTAAAAAAAATCAAATTAGTCTTTTTATTTTTAAGTCTTACAATATAGGTTATATATATTAAATCTACATCTATACTTTAATAAAGAATAGTTGTAGATTTAATATATATCCTATATTGTATATTTTATAATATAAAGTCCGATTTATTTTATTTATTAAATTATATTTTATAATATAAAGTCTTTATATTATAAAATATACCTAGCTATAATTATTGCTTATAAATATTAAAAGTTACACGATTTTATACCTTTATCTATATTTATAAATTATAAATATAGATATAAATATAATATATTATAATATAATATAAAGTATACTTTACTATATATTATATTATAATATATTATATTTATATCTATATTTATAGTTTATATTTATATCTACATCTATACTTATATATTATATCTATATCTATACTTAGTATAGATTACTATATATTATATTTATATCTATACTTAGTATAGATATAAAGTATAGATAATATCTATACTGTATATCTAAGATATACATATAGGTTCAATATATATTTATAAGACTCAAAATTAAAAATTCTAATTTTATTTTATTTTAAACATATATAACTTTAACAATATTGTTACAGTTATGTAAGAATATTATAACCATATTAGTATAACATTGTTCTTGTTATATTAAAAGTTACATGACTAGTCATATAACTTTTAATATAACAAGAACAATGTTAAATTAATATGAAGTTATATATATATATATATATATATATATATATATATATATATATATATATATATATATATATATATATATATATATATATATATTTATATTTATATTTATATATAAACATATACATATATATAATATATACATTTTTAAATATGTACCAGCTTTAGTAAATAAAACAATTTATGTAAGTTTCAATAGTGAGCTTTTGGACAAAATGACGAAAGATAATAGTTGATGTTGAATATTGCCTAAAAGATCTTACCATAAAATCAAGCAATATTTCACATTCACCAGAAGAAGTACAATCATTGTATTTAAAAAGTATATCAGATTGAAAACTTTTAACTGAGAGTGCTGTTCCCAAAGGTGCAAATAACATTTATTGTGAAGTGAACTCTGACAGTAATCTATTGATATTAAATATTGGCATTAGACAAGGTATTTTAAGTAATAGTTTAAGTTTTTTAAAGAAAAAGGATTGTATACCAATTCAAGTCAACATTGGTGATTTGAAAAGCATTGTTTAAAAGCAGCATTGGACAATTTTGGCCAGTATTAGGTTTAATAAAAAATGTGGATAAACAATATTCAACACAATAAAACCCCATTTATAATTAGTCTTTTTTATAGCAAGTCTAAACCAAAAGACCGTAATGAATTTCTAAAAATGTTTGGTAATGAAAGTATTGCTTTATTTGATTCTGGTATTAGTATTAATGGTAAAGTATATAAGTTCGCTATATCAGCTTTTATTTGTAGTACACCAGCTAGATCATTTATAAAGAGAAATAAAGGACATAAAGCCTATTAATAAATGTTATGCAATAATTAATGGCATTAATTTGATATCTATCTTTTTTTTAATTTTTTAAAAAATATTCTTCAGTATATATATTACTGATGCTTTTTCTATTTTTTTTGTAGATAATAGCTGAGGCAAGTAAAGGAGGCCAGACTTTAAAGGAGGCTGTCCAGAGAATGTCCTTTGCGTTATTCACTAACAACCTCTGCTGTAAACTTAACTGGTCTGGTGTTACCATAAATGACAATGAAAGTAACTTTGTAAAACAAAGACTTACACTTGCTTAAAAGTAATTTTTTTTGTAGGGGCTTGTTACTCTAATTTAATAATTACTTGTGTCTAATTTAGTAATTACTAATCTATTTGTTGATAAATAGTTGATAAATAAAATTTATTTATTAACTATATAAAAATAAAAAATTAATAAATACATAAATAAAATTTGTTAATAAATTGCTTTAAAAAAAATTCTATATATGTCTGAAATTAAGTTAAAAAATATATTTTTTGTTTTCCTGCTAGATAGTTGATTAAAAGTCTTAAATTAATTTTTAGGAGCTGTAAAAAGAAATCCTGCAACAACTTCAGCAACTGAATCAGATTTTCAATATGAGGTTGTGCGTTTTTTGCGTGGTGCATCAGACCTCAATGGCAGAAAAAAAGTTAGACAAGACCAAAAAATCAAACAAGCCAAGAAAATGATGCCTACATCAAGTTTTCCAATGCCATTAAATAATTTAGTTCAGAAGATGAATAACATTGCTAAATAAAATAAGCATCTTTATTTACATATTTGTTATCTTTATTTTACAATATTTTATATATTTTTAAACTCAATAGAGTAAAGTTTTTGTGTAATGAGTATTACTGTTTCTGTGTTTTTCATGTTCATTCCCTTTTACAGTAACCTTTTGTATATGAGATTGTAGATGAGAATTTAAATCGTGATATTGAATCTCACCAGAGAATAAAGTAAAATTAATTTTATTATTTTGATATTTATTTAATTTTATTATTTTGATATTATTTTAATGTTATTTTTGAAAAAAATCCAAAATATAAGTTCTGGAGTCTGTCTACTGTTTGATTTGTTTGATTATATTAAATTTAAATATAACTATAAGCTTTAAAATATAAAGTTATTGATGGAAAGCTAAATTAACTTGGTATTTAACCAGTGAAACAGATTAATAAAAATCTAACAAAATTTTTATTTTGCAAGCCATTATTTTAAAGGATTGCTTTAACAATTCTGTTTAAACAGGCTTGTAATTTAATGTTACATTTATGATTTAATATTATTTCTTTACAGGAAACCGTTTACCTCAACCAGAGTTATATTTCACAGAATTATGTTGACCATGATCCAAATATTGCCATGGGTATAAGATAGATGTGGTGCGGCAGTGGTGTAGTGGTAAGAGCGCTCGCTTTGTAAGCGAGAGGTTCGGAGTTCGACTCCCACCACGTCCCTGGAAGTACCGCGCTCAACTTAGTTTCTCCGCGCAGCGGCCTTGCTTGTCAAGGTTCGTGTTTCGGAGTTAAAGAGTTGAGAGAGGGTTGTACCACGAAATACAACAAAAAAAAAAATAAAAAATAAAAAACACAAAAAAATGAGTAGCCTCCTCGACTGTAGTGGCCCCCTCGGGCCTTGGGGAGGTGAATAATGTAAAAAAAAAAAAAAAAAAAAAAAAAATGTTTGATTTGCAAACTGGATTTAAATCATATTTTCTTTAAACATATTTATTTGCTCTTTATATACTTACAAATAATTTATTAGAAAAAAATTATATACTTATTTACTAAACCGTTTTATTTCAATCAATTATTTGATTTTTTATATTTTTCAAGGAATTTTTATAGTATATTATATTGCACTGTTTTTTTTTTGTATGGTGAAAACTATGTTCAATTTACAAACTATATTTTAGTTTATCAAAATATATATTTTTATTGATGTGTTCTGTCTCTGATTCTTTCTTTTTCAGATGTGCACTTGTGTCTTAGGCTTATGCTTTGCAAAAGGTTCACCATCGCCCTTAAGTTGCTGTGGAATTTACGGTTTTTATTTCCAACCTGGCATATAAGTATTTCATTTTTAAATACTATTTTATTTGTTAAATTAAAATTAAAATTAAAGAAAATTTTTTTAATGAAATAACAATTTTTTTTTATTATTCATAAACCCCTCAAGCATATTTATACCCCACATTTATAGGATTAGGTATACCAGGTAGGTTACTGTATATGAAGTTTTATTTTTTAAAAAAGGCAGGCAATATGACTTTATTTTTATATAGCTTTTTTTTTAAAGTTATTTCCATAGCTTTTCAATTTAAAAAATATTTGTTTTGTTTTTATGTTTTAAATTATGCTTAAATAATAAAATTAAATTTATATTTATTCAATGTAGATGCACTTAGTATCTGAAGTTATTTGTCAATAACTGGTGATCAGACTTTCAAACGAACACGTTTTTAAGGGCTGAGAAGGTTAGTTTATTATCTTTGTTGTAATAGCTCTAAACTTGACTGTTTCAATATTGTTATTATATATCATTGCCTGTTTTTAGGTGAAAGTTAGAAGTCTGCAGACTGCAACGTAAATCAATTTTCAACACATGGTTTTCTGAATATATTTAGTTTTTATTATAACTTCTGATTAGTCTTTTTGTTCACCAAGCTTAAGCCTTGCCACGTATAACCTATTGATTTACAGTTGGGGTAGTGTTTTTTGGTGGTAGGAGAATTTTAGTATGTTAAATTCGTATTTTGTCTATATACCTATGCACAAAGTCAAAAGATATTTGATGTGTCTTCCAGGCATTGGCAGGATTTGCTTTTTTTTATGAGTAAAAATTTGAGTTGAAAGATATAAAGATTTTTGCTAACAATAAGTGCGTTCTATTCAAACAAAAAAATTAAAATAATTATATGTATATCATTATGCATTCAAATCTTAGTCAAAACTTATTATAGATCCTATGCTATTCCGCAATGGCTTTATCATCGTTTAGCCGCTGACGGACCGTTGCTCAAACGTTGTCGATTTGCCACCATAGGTCCGCTGTCGAACCGCCTTCAGTTTTCCGATGTAAATACGATGTGCAAGCCAACGCGGCAACGCTACGGGCGGCCGACGTCGGTACGACATAAGTACTGACAGCGGTCCGTTATCGGTCCGCCTGCTTGATGTTTGCTGGGTTGCTGAAGATAAGAGTACAAGATTGTGATGCTTTAACTGACTTCTATACTTTTTTTGCAAATTTATAATAGAAAAATAAAGACAAAAAGTCTTGTATTTTTTTGTGTGTGTTGCCGCAAAGGGTTTGAATTAGAACCAAAATCATCAGAATATAATACAATTCCTATACTTTCTGGATGATTTGCAAAAAAAATATTCTGTTGAAGTAACTTTCCATGTACAAAATCATCATGGATTTTTGCAGAATTTCTTATTGAATTTGTAATCTTTTTTGCAGATAATGTTGTGCGTCATTAATAATTAGCGTGCTAATTATTGACAAAAGTCACAAATTGTGATTTTTTATTATTATAACGTTTTGTTTAACGACCACTAATTGTTGACAAGAGTCACAAGTTTAATTTTTAAATACTATATATAGTGAACAAATTTGTTATAAAAAGATAAGATTGTTGATAAGTAATGAAAAACATTAAAAACAAAATGGCTTTTAAATGGCTTGGTGGATGTGGTGATTCTGAGTGTAAATTTAGTAATAAACAAATACGACATGATTATGGGTATGGACTTAATAAAGACGTGTGATGGACTACAAATTGGCACTGGGAAACTGAAATTGTGTAATTCTTTGATTGAGTTGTCATCGAAACTTCGTGTTGCGACAATTGAAATTGGAACAAGCAAAGCTTATTTTGATGGCAAAAGGTGGATTGTAAGTTGGGAGTGGGAAAACGAACCTAAAATGAAAAATAGAACAAGTCAGTATAATGTAGCTGACCAACATTGGAGGCGTTTAACAAATAAATAAATGAATGGATCAAAGAAGGTATACTCATCAAATATGACGATAAAATTATGGGAAAACCTAAAGGTCTAATACCGTTAATGTATGTCATTCAAAATAATAAAAAGAAGATAAGACCTGTGCTTGATTATCGTGAGCTTAACACGTATGTAAAAGCCTCTACAAGAGATGCTGATGTCATCAATGATGCAATGAGGGAGTGGAGACTCATGAGTAAAAACAGCAATGATTCGGTAGTGGATCTAAGAAGAGCATATTTACAAATTCATGTGCATAAAAGGCATTGGCCCTACCAGACGGTCATCTATAAAAATCAGCGATATGCAGTTACACGTTTGGGCTTTGGTTTAAGTTTGGCACCAGTGATGATGAGCTCAATATTGCGGTATGTTCTCCAACAAGATTCTGCACTGGCAAAAACAACAAGAGGGTACATTGATGACACCCTTGCAACCAATGGAAATGGAAGAAAGCTGGTGATACATATGAAGAAATGGGGTCTTCATGCAAAAGCACCTGAATATTTTGGCGAAAACCCAGTTCGTGCACTAGGATTAGAAGTCACAGTAAATCCATTAACAAAGGAGATGTTTTGGAAGAGAGGAGCTTCCTATTATTAAATCTGTGCTCACAAAGAAGGATATATTCTCATTATGTGGTAATCTGATTGCTAATCTACCAGTTGCTGGATGGTTGAGACCGGCATGCAGCTATATAAAAAGATGTACTAATGAAGCAGATTGGGATGAACCTATTACGAATAAGTATGTTATCGAAATGATGCAGGAAATTGTAGATAAAGTCGTAAAGTGC
The DNA here is from genome assembly GCF_022113875.1 of Hydra vulgaris. Taxonomy (NCBI): domain Eukaryota; kingdom Metazoa; phylum Cnidaria; class Hydrozoa; order Anthoathecata; family Hydridae; genus Hydra; species Hydra vulgaris. The sequence continues at coordinate 6,029,480 of NC_061161.1, read as the reverse complement.
GATCCGGCAAAAGGTGTATGGAATGTGAAATCAAATGCATCTCTGACTGTATGGTGCGACGTAAGTTCGCTGGCAAAAGGAGTTGTGTTAACGCAAGGTGACAGAAAGATAGAAGATGTGACATGGCTCCGACCAAAGTCTGATGCAATGCATATCAATGTGGCCGAATTAGATGCATGTATTGAAGGTCTAAATATGGCATTGAAATGGAATCCAAGTCTCCATTAAAACTGTTTCTCATAGTGTATTTAGTTGGTTAAATTCTAAATTGACTCGTGACAAACCTGTGAAATGTGCAGGGCAATGCAAAATGTTAGTTCGACGAAGACATCAAATATTTGAAAAATTGGTCGAGGATTATGTCATAAATGTAACTGTTACATGGGTACCAACAACTAAAAATATTGCAGATGAACTCACAAGAGTGCCAACAAAATGGATAAAAAAACAAAGTTGCAACACAAGAATGTAATACCATTTACAAGTACGATAAACAGCAGATTCGAAAAATTCATTCACTAGCACACATGGGAGTTTCCAAGAGTATGGAGTTATGTATGCGCGCTGGTATCCACGTTACCAGAGACACAGTGAAACAGGTTGTCGCTGAATGCGATAAATGTAACTCGATTGACCCTAATGTGATGTTGTGGGGTAAAGGAAATCTTGCTGTTAGCAAAGTATGGGAAAGAGTAGCCTGCGGTGTTACTCATGTTGATTCATCGCTATATCTCACTTGTATTGATTGCGGCCCAAGCAGATATACGTTATGGACACCATTAAGCGACGAAAGTGCAACTATGGTTGTTAAAGCGTTAGAAACAATATGGTCAACATTTGGACCTCCTTCTGAAGTTCTTCTAGATAACTCTTAGTCATTTAGATCTCAGCTTATGCAAACTATGGCTGCGAAATGGAAAATAAGGGTCATCTATCGAGCTGTTGAAAAACCATCGGGAAATGGAATAGTTGAAAGAGTTCATCGGACGGTAAAAAGAACAAATGCAAGAGTAAAATGTGGTATTCCCATGTCTGTATTTTTAATCAATAACGTTCCATCAAAACACGGCACACCTTTTGAAATATTTTGCCAACATCACAAACGAGTTCGAATTCCTGGAATCGATAAAATCGAATCAACACAAAAGTCGATGACAGAGTGTCGTGAATGGAAAATTGGCGACAAAGTGTGGGTGAAACCCAAGCACGTAACGCCGTGTACGCAACGATGGCTGAAAGGAAGTATAGTGGCATTGCATAATGATTTAACAGCTGAAGTCGATGTCAACGGACATACGTTACCACGACATTTTTCTCATCTGCAACATCGTCGTGTAGACACAAAAGAAGAAGATACAACAGATGATTATGATTCAACACTATTAAAACTTCCCGAAACGAGCTCAAAACACATTGTCAATGATGATCCAAATCTTCAAATAATTCCTCCGGATAATGGTAAAAATGACAATAGTACGGGCAGCGATCAAAACTATTCAACAGATGGTGAAACAGAGTCACAGCCTGTTCAATTCACTCGCTATGGAAGGAGAGTACTTCCTAATCGGAAGTACAACGATTACGTATGAGCTCTTGTTGAGCTAAGGGGGATGTTGTGCGCCATTAATAATTAGCGTGCTAATTATTGACAAAAGTCACAAGTTGTGATTTTTTATTATTATAACATTTTGTTTAACGACCACTAATTGTTGACAAGACTTACAAGTTTAATTTTTAAATACTATATATAGTGAACAAATTTGTTGTAAAAAGATAAGATTGTTGATAAGTAATAAAAAACATTAAAAACAAAATGGCTTCTAAATGCGTTGAACAACAGATAACTCTAACTGTTCAATCATATTAGCTGAAGACAAATATTTTATAAGATTTTCTTTGATCGGAACATAAATATAGTGTTTTTCTGAATTTGCTAGAAAAATTTTTTCAGGATTAATATAAGAAAACAAGAATTCATACTTCGAATTAACTGAACATGTTGCAATAGATGAACCCATGATCTGATTAAAATCATTTATCATGCATGGTCTGATAAAATATTATTAAAAGTGCTTTCTGAAACAAATTTTCTTGAAGTATATTTTGGCTTCAAATCACAAAAGAGCTTTTCAAGAGACAGTTGTAAAACAAAACTTTCTGATTCCATAATTTAATCTTCATTTGCATTGATAGTAACAGCTTCTTCCAAAAGTGGATCACATATGTTCCTAAATGGTGCATTAGTCAAATTAATTTTATGCTTTCTTGAAGAATGTGATATTAATGAGCTGTAACACGTAAATTGCTGATAACAAACATGGCATTTGTATTTTTGCATAGGATGGAAGTGATAGATGTGACCACGCAGTTTCCTCTCATTTATGCATTTGAAAAAGCAGTATGGACAGTAGTACATTAGTAGATCACTAAGAAAATGTAAATAATTAATTCTTTCTTTATTAGTAGTAAAAGTCAAAATCTGTTTTAACTAAATATAACTTCTTTTTTACATAGAACAAACAAAACTATAACTTTTTGAAAAAATTACAACCAGAGATGGTAATCTTAAAGATCACTTTATTTGATATTTAAAATAGAAAACATAAGTGAAAAAACGAAACAACTTTCTTAACTGTTTAAAATTTAAACAGTATTTAATTGCTAAAAAATTAAATAATTAAGAAAGATATTTTATGATTTTTTTAAACTTTTATTAATTTATATTATTTTCTCAAACTAATTTAGTAAATCACGAAAAGTTTCAAAGTTAAAAAATTTTGTATCACTTGTTATCATACAATGCTTTCATATTTTTATCAAAGCAATACTTACTTCAGGTGTTTTTATTAAAGCAATACTTACTTATTGGGATATGGCAACACTACTATTACATTATATTATATTATATATATATATATATATATATATATATATATATATATATATATATATATATATATATATATATATATATATATATATATATATATATATATATATTGCAAATTACGTGTTATAAGTAGTTGGCATGTAGCTAAAAAAGTGTTTAATTAGCTCTTATTATTTGAGGTAATTAAACACTTTTTTAACTACGTGCCAACTAAAATATCATTAGGGAGAAAAGTCTTATTACCGGAACAAAACATTAAACACTAATATGCATTTAACACCGTTTATTAGTAGGTTTATATTGGTGTAAAACGTTTCCAGGGTTGGAATAAGAAGATATAAAACACCTAAAAGGTGTAAAATTACACCGTTTGAGTATAAACATAACCTCGAACGGTGTTTTTTGAAATTTATTTAAGAAAAAAGTGTAAATTTACACTGTTTTGATGTAATTATGCACCTTATGGGTTATTTTTTAATAAAACGGTGTAAAATAACACCTTTTTTAATCACTACACCGTTTTAATAAGGTATAAAAATCAAATGTTGTGATTTAAGAAAACACCGTTTGAGGTTCTATTAACACCAAACGGTGTAATTTTACATCTTTTAATTAAGAGTGTAGAACTGGTTTTTGTAAAACTGGAATTTTTCCATTACACAAGTCTCAAGTGCTTTTACGACTACCATGTTTTAATGTAGGTTTAGAATCAACTACTGATTTAGTAAGCCAATCATTTTTAGATCATTTATGTAAGTCACTGGATGATCCTCAGATGGTTCTAAAAAACCAAAGCGACGTAAAGTATGTGTTGCCATAGATAAAAGCTTATTTTCAACAGATATATCATCTTGTGTTATAAATGAAAATAATAGATTAAATACAAATAATTAAGATACACCTATCAGTATTATAAATACAATTGAGACCAACAACATTGACATTGCTGGCGAAAGTACAAATACTAGAACTACTGAGATTTCTAATCTAATTTTTGCGGATGTAAGTTTAATTGTATACAATCATGCAGAATTTTTAGATCATTCAGCATTAGGCAAAAAGATCTTTCAAAATATTGAAAAACAATATATATGTTTTAAATTTTACTTTTTCTTTAGATGTATTATATAATATACACCAATGCTTCAACTAATGCATTTGAAGCACTTAGTTATAGCAGTATTAAACATGTAAATAATAATACTCATATAAGATCAAAGCCCCCTAAGTCGGAGATAATAGTACCCCATTACATGGGGTACATTGATCTTTTTGCAAATGTTGAAATATATCATGTTCATCAATTTTTTAATGAAAACATTTATTTTTACTTAAAGACAGATTTTTTAGTTTAGTCTAGTAATAAATTAAGTTTTTATATCTAGATCAATGCACCCCATCTCTCCTACTGATATGATGCCTGTGCTTTTTATGAAGGTAATATTTTTTTATTTAGTTGCAATCTTTACTTGTACTACTTAGTTACCAGATACTTTCCTTAGTTACAAAGGAGTAAATTAGTTTTTAAATAAATTTTATCTGATTTTCGACCACTTTACATAGAATAAATTTAGGTAAATAGTATTTTGGGAATAATAAAAACAAAAAATACTGCAAGCAAACATTGTCAATTTTAAATTGCATTAAAAACTTATAAAACAATAATATCGTTTGAAAACTGTTTAAGTAATTGTAAAAAGTCTGAAGGAAATGCTTTATGATTTGTTAAATGTGATGTTGATTTACCCAGTAATAAAATAACAGGGTTACTGGAAACTAGGAGTCTATTGATCAAATCTGTATTTGTTTCTCTTCTGGACGTTTTTTGGCTGAATTTTTCCAATAAGATTTGAAGTCTTTGTTCTAGCCTCTTGAGCTTTCTCTGAAAAAAATCCGATGGGTAATGTACGGCTTTTAATTAAGCCATGTCCATGTATGTGCACTTTGTGTACAGATTGAGTTATGTAATACTATGGATTAGGCTATATGTATCCCTTTATCCATACTATTACTATGTAATACTATAGATAAAGGGACACATATAGTCAAACAGTGTCAAAGTAATAATCCTTTGATTTTGACTAGTTTATATCATATCCTGAATATAGTGTTACCAAGATAATTTAAAATCTGAATATAAGGTTTTGATCAATACCCAGAATTTCAGCTGTTTGTTTATATGCTGCAAAGCACACCTTGAAGTATTGCCACCATTTCTTGTTCCAAAACCACCACTTTTAGGGAAATCAACAACAAGTCTTATTTTGTTCATGAAATAAGTCTAAATTTTTTGTTTAGCAACAGATGCCTTTTCTTTGTGTTTTTTAGACTATGCATGCCACTTTCTTGTTTCTTTTTTCTATGCAAGGTGCGAAATCATCTCAAAAAATTGAATCTATGCCTTTGGAAAGATTGGAAAGACCATATTTGAGCTCTCTGTTAATAATCTGTATATCTTTATACATTAATTAAGGATATCAAGACTATTCATATTTTTTGGAGAAACAACACACACTGAACAGCATTGGTATGAGTTTTTTCAGATAATTTTATTTGAAGCTTCCCATCAATCATTGTAAGTTTAATAATACAATTCACTTCAATAGAAGATCCGCAAACCTTTAATACAATTATAGCCAAGCTTTCTATATCACTTCGAATGTACTGATCTTCTTCAATCACAAATTCCTTACATTTCGTTTTGTATGCAAACATTCTTTGCTGTTGCTAAATCCAATGGGACTAGGCAGTTAATAAATAACGATTCTTCACGTTTTAATTATCTGTTCATGCCAGGTTCTAATAAAACTTGTTTTTAAATGCTTTGGCCAGTAGTACCATCAAAAACAGCCTTTTACGCGAGTGTCATTTTTTTTTTTGCTTTGTCGTTCAATATTAAGTGCCTCATCACTTTCTGAACTGTACAGATTCTTTGTAAAGTATGAATCATTAAATTTTTTAAAGGAAATGAAGCTGAATAGTCCTCCACTGTTATATTTGCAAGATAACATTTCAATTTTGCATTCCTGACATCATTGTAAGCGGGGTAGATGTCATATTCTTTCTCTAAGATTCAACTTCTAAGCAATTGATCAGAAGCTTTTGTCAGACTGGCATCAATTATTAAAGCCATGTACTTCGTCTGCTGAATATTTACTTGCTTTATCTGTATTTGAAATATTTAAAACGTTCTTGCCAGCAACAACAATAGATTCTTCTTTTAATTTTTTACGTGCAGCAAAAATAGTTCATTGAATTTTTTTGTATTAAATATTATAAAGGGCTGTCCATAAATGATATCAGTGATTTTTCTCAATTATTATCCCCCCTCCCCCCTTTGTCAAACTTTGTCAATTTATGGTCACTCCTCCTTATATATGATGTCAGTTTTTGTACCCCCTCCGACTAAAGTAACATTAAAAATATGTGTAAACACCATTGATTTTTTTTTGGTTAAATTATGCGTTTATATAGTAGTAGATCTCAGCAAGTTATCTTAAAGAACAGTTGATACCTCATCAAATAATAAACAAACTAATCAAAATTTTATTCTATATCTATAATATAAATTCAATCACTCATTATCTTCCCATGGGTTTTTGAAGTGATCTTCTATAACAATAACAGTTGTATTTTAAAAAATGACAAATGACTTTATCTGTTTGCTTTGAAGCACATTTTATAATCCTCTGGGATCGAATAACAATTGTTAAGTTTATATGCAAATTGTTGATACTTATAAACAATTAGATTTTCAGTCAAACGGTAATACAATAATAAAACGTTGGTAATTTTTAATTTATTTCATGTCTCTGAGAAACTTACATCGAATTCCCCACAAAGCAAATATGTCATTTTTATACCACATTGTAGATTTGAAATCTTTTAAAAATTTAAAATCTGCCCGTATAAACTTAAATTTTTCTGACATCATTTTGGTCTCAACACCCCCTCCAAACTTTTCAGTACCTCTTTCCTCTCTATATTTACTGACATCATTTATGGATCACCCCTAATATATATGCCACTTTGACTATTAATTCAAATTAGTAATAAAGTTACTTCAATCAAAAGTAATTAAATTACTGTTAGTGCTAGTGATTAAATTACTAACTTCTACCGAAAATATGTTGTTGCTATGCTATGCAAAGAAAGGTATCCATAGCAACCAAAAAAAATAATCCTCATAAGAATTGTGAGTCTCACTATAATACATAGCCTCAATATTGTGTACTTAGCGCAAATAAAGTACTGTTAAAACAACGTTAATGTAAAAATAGGTTATTGCTATGCAAAATTAAGTACCATAGCAACTAAAACATATATACAATCTGAACGGAGATTTTTTTTTCCTAATTTATTTAGCCGTAAAAATATTTACAAGTTTCGTGTTTTATAATATACATAAAAATGGCAAGGACGAGAAGACAGGTTTGCCTTATCATCAAGTCCCTTGTTTTTTCAAGACATTTATATAAATACGTTGTAAGTAAAATTAAAAATTAAAAATGAGAGAAAAAAGTAAAATGTTTCAGAGAAGTTTATACATAATGCAAAATTGTATAATAGCGAATTTCGTTATTTTTAATAAAAGTTCTCAATAACGTGAAGGTTAATATACGGTATTGCAATGCTATTTATATTCAAATTTCCAAGTTATTCATTGAAAGAAAATTTAATAATTCATTCAAGAAAACAAAAACTGACAGCAACAATAAAGAAAAAAAAAGAAAACATGAAAGCATAAAAGATAATTTACAATCAAAAGATACTATATTATATATATATATATATATATATATATATATATATATATATATATATATATATATATATATATATATATATATATATATATATATATATATATATATATATATATATATACGTATATATATGAAAAATAGTATATTTGGTTTTAGTTAAACTAACTGAAAGTTTATTCATATTTAATCATTCAGTTAGTTTTAGAAGTTCAATGTTGACCGTTTAAAATAATGTTGTTATATCACTATGAGAACAAAATAAATTAATGTCATCAGCAAATAATATAAAATGTAGAATATTAGAAGCTTTGTTTAAATCATTAATATAGATTAAAAATAAAAGTGACCTTAATATAGATCCTTGAGGAACGCCGTAAGTTATATTGTCATATTGTTAGTTTTTTCATTACCAAATGAAGTATTTTGTTTTTAAAGATAAGTAGCTTTTGAATCAAGCTATGTTTAAATTTTTAATTCTAGAGTTTTCTAATTTTTCAATTAAAATACTATGATTAACAGGGTCGAATGCCTTACTAAGATCTATGAAAACACCTAAAGTGAACTTATTTTTGTCAAAACCTTGAAAAATAATCTGAATGAGATGAAGAACTGCATGATCAGTAGAGTGCCCTGTTTTGAAGCCAAATTGTTTGTTATAAAGAATATTATTTTTTTCTAAAAATGAGTACAATTTGTTATACATAATGCGTTCTAGCATTTTCGAGAAGCAAGGAAGTATGGATTTAAGTCTATAGTTCGAGATATTAGTATCATCTCCAGATTTAAAAACTGGTATTATCCTTGCAATTTTAAGTTTTTTTGGAAAAATTCTTTGCTAAACGAAAGATTAAATATATACAGAAGAACTTTTCTAATATAGAATATACATTTAGTTACAATATTCCTACTAACGTTATCAAGTCCTAGTGCTTTGTTTAATTTTAATGAATGCACAGCATCTAATAACTCTTTTTCTGTTAACTCAGCATATTCCAATATTGATTTGCAAGGAGTCAAGTATTTCTCGTTGTTAAAGTCACTGTGTTTTAATTTTGATGCTAAATTTAAACCTGACAATTAAAAATGACAAAACCTCATTAAATGTTTTTGCTATTAAAGATTCATTTGTAATATCTTGATAATGATATTTTAGTTTTTTTGGAAACTGTTTAGCTTAAGTGTTTTTTTTTTCCAATTACTTCTTAAATGATTTGCCAGGTTTTTTGAGTATCGCCTTTAAATTTTATTATTTTATTTGAATAATATAACTTCTTTGAAAGTTTTATAATTGATTCAAAGTGACCTTTATATTTTTTATACCGTAATTTATTTTCATAAGTTCTTTTTTTCAGAAACACATCATACAATCGTTTTTTTAATGATTTTATTATTCCTTGTGTATATAAATGTGTAAATATAAAGGGTTTATAAATGTTTTAGTTTTGATAATTTTTGTTACCATCGGGAAAGCATAATCATAGTGTTTTTTGAATAGATTTAAGGGGACAAGCAATCTTGAGATGATTGAAGCAATATGATGCTTCAATCAAAACTTGATTGAAGCATCATATTGCTCAAATAAATATAAGACAACACATAGTAAACTGTGGCAATTGTTAGTTATAGTGCGGCATAAAAATAAATTTGTTAATGATTTTTTTTTAGTCTGTGATTTTCAAAGTATAACTGAGATAACATGCTATGACTAAATTTATTTCACGCAATTGTTTTTCTAATCTCTAAATTTTCTAAAATAACATGTACTAATTTTTTGTTTTAAAAATGTAGATGCAATTAAAGTATCACACAACGTTGATGTCACCGAAATAACTTAAATATAATTTTTTTTTTTTTTAATTCAATATTCAAATGCTAAGAGTTCTGGAAACTAAGGGTTTTAAAATAAATAAATTATCAATAAATTTGTCTTAATATATATAATAACTAAAACTAAATAATTTTTTAAGACAAAACAACTAAAATTATTTCCATTTTGTCCACCTACTGGCTCATTGTGCAATGGTATAAAAATCTAAACACAATCGGCTTGATTTTGAATAAAGAATATGGAATGTTAATGTCCAAATGATCTAAACGGAAGACCAATAGTTGAAGGTTCTTGTTCACCGACCCAACGCCTTAGTGAATTTGTTGAAAAAATCTTATCACCTCTTGTACAAAAATTGACAACATATATCAAAGACGATTGGAATTTCATTAGAGTACTACCTAATAGTATGGAATACTAAAATACCACTTTATACAGCGTTGATATTTCTAACCTTTATACTAGTATTTCTTATGAACTAGGTTTAGAAGCAATTAAATTTTGGATATGTAGACTACGTGATGATGTACCTAACAGATTTTGGAAAGCTTTTATATTAGAAAGCGTGAATTTTATTATAAAGAACAACAATTTTACTTTTAATAATGAGTTTTTTAATCAATTTTTAATCAATCGGAAAAGTTATGGGAACAAAAATGGCTCTTTCATATGCTTGTTTAGTAGTAGGATATCTTGAAGAAGTTAAATTCTTTCCTAAAATTTTACCAAACTTCTTCAATAAAATTGAATGCAAGAATATTCAAAAAAATTTCAAAAGGTACATGAATGATGGTTTTGTCGCTTTATAAAAATCAATTAATGTTAATTTGCTGTTAAAGTGTCTCAATTCTTTGCACCCCGATATCAAATATACAGAAGAACAATCTAGAATATCATATACGAAAACCACAGAGTACCAATCTTTAAACTTTTTAGACATAACAGTTATTCTACATGATAACAACATTATTGAAACAGATATTTTTTATAAACCTACTAATTCACATGATTATCTAAATTACATTAGCCATCACCCTAAACATACAAAAGAAAATATACCTTTCACATTAGCTAAACGGATAGTTTGTTTTGTGTCTAATCCATCAAAAATGGAAATCAGACTTCAACAACTAAAGCAAATTTTAGTTCGATGCAATTACCCATTAAAAATCATTAATAATAGAATTTTTAAAGCTCGACTACAGGGACCAGCGCTCCAAAAAAGAGAAGTTAACAAAATTATACCTTTTGTAACTACAAATTTGGCAAATATTAATTTTGAAAGTTTGTTAACAACTCTACATAGTATTTTGAAACTTTCTGTTCTAGACAGTAAACTAAAATCAGTTTTTGAAAACACTACTATCGTATTATCACAACGCCAACCAAAAAATATTTTAAGACACATAAGTACATCAAGCTTTAATAAGAAACCAGTTCTTATTAACGATGAATGCAAGGTTTTAAAATGTAAATCAAAACGCTGTAAGCTGTAATGTAGGGGAGATAGGGGCGCATTGATCGTCGTTGCAGTATTTTGAAAACTGCAAACAACCCGATCTAGATATAAAAACTTATTAATTACTAAACTAAACTAGAACAATCTGTCTTTAAGTAAAAACAAATGTTTTAATAAAAGACGTTAATGAACATGGTATATTTCAACATGACAACAACCCTTGCAAAAGATTAATGTACCCCATGCAATGGGGTACTATGATCTCCGATATGCGGCGCTTTGATCTTATATGAGTAACATTATTTACATGTTTAATACTGCTATACCTAAGTGCTACAAATGCATTAGTTGAAGGGTATTAGTGTATATTATATAATACATCTAAAAAAAAAAGTGAAATTTAAAACAGATATATATATATATATATATATATATATATATGTGTGTGTGTATATATATATATATATATATATATATATATATATATATATATATATATATACATATATATATATATATATATATATATATATATATATATATATATATATATATATATATATATATATATATATATATATATATATATATATATATATATATGTATATATATATATATATATATATATCATTACAACCTAAAACACACCAGTGTATAAAGTTTACATTAGAAGAATAACCACAATTCTATCTATGAAAATAAGCCCGTTATATACTACTAACATATATATGTGTTAAGTTTTACAAAACTTGAAGCTTATAAAGTCTATAAGAATACAGTATTTTAAGTTTACAAAGAAAATACAAGATTTATACAAGACTTTTATTAGAACTAAAGTTTACAAGATTATTTTTTGATATTATCATCCTTTGTCAAAGTCAAGTCGTGATGCTGCTTTTACATTACATTGTTTTTTGTTCCTAAGCAAGTAGTTTTTAACTTTTCCCCTTTTTTATCTTTTGCGATGAGTTTCTTTTGTTAGTTGATTTGTTTTAGGGTTTTTTTTTCTTCTGACAAATGAATTTCATTTCTGATTGGAGTATCAAAATCCTTGTTTTTAACTGCCTACTTTTTCTAGCAGATGCTTTCGGGTAAGGTTTCAAAACTTCAGGTGAGAGTAATTAAGCAATGCTTGGTGACACTTTGTTCGAAAAACTTGTTTCATCATGTACTACAGGCATTTCAGGCTCCATGCCATCATCATGTGCTACAGTCATTTCAGGTTCCACAAGAATTGTGTTTACTACATTTGGATCAGCATGATCTGTAACTGATGATGGTAAATATTCATCATATTTAAAAATTTCTGGATTAAATGGCTCAATGCCAGCTACTTGAAATCCTCTCTGAATATTAGATGGTGAGAAAGCTTTTGTATATGGTTCGCAAACTATTGAAACAATATCATAAATGGTCATAGGTCTTGAATTTGTGACCATCCAATTATCACACGCAGCATTGTAAAACCTTTTTAGTGGTCCAAAAACAGTTCTATCCAATGGTTGCAATTTATGGGTACAATGGGGAAAAAAACTTAGCATTGTAATTCTATGTTGAATTGAAAGATCCAAAGCTCTTACAGAAATATGACTTTTATGGCTGTCGAGAAGTAACAAAACTGGAGATTCATGAGAACAGTTTGAATACCTCACAAATGTTTTATCCATTCTATAAAAATGCCTGAATTCATCCAACCAGAATGATTTGCAAATCCCACGCATCCAGGAGGACCTTCCTTTATCATGTAATCGTGAAATTTGACCCTAGGAAAAATAAATAGTGGAGGAATAGAGTTTCCAATTGCATTTGAAGCACAACATACAGTTACTAATGTTCTTCGTTCTGCAGATGTGATTCTTCCTACTTGTTTACTTCCTTTACCTGCTAACACTTTTACTGGCTTTTGTACTGTTGTTAAACCAGTTTCATCAACATTATATATGCAATAAGGATCAAACTTATATCGATTTCTTACTGTCTTTAGATTTTGGAAAAATTCTCCAACAGTGTGTCGCTTAAAGGCAGTTGATCGAGCAAAGCTAGTTGCTTCAAGTGTTCGTAAAGACAACTCTGGTTGTCTTTTCATAAAACCTTGCAACCAATCAATCCCTACAATTTATTCTTGATCAATGATGAAGGGCAAATCTTATTATTTTTTACAGCAAACTTGTATGCCAATAATCGTGTTGACTTAGTTGAAAGTCTATAGTTCATTTTTGATGCAAGTAGTAAATAACTTGACAAGCTTTTTTCATCTTCTGCAGTAAAAACTTGTTTATTGTTGTAATTAGGCTTAAAAGATTCATTAGGGTTGAGCTTCTTTTTATTACAATATCTTTTTAAGGTCATTCGATTTATGCTAAACTTGAGAGCTACAACATTCACTGGTCTGCCCTCTAAAACTTCATTAACAGCTGATTTCATTGTATCACATGATATAGCAACTCTGTCTGTTTTTTTTTTTTTAATTGTTTAAAAAAATATTTTATATAATAATATTATGTAAACTAATTGTAAAACTTATGTAAAACTAAAAACTAATGTTATTAAGATTAGTTTTTAACACTATTACATTTTAAAAATGAAATTTTAAAAGTTTATATAAAGATTTTTTATTTGTCATAAGTTTAAATGTATAAAACTTAAACAAAAAATTTAAGTCTTTTAATATAAGTTATATGGGGCACTTTGATCCTCCGATCAATGAGTCCCGCATAGTCAACGACCAATGTGCCCCATTAGGTACAGTTGATATATTGATGCCAATAACTTCTATAAATACAGTAACAAACTCAAAAAAACAATTTTATTATAAACTTAACACATATGAGTTTACAATAAATTGGTTGTAAAGTCATACGGAAATCTAATTAAAAATTTATTTGAATTTGTTTACAACTTTCAAAAATCACTTTTCATGATGAAAAACAGTCTTTTCAATTTTCTTAACGCTGAAGTTGATCTTATCAAAAATTATTAAGATTAATCAATGAATGGTAGTATAATGGTTAACTAAATTGCAATCTCTGTTAAATTAAGGTAAAAATAAACGAGTAAAAGCTAAAAAATCATACTGTCCCGGCGATCAGTGCGCCTCCATCTCCCCTACTATGTATTTTCAGTTTGTTAACCATTTTCAAACATCATCTGGTAAAGTATGATAAAATACTTCAATATCACATAAAAACTTCAATATCATGTAATTCAAAAAATGTCATTTATTTTCTATCATGTAATGGATTTGATGAAAAAATAACATACATTGGTAAAACTAATAACCTAAGGTTAAGAGCTAATCTACACATCTACACCTGCAGAACAGGTATTGGTTCAGATAAATTTAATCAGCATGTTTTCAATTGCCATAAAAATAAACCTTTTTTTGAATTATTTCCTATGTTAAAACTTTCAGATGAGAATTTACTTCTTATTTATGAAGCTCACCTACATAAACAAGGACATGACACAATGAACATATAAATAAAAAGTAATTATTATTACAATGCTTTCAAAAAGATTTTCTTTCCAACAAAAATTAAGTTATACTATATTATGGTTAATTATAGTTTTTTTATATAAACCTTAATTACTCCCTTTTTTAACTTTTTATATGAAGTTCAATATAAAGAATTTTGATAGTTTTGTAAATCTCATACACAGCTGAAGATTTTATATGAAAGGCCTTCTGTATTAGAGAAAAATTTTAAATATTTGTTAAAGTTAAGTAATAAATATATTTTACTCATCTGAATAGTTTTTCTCTTGTTACTACTAACTTTTTACTTATATTTGTTAAATTTTTTTTTTTGCTAAACATTTATATATATATATATATATATATATATATATATATATATATATATATATATATATATATATATATATATATATATATATATGTATGTATGTATGAATATATATATATATATATATATATATATATATATATATATATATATATATATATATATATATATATATATATATATATATATATATATATATATATATACTATATATATATATATATATATATATATATATATATATATATATATATATATATATATATATATATATATATATATATATATATATATATATATATCCACGAAAAGAAAGATGAGTTGAATAAACTTAAGATCTTAAAATTCTTAAAATACTCAAGTATATTGGTGATGTTCTTAAAAGAAAAAAAAATACTTTAAAACATTGCTTTAAAATATCTAAACATCCATTTTGTTAACAACTATTTATACTTTGTCTACATTCGTCATGACTTTGTCATTATCAGCAAAAAGTGGTGTCAAAAAACTCACCAGATAGCAATATATTACCCGGGAGAAGTTCATCAATTTCAAATCGTCTGTCTGTCATAACTGAGTCATCAGGTTCTAATAAAGTAGTTATTTTTGAATGTTTTGTAATTTGAAAATCGGTACTTCTCCCACCATACATATTTAAAAAAATGCCACTGCACCATTTGGAGCAATTCTAATTAATCGTTATGTTTATTGGAGAAAATAGAGCTGATTGGCTGCAAGAACTTCTGGTTGAAAATATTCAAAAACAACTTTAAACAGCTCATAACTTTCAAAGCGAGTGTAGTTATAGTATAGTTAAAATGGCTTTTGTTATGTTTGAATTTGTCTATTACGAATTCTGTGAGTATATAAGCACCTTGTTGGTCTAGTATTTCATTTTTTTATTTAATGTTTTGCTTTATAATATTTATTTCCATACGAGCTAAGTTTTAATTTTAGTTTTTCCACCTCAGCTGCAAATTTTTCTTCAGAGGTTTTTCTTCTTCCGTGTTTGTATGTGAGGAAATAGAAAAAGAAAAGGAAATTTCTCTAAAGCATCTGCTTTTATTAGTTTTTTTACTTGATTCAAGTTGTAATATTTTTGAACAATGGATGGATTCTACTTATATATATTTTTTCCCACAGATAAAATGAGCTGAACAAACTCTGTGGATAGCAGTAGCCTAAATTATTTTTCTTTGTTAATGACATAGTATAAAAGTTCCTTTTGTTTGGAAGAACTATTGTAACAAAGTGATACACATTAAGTAATTCCGTTGCCTTTTTTATCTATTTTATGGATGGATGATTTATCCTAAATACAGAGTCTTTCAAAGATAAGATGCTGCATTCTTCCTGAAAAATATCAATTCTGACAATATCCAAACATTATTGCAATTGCTGCGGCATTCATTTATCACAATTCATTGTAAATTAGTACGAACGGCGAATTAAAAAGTTTTTTATACGCTTAAAATTAAAAATCTCATACCATTTATATTATCAAATAATCTCATAATGAAACAATAAAATGAAACATAGTTTTGAACTGATGGTTTAAAATGTATTTAATATTTTCGAAATTAATAATTTTTTAGCATTTGAATCGGCAAAATAAACAACAAAGATCAAATAGTAATGCATGTAATTATTAAAAATTTATTTATTTTATTATTTGGAAAGATAAAAGAATTAGTATTTGCATTTGGATGAAAAAAAAATCAAATAAGAACAAACCAGCGCAAAAGCCGTCCAAATTGTTGTAACAAAATATACAAAATGGCTCTTTTAGGCATCATATATTGTGGAATAATATTTATGGGTACAGGCTTTGCTATACTATCTACTGCAGGAAACTATTGGATAGCAAATTCTCAGGAATATAGGGGGTTATGGTATGCATGTGTTACCATTTATTCAGCAAACAACTTATCACCGAACGGCTTTTTATTAAACAACTATTTAGTGTGTGGTGCAATAAAAAATGAGTTAGGTAATTTTTTTTAGTTATATCATAACTTTATTTTGTTTTAATTTTTAAATTGATTTTTTATTTTTTACTATTAATGGTATTTTTTTATTTATTTGGAAAAAATGACAAGTAAAAAATCTTTTTTTATTTAGTTTCATACTTTTTAAAGATTTTTGTATCTAGAATTTTTATGTATCTATATTTTTGTTAGTTTTTAAGTATCTATATTTTTGTTATTTAGTTTTTATGTACCTTTTTGTCAGTTGGATTTTATGAATCTCTATTTTTGTAAGAAGGCTTTTATGTATCTATATTTTTGTATTTTTGGTAACAATATAAGACTTCACAAGATTTGCTCAATGTTTTGATATTTATATCATAACAGTCACTAAATCTTCCGAACAAATTTAGACGATAGAAAATATTTATTGTATTTTTTGTTTTTGCACACATTTTGTAAAAATTAAAAAAGTTAAAATAGTTTTAAATAACAATAACAACAAATTAGAAACAGCTGTGTTTGTTATTTGATATGTTTAGTTTTACCAATACCCAAAGAATGATGGTTATAAAATTGTTTATACATGTGGTCTACTAGCAATCTAAATAACAACATTTTTTAAATTTTAAATGGTGGTATTTAGGATGCTTCAAAAATTCCTAACGGTCTTATTGCAAAGCACCGCGAAAGAGAATTTAACCAGGCTTTCTACTTTACCATTTTCACTTATTTGAACAGACTCGGTATAAAACCTTGCACCTTTTGGTTCTAAGCAAGAACTCTTAAATTTAAATAAATTTTATCTATATAACTAGAAGATTTCTTCAAATTAATGTTTAGTTTATTCTAAAATTTTTATTTGCATTATTAGCCAAATATTCGTTATATCAACATATAATAACATCACAGCTGGTACATCTAGGTTCACTTTCGTAATTAAAACCTGTATGGTCACGTATTTGTCACGATCTACGCGAAACTGAAAACACAACACTTTGACTTGACTTTAGCACGTGTTTTACATAATTTCAAAGTCAAATTTAAACATCGAGTGCTTTTAATACTAGTTTCACACTTCTTACGGAAGTTTAGTATTTAATATTAAACTACGTTTTCGTAACGGTGAAAACATTTAATATCTTAACTGGTGTTTCGGTAAACTGTAAAAGTTAATTTCGCGGAATAGGAACCCTTTTCTTGACACGTGTTATTTTTAAGAGAACCCAGCAAAAACTTTGATGGATTCTAATATTAGTGAAATTTTTTTTTTCCACAACAACGTTAACCGGATACTCATATCTTAGACACTAGAGCATCATATAAAGCTCTGCATAAATTGATTATCCGGCTAACATATATGTTAACCATGCTCCACCACATAGTGGTGACCATTTTTTTCACAACTATAGTTGTGAAAAAAAAATTTCACTAATATTAAAACCCATCAAAATTTTTGTTTCTGAGAGAACTCTTTTGTTTTCAAACTTTTTCTTTTTTTGCAATTAAAATTGCTCCACCCCACTAAGTGGTGGAGCATGGTCACTACTATGTGGTGGAGCATGGTCCTCACATAGCAAATGTTTTTAACTGTTTTTATGATTTCAATTATAATGATTAAATTAAAGAATCAATACTATTTAAATCAATATTATTTTCAAAATCACCATATATAGTGATTTTCATATTCGCAACGAACGCTGAAGTGAACGCACGCTTTTTCGCTGCTTAAAGAAAATAAAATAGAAAATCGTTAGTAGTATTAAAGTTACTTATATTATATTAATTTATACTTATTGAGCATGTCTATCACATTTGTTGAAGTTAAAAAATTAATAACGGAAATGTTTATGAAGTTTAAGATCGAGACGGAAGAAATGCTTAAGCAACAAGAAAATACTTTTATCAACATAGTTAGTTCTAACACAAAAATATTAAATGATCGATTAGACAGAGTTGAACTTAACATACTTCAAAACTCAACTAAAATAGCATCAATTGCAAAGGAAGTGGAAGAAATCAAAGAAAGTTTAAATTTTCATGAAGATCTCTTTAATAAAAAGATAAAAACCGCCATTGATTGTCTTGCAAAAGAAAATCTGGCAAACTTCAAAATACAAAACAACAACAATGAACTTATAAGAATAAACAACAAACTCAGAGAGATTGAGGATAGGTCAAGGCGTAATAATTTAAGAATCGATGGTGTCCTTGAAAATGACAATGAAAGCTGGGCTGAATGTGAAAAGAAGGTCAAAGAAATATTCAACAACATATTAGGAGTCAAAAATGTAAACATCGAAAGAGCGCATAGAATAGGCAAAGTAGTTCACAACAAACATAGAACAATAATACTAAAACTTCTTGATTTTAAAGATAAAACTGAAATTCTTAACAACTCTTCCAAATTAAAAGGTAAAAACATTTTTATATATGAAGATTACTGCAAGGAAACAAATATTATACGAAAGACACTACATGAAAAAATGAAAATAGAAAGGCAAGCTGGCAAATACGCGTATATTTCATACGACAAACTTATTGTTCGCGATTGGAATTCCAATAAAAAGTAATATATTATCTTTTAAATTTTTATTATATTTTTACATAAACTTATTTGCTTTTTTTTATTATTATTATTATTTATTAATTATGGCATCAGTAAACGATTTTGAAACTTTTACTTTTTACGATAATGTTTTTTCATTGCGCGAAAACATTAACAAAGACATTAATTATTTTCATGAAATTAACAAAGAATGTGCTTATTACTATCCGTGGGAAGTAGAAGGGTTTCTATTTAACAATATTTGCAATAAAAACTTATATCAAATTAGAATTCTACACGTTAATATTCGAAGCATTAATTGCAATTTTGAAAAACTTCAAAATTTACTTAAAGAAACAAAAAACACTTTTAATACAATTTGTTTAACTGAAACTTGGGCTACTGCAAACGATTTAATTGATGACTCTAATTTTCATCTTCCTCATTTTGAAATAATCTCACTTGAAAGGCAAACTAATAAGCGCGGTGGCGGAGTTCTAATTTACGTTCATGAAAATATTAGGCATTGTCTAAGAAACTATCTTAGTATTTCTAACGGCGATGGAGAACTTTTAACCATTGAAATAATAATTGATCAAACAAAAAACATTCTTCTAAGCTGCTGTTATCGACCACCTGATGGTGTGGCCGAAAACTTGAGCATGTTTTTACTACAAAACGTTTTTAAAGAAGGAAATAATAAAAATAAAAAAATTTTTCTCATTGGAGACTTTAATATGAATTGTTTTATATATAATGATAACAACAAAGTTAGAAACTTTTATGATTCAATTTTTGAGGCTGTAGCTTTTCCATTAATAAATCGCCCGACGAGAGTGACAAAATACTCAGCAACTTTACTAGACAATATCATTACAACAGACATCTTTAATAATGATATAAAAAAATCTTAAATACAGATATCTCGGATCGCTTTCCTATTTTTCTGACTATACCCACTAACCAAGCAAATGTAAAAAAACCTAACAAAATCTTAACTAAACGTATTTTTAATCAATCAAAAATTGAATTGTTTAAAAACCAACTATCGCTACTGCATTGGAAGCATTTAAACTTTAATGATAACGCTAATAATCTTTTTGAAAATTTCTTTAAAACATTTTTTTCGGTTTACGATGCTAACTTTCCTAATGTTACTCATACATCAAAAACTAAAAACATAAATAATCCTTGGGTTACCAAAGGTTTCAAAAAATCATCAAAAACTAAGCAAAAGTTATATATAAAATACCTAAAAACAAAAACTCCTACAAGCGAAAAAAAATACAAAGAATATAAAAATTTATTTGAAAAAATCCGGAAAAGTTTAAAAAAAAACTACTATTCAAATTTGATTAATGAAACAAAAAATAACCTAAAACGCACTTGGCAAATACTAAAAGAAATAATTGGGAAACAAAAAACATGCTCAAGTTTTTTACCACACATGCTTAAAATCGATAACAAAATTTTATACAATCCACAAATTATAGCTAATGAGTTTAATAAATATTTTGTTGAAATTGGTCCAACCCTATCAGATAAAATTCCAATTACCAAAACTTCTTTTCATGATTTTTTAGCACCTCTTGATAAAGGCATTTGCTCAGATGAACTATCGTCCGAATTATCCTTTGAAGAGTTTGAAAAAGCTTTTAAAACCTTAAAAAAAAATAAAGCAACTGGGCCTGATGAAATAAACGGAAATATAGTTATAGATTGCTATGAACAAATTAAAAATATTCTTTTTAAAATCTACAAAGCATCCATCCAACAAGGAATTTTCCCTGAGCGCTTAAAAATTGCTAAAATTATTCCAATTCACAAAGAAGGCGACAGATCCAATATCAATAATTACCGCCCCATTTCTATCCTATCTGTATTCTCCAAAATCCTAGAAAGAATTATGTTTAACAGAGTTAATAATTATTTTAATTACAATAACCTACTATACAATAATCAATTCGGCTTCAAAAAAGATAGTTCAACTGAGCATGCCATTATTCAATTTGTACGCAACATCTCCAAATCCTTTGAAAAAGCTCAATATACATTAGGTATTTTTATAGATCTATCAAAAGCATTTGATACGGTTGACCATAATATTTTAATACAAAAAATGAAATATTACGGTTTAAACAATAATACTTTAGCGTGGTTTAAAAGCTATTTAACAAATCGTAAGCAAGTAGTCTATAGTAATAATGACGTTCAAAGTGGATCCTTAAATATAACCTGTGGTGTTCCACAAGGTTCTATTCTTGGACCACTGCTATTTCTTATATATGTCAATGATCTAAACAAAGCCTCTAACCTGATGAGTATTATTTATGCCGATGACACTAACTTATTTCAATCCCACACTGATGTTTACAAACTTTTCTTAAAAACTAATAATGAGCTTATAAACATTTCTAAATGGTTTAAATGTAATAAATTAACGTTAAATACTAACAAGACTAAATGGATTCTTTTTCATTCCTTCTCAAAAAAACGTTCTTTACCAGATATTATGCCTCAAATTTATATTGATGAAACTCTAATAAAAAGAGATTCTGTTATAAGATTCCTAGGTCTTGATGAGAATATTACTTGGAAAAACCATATTAATCATGTAACCACCAAGGTATCTAAAAATATTGGCATTTTGTATAAAGCCCGACCTTACTTAAGCAAAAAAAGCCTTACGCAGCTCTATTACTCATTCATACACAGCTATATAAACTACGCAAATATTGCATGGGGTAGTACCGAAAAAAGTAAACTACAACGTCTATATCGCCAACAGAAACATGCGATTCGCGTGATTAATTATGTGGATCGCTCTACACATTCAAAGCCTTTCTTTGATGAAATGAAAATACTTAATGTCTACAAACTTAATGTTTTCCATGTTTTATGTTTTACTTATATGTGGAAAAACAATTTATCCCTACCTGTTTTTAACGACCTTTTTACGTTAAAACTTACTAATAAGTACTCACTAAGAAATAAAGATTTGCTAAATGAACCATTTTGTAGAACAAATTTTAATAAATTTTGTATTAATTATAGAGCACCTTACCTTTGAAATAAAATAGTTCTGCCTAATTTTGATCCTTTTATCCGTTTTTCTGTTTTTAAAAATGAATTAAAAAAATTCATTCTTGCTATGGATGACACTTTAAGTTACTATTAGCTTGAAGTATAAACTTGATTTATGAGATTTATAATAATATTTATATTAATAAATTTATTTTCTTTAATTTATATCAGATCTATAAAATTTATTATTATGGATTATTATAACAAATTTGTGAGAATTATTATTACAGATACGTGATCAATATTATGAATTTATTATTATATATTTATTATTACGGCCGTTTTTGGATTTATATTTTCAGTTTTATGGTATGATAAAATTGTAAAGGTTCTGATGATAAGATCAGTAGATATTCTTTCAGAAGCCTTGTTTTCTTTGTTCTTGTAAAATATAGTATTTATTTTACGGCAAATGTAAACAGAAAAAAAAAAAAAAAAAAAAAAAAAAAATTTTGAAAATATTGTTTTTCTGAATGAATTGTCAAACAAAGACTAATTCTTTTTTTAACAAAGACTTTAATTGTTTTTATCATTTAAAATTATTCAAAACTAATACAAATGAAAAACAAATATTTAACGTGGAAAGAAAATATTTTCAAAATCATATATGGTGGTTTTGATCACATTCAAAATCATCATATATGGTGATTTTGAAAATATTATTGATTTTCTTTAAAAATTAAAACTTCTACTTCTATATTTGTTATATTTTCTACATAATTTGCATAAAAGCAATAACTTTAGATAAAAAAATTTTTGTAAAAATAAAATTCATTTTTTAAAAAACTAGAGTTATATTTTGCATCTTTTGGATGTACCGGAATTTTGTTCTATACAGAATTTCTTCCGGAATTAATGAATTAGAATTCATTTCGGTTCCAGTTGAAAAAGCAATATTTCAGGCCGGAATGCCGGAATTTTTTTATTATTATTTTTTATCTTAATTTCTTAAGGCATGTGAACCAGACTGTGTAAACTAAATCAAAAAATCATTTTCCTACAGGGCAATGAAGAACTCTGATTAAACCTAGATTGCAAATCATATCCTTTCTATCTAACGCATGGAGTGAGACAGGGATCTATTCTCTCGCCTCATTTGTATAACATTTATACTCAAAACCTACTAGAAACCTTACAAAACGAAAACGTCGCAGGTACATCAATCAATGGAAACTATACGGGTGTTGTAGCATATGCTGATGACATTATACTCCTTAGCTCCACCCTCTCTGGCCTACAAAAGCTTATTAATATATGTAATATGTACACACACAAAAACTGCATAAAATTGAATGCTGAAAAAACCGAGTTCCTGCTCAACGAAAAAAAAAAATTAAAAACTGCACAACAACTCTCAACCACCAACAAATAAAACTTCATGATAAACTTAGTCATCTAGGTTTTACATGGGATACAAAAAGTTCCCCTTTTGCCTCACTTAATAAATCAAACATTGATCACCGAATATCTAATTTCCGGACGGTAATCCAAACCTTAATTCAATCAGGAATCCATTTTGCTCACCAAAACTCCATTGTTCAGTTATATAAAACTTTAGCTGTTCCAACACTAACGTATGGTCTTGAGTTGTGTGAACATAAAAAAATGTTAATGCAAAAGCTTGATACAGTTGGAAGAAATGCACTTAAGTCACTCCTCGATGTTTCAAAACATAGCAAAAATTATATTCATACCTTATTTTTTATTGAAGATATATCAATTATTATACAACAAAATAAGCTAAACTCATTTATTCGTTTGATGAACAATAAAATGACATATGATATTATTAGCTCGCAGCTTAAAAACAAAACAGTCCCACACCATTTTTTAGATAGTATCAAAGGGTTGTGCAATAATCATGAACTAAATCTGGAGACAATAATGGAAAGTAAAAAAAAAATAAAAATTGTCGGCCTCAAAAATTTAATTGCTGAAACGGATCTTCAATCTCTAAAATGTGCAGTTGAGTACTGGAACTTAAAAGAGCAGAAAACTATCTTCAAGGACATTCTTGAAAAACATATTCCAAGATGATCACGTTGAAACAAAAAAAAAAAAAAAAATTCCAAGATTTGTTATATTTATCTTGTATGAAACTCTTAATTTACCTTACTTGTATAGTGGGTGTTTAATAAATCTAAAATAAATAAAATAAAAAACAATTTAATTTTTTTTTTTTTTTTTTTTGGTTTAAATTTGTTAATCGTTTTAGAGCTTTAAATAACCCATGATAAAAATAATAATATAAACTTACAATGACATAAAACATAACAAACATAAACAAGGTATACGAAAGAAGATCGCAAGGACCTTGTCGTCAAAACCTTAAAAAAGCATTTAACAAAGATAAGATAAAAAAATTAATACACTTTTAAAAAATTGCAAGGCAAACAATCTTTGAAGAAAGATCAAGAGGATCTTCTCATCAGATTTTTATACAAGAGTAAATCAAAAACCAAAAGTAAATTAAAAATTAGAAGCATAACAATAGTAAATAAAATAAGTAGGATAAAATAAGGAATAAACTTCTATAATAATTAGGAATAAACTTCTATACTAACATGTAAATTAAAAAGTAAAAAGTATAAGAACAATAAATAAAATAAGTAAGAATAAACCTATATAAACATAAACATGTATATAAACAATAAAAAAATAAAAAAAAGTAGACCAAAATAATTTTTTAACTTTTACTACTAATAATAACTCAATATATTATATAAAGAAAGAATGAGGTTTTTTAGTTTTTTTTAAAAAAAGCAAAAAGTAATAGCTACTTCAAAATTAAAATTCGCCAAAACAATTTTATTCCAAAGGTGAGGTGCTCGATAGGTAATACAAAATTGATTAAAGTTTGTTTGACAAAAGTTCATTTAAAAAGTTATTTTATATCAAAGTATATCTACTGACTGGTTTAAAAGAGAAAAGATCTTGAAGACGACTAGGGATAAGTTGTTTATCCACATGTATACAAAACATAAAATATTAAATACATTTAACTCTTAATATATTTAATATCCTCATTTCAAAAAAATAATGCTTCGAATGAGAAAAGTGATTTGCAATATTGATTATACGGATTGCGCGTTTCTGACGGAGATAAAGACGTTGCTTGAGGCCGTTTTCTACAAAACGAAATATTTACGCGAGGCGAATTTTTAATATAAGAAAATAAATGCTAAACTCTAATATGAACATTTCTATTAAAAAACTGTTACTGCAAGAAGGAACAGCAGGTTTAACTCTATGTAGGATTTTTTAGAAAAAGGTTTATCTTCGTGTGGCCACTTGAAGATAAACCTTCTTGAAGTGTAACTTTGTAATTGACAATGTGAAAATTTATATTTGTAAATTCTCGATTTAGTTTTATATATAAGTCTGGCCTTTTTTTTATATAAGTCTTGCTCCTTGTTTGATGAATTTACTCATACTTGCAACTCAAGGCATAGAACAAAGGCATACTTAAGACAAACTCGTAAAAAAAAAAAAGCCGACAATTTAAAACAAATCCGATTGGTTGTTAGTGGGAAACCGAAAAACTTTTTATTTATTGGTATTTAATTTATGCAAACAAAGATTCAAATTGAAAGTAAGTTGTTTATAAAGTTTACCGCCTCTTTTAATTTTTTATGCAATAATTTATTATTTTAAGATGGCCGAATAAGTCCCGAGTATTTCAAAAAAAGATACTAAATACCGAAAACAGTTTTTTAAAAGGGGCTAAAAGTTATGATTATTTATGCAAAAACGACTTTGGTAGAAAAATTAACACTATCATAGGTTATCTAAATCTATTGTGACATTATTGTTAAACATACTCATTTAGGTGTGGTATTGAAAATAGTAACTTCAATTTTCATAAAAAAAATGGTTTTTCATGGATAATTTTCCCAAATAATGTCTGATTAAAAATTTCAAGTTACATTCATTGAAAACAAACACCAATACGTTCTTTTATGAAAAAATCAAATTCATAGACTTATCTGTAGCCAAGCCCCAAGGTACTTTATGATAAAAATTGCATCTTTTCTAAATAAAGCTTGACAATTTGTTATAGTTTTATTACTTTTGCCAGATTATAATAGTGGTTAAAATAATCTTTCTATACATACCAAATATGTCATACTTTTTGATGAAAAAACTTACATATATTGTAATTGAACCTTATATTTTTGTTCGGAAAAACGTGTACATGGCCTTAGTTGCGTTGAACAGGTTAAGAATTTTGTTTTTTGTTACTTGACCACAATGTATCTAAAAATAAAAAACTTCTAATTAAACAAAAACATGCTGTAAGAATTATTGGATATGTGGATTGCTTCTCGCACACTAAAATTCTTTTTATTAAACTCAAAATACTCAACGTATTTCAACTTAATCTGTATCATATTCTTATATTTATGTTCCGAGTAGATAATAAAATGGTACCCATTTTGTTCAATTAATTTTTTAAAAAAATAAATCATTTACACCCAACAAGATTTCCAAATTACAATTATATTCAACAAAAAAATATTATTCTACGACTAAGTTCTTGATTGCAATCAGAGGACCTAAATTATAGAAGACGCTATTGGATAATGAGTTTCTCTGATCAATTTAAAAAAATAATAATAATAAACTGTCGGTAACTGACAACGAACTTCTTTAGAAAATTTTAAAAATAGGAGTAATCACTTGCTTTTTACTTGTTATAAAATAAAATTGTATATGTATAAATGAAGTATTTTTATATTTGCATTTATATATGTACTTTATGCATATATGACATTGTGATAACGGTAATATATATATACTAGCTGAGATCGGACCCGTAAAAATACGGGTCTTTGTAAGTCTATTCCAAACCGAACTTTTCTTTACTTTTTCCCTATACATCCTTGCTTTCCGGATCCGTAAAATACGGGTGTTAACCAAGCCTAACATTTCTATCCATATCTTTTCTGCACTGATTATTATATATCTATTCCTTATTTAATTCAATTTTTTTTAGTAAAACAATTTATTCTGAAAAAAAACATTCAAGAGTAAAAAACTTAACATGTGCACCTTTTCCGCATATATAGAGCTTATAAAAAACTTATAATTAGATTTATTTTTCTACTAAATGCATTTCATTTGATAGCTAAGTAGTTAAGTGCGCTGTCATTAGTTTTGTTTTAGGGGGTTTAAGACTTTTCTTCAGCGTAATAAACTTTGACATTTTTTTAATAATGCTTATATACTTATAACAAAAAAATAATAATTTAGCAAAATAGATTTCTGAAATTTAAAATAAAATTATAAAGTTTTCTCATTTTATAGATATATTAGCTGTCATGACCCGTAAAAGACGGGTCTTGGTAAATTTATTCCACATCGCCCTTTTCCAAAATTATTCCACATACATTATAAATTTATTCCACATCGCCTTTTTCTATACTTATTTCTTACTCCAATATTTTGTAGTGAGCTGAAGAAAAAAAGGTATATGTAGAAAGACTATCATTGTTGCTTCCTTCTTAAATCAATCAAAAATAAAAATTTCTATTATAGTTAACCTTAATAAACTTTAAATGTTACGGTAACGTTTAAGTTGCGTAAATCGCCAATTGGATACCTGTCTAAATACCTGCTTGAAACGTGTAAAAGGTTTCACCTGACCGGATCCGTAAAAACACGGGTCTTTGTAAGTCTATTCCACACTGACCTTTTCTATTCTTTTTCTTAATGTGTATATCCTAATTTTCCTAACCAGTAAAATGCGGGTTTATACCAAAGCGACAATTTCTATACTAATTTATTCCACACAAATCATTTCTTAACTTTAATATTATTTGGTAAAATAAAATAATTTAAAAATTTCTAAAAAATTTCTTTAAGCGCGGTTTCAGACAGAATTAGCAAAAAAAACATGCGCATCTTTTCCATATACGGATCTTATAACAGTATTTTATATAAGTGGATCTTATGAGATTTATAAAATAGTTTGTTTTTCTCATAAACAAAGAGACTCTACTTTGTCTATATTTCTCCTAATATTTTTTTAGTGAAGAATAGATTATGAGCAAAAATGTAAGTTTACATACGCATCTTTTCCTTATACTTAGAGCTTATTACGACGTATATTTTTTTGGAATGAAAAACTCTGAATTTACTACTAAAAAAATTTA
>NC_061161.1:5970976-5995976 GCF_022113875.1 Hydra vulgaris | reverse complement strand
CTGCAGCACATATTTATTGTAAAAAAATAAAGGTAGCAAAAAACCTATTTATTGTCAAAATAAGTTTTCAATTTATTTTCTAACTACGGTCTTTTTTTTTTTTTTTTATATATTTTATTTTTTGCAGCACTTTTTGGAGTAGCAGAACTGTTTTAAAAAAAATTTTTTTTATTAAGTTTTAGAAAACTTTTTTTTCAGACCATCCGCAGCTTATTAGGACTAATTACCTAAGCACGTTAATTACATAAGTATCTAAATCATGACACTTACGCAACAATTTTTTTCTCCCGGTGTTTTGATGTTTTTAAAAATATTATAGTTTTTAAAATCTTTTCGTTCGTTTAAGTTTATAATATCGTTACATATGTTTTTATAAACACTCTATAAAACTTCAAAAATATTTTGTATTTTAAAATAGTCGAAAATATTAAAAAAAAAAGTTTTTAAAGGTATGACTCAAACCAGGGCTTACTTGTTCAAAAGCAAAGCGCGCTATCCATTCGGCAACGCTGGCACGTTATTAAGCGAAATTTTCTAAAACTATGTAATAACGTTTTTCACGGAAAGATATGTTGTACATCAAAGTTAAGGAGAACCTGACGCAATGCAATTTTTAAGTGAAAATCAAACTGTAAAACTTGACAAATATTTCAGTATGTTTTAACATTACTTAATTTAAAGTTTACATACGTTAGAAATTTGCATACACGTTCGACCACGTTTTCTTAAAAAACAAAGTGCTGCAACTCTCACTCGCCACTACCTCGGTTGCAATGGCTGCAAAGGGTTTCGTGTCAAATACGCTCCAAGGGACACTAAAACTATTACGTTCGGCATTATTATATAGAAGATATATATATTAAGGTAATATTTTTTTATCGCTTGTCGATAAGAATGAATTTGTCTTCTTCTTGCCCATGTCGTGTATAAACATTTTACTCAATTCTAATTTTTAACTACTTTCTTTATAGTAAAGTACATTAATAATGTACATACTAATTACAAACTATAAAAATGATAATAACAATAATGATAATAATAATGAAAATAATAACAAAAATAATAATAATAACAACAATAGTAATAATAAAAGACTGAGTTGACCAAGGATTCTACTGTTATCAATTCCTCGTACATATATAGCTCTCGTTGTAGTCTTCTTCATTGCTTTGTGTACTCTTCTAAAATACAACCTAATCAGGGGGTTAGAGTTCCAATTAAAATCACTGAACTTTTAACTCTTAACACCAATTAACACTACTTAACACTTTTAAATTTAAGTGATATACTTCTCAAACTTTATAATTGGCTCCAAAAATATTTTACCTGTTTAAAATCAGTTTTTTTGGAAGAGCACGTCAGTTGACAACCCGTAAAACGCGCTCAAAAACAAATCTGTGTTTAATTCTAATGCTATTTCTATATGTACTGCTCGTGATGTAAGGCAAGTACATAAATATAAATACCGCTTTGTTTTTTAATACCTTTTCCTTGTACCGAAATGAACGGACCAAAAAAGTTGACAGCTGATCTTGAAAACGAATGTAAAAGCATCTTTATTCTAATTTATGGCAATGATGCCATAATTTGATCGCAAATTTTAGCTTTTTGTCTTTTCCAGCTTAAGCGTTGAGCTTTCCATTCGCGAATTTATTCTCTTTTGATTATTAATCTACCAGATCACATTCATGCTGTCCGCCCAGAATTTTACTTCTTTGATATCAATTTTGGAGATTTCTGAGACACTGCCTATAATCCTAATACTGCAACAAGTAGTTAATTTCTAAAACGTATTTGTAGATAAATCTCCGCTATATTACAAATCAACGCCACAGGATATTGTTGAAATTAAAGTAACGCTTGAAGCAAATCTGAGGTTTTGAACCTTGGAGAATTGTGCCATTGAGTGACAACCCAGTGACAACAAGGCTAATTAAATGAAAACTGGTTTCGTTTTAGTAGACTGACAAGTCATTTGAATGAGGTAAATACCGACCTTCATTCTTAACTTCAGTTTGGTCCAACATGCAAATATACCCCTTCTTACAATATTGGATAATAACGTTCGCATTGGTATTACGAAAATTGTTGTTTTTCAATTGTTTCCTTTTGGTTTGCATTATTAAATCAAGTGCCATTCTAAAGTTATTTTTTGATGATGATGGTTACTTCCTGTGGTTTACCGTTAAGTTCTAGTTCGCTGGCAACGCTGATATTTAAATAAGTCTTAACTTGCGTTATCCAACAAAGCATTAACCATAATACTCTTTCTAGCATTCATTAAGATGAATGGAATAGTTCAAAGCAATACTTAAATACTTTAATTATTCTTTGGCTTTATCAGTGGACATCGTTATGTTTGTTATCTATTTATAATAAAAAAAATTTTTTGAGTAAATATCAATAATCAAAAATTTTTTTTAATTAAATTAAAAAATTAAAAAATAATTCTGAAAATTTTTTTTTGAGTAAATATCAATATTTTATAAATTTAACTTCATATACATAAAGTAAATAACAAAATTAACTGAAAAAAACAAAAAAATTTTTGGGCAAAATGGCAACTGTAGCAGGTGCCAAAAATACCAAAATATTGAAGGACACCGGCCAACGTATCTAAAGATGTACACAATTTTAACAAAATCTTTTTTGCATACTTGTTCTAACAAGGTAATTCTGTGATATGAGCGAAGCAGACTTTTCATAATAATTTTTAATAGGCTAATATATTCAACCGAAGTACATGTAAAAAATTTGACCAAATTTTATGACTTTGTTGACCTTTTTAAGGACTGGATTCAATTTTTAAAAAAATCTGTTGCGCTTAAATCACAGAAGACAATAAAACAAATTTATACTTATAATTTTAGCTTAACACCCTATTAGTTATTTAGATATACTGGTCGGCGTCTTAAAAACCCTTTATCTGAGAAAAACAGCTTTTAAAAATGCCAACATAAAAAATTCCAAAATAGTGTAAATAAATATGCAAATCTATATATAATAAAATAAGTTAATTCTTAAAATGCATCAGTTTGATATGGGTTTTGCTCTTTTTCAAGAGATTCGTCATATCGACTCTTCTTTTTTCCACAAATTACTTGTCTGCGTTTCTTTGCTCGTTCTGTGTTTTTATATATGGCTAAGTATAACCGTTTTTTATTTATTTTCCTACATCTTTCTAACAAATACTTTCCAGGTCTTAAATTCATATTTTCTAAAATTAAAACACTAGCTTGTCTACCAATGTTAAAATGGGCAACTGCATCAAAAGTGCCAAATTGAAGATGCGTAAGCGAAACATTATCGCCTTTTGGTATACGCTCCCATATTTTCATGTTAAAAGACTCATTGTTATTTTGGGTAAGGCCATGCAGACATTTTTTTAAAAGAATGTCACCACTTAATTCATCATAAATTGGCTTAAGTTTCCAAACAATAGATATTGGTAAGCCAGGACCACGTCTATATGTTGAGGTATGGTTTGCTTTGTCACGATTATACCGACACCAACTATCTGAACCTTCTTGACAGTGAGGAATAGGTAAATTTTCATTTTTTGATGAAGCAACATGATAAAGTGTAGCTCTTATAGCAGATTTCAAAGCACTTAAATTATTTTTGTTTTGGCGAATTGCAATGCCATAATAATTTTGGAGACGATCGATAGTTGCATCGGTCAATTTTCCACGACCACCAAGACCTTTTTCTTTTTTTTTTAAATTACGTAAACGTGTTCCAACTCTTTTTTGCACATGGCCAACACATTCAGGTTTTGTTTACAAGAACACCTTGATAAACATTTTTTACAGCATCCTAACCTTTGCTATCCTAACTTTCGCCATAGAAACCAGTATATCGTAGATTATGTTTTTCGATAGATCTACTCCATATTCTGCGGGCTCCCTCTGGCTCCATTTCACCAGGTAGTCCTTGGTAATTAAAAGTACATTTATGTTTATCATGCCATATTTCATAGGCTAATGGGTTTCCTTTCTTTAGATGTTCTATATGAAAACATGCTTTACATAGCTTTATTTTGAGGAAAAAATATGAAAATCTGAAGTATGTAACATCAAATAGATTTTCATATATTAAAAAATAACAATCTTTTTAGTATAAAATATATATATATATATATATATATATATATATATATATATATATATATATATATATATATATATATATATATATATATATATCAAATTAGATCGGTGTTTACATACACACAAACATATATATGAATATATACAATATAATATATATGCATATATGCAAACCTAAACAAAACAACCAAATTGTATACTTAACTTGTTCATAGCTTCAACATCTATTACTTTGCCTGTTTCCATCGAAATATCAGAAACAACACCATTGTTTGAAGAATAGCCTTATTGCTGCCAAGTGCCATTACATGATACTGCAACATCAATAACATTGGGCATATGGTCTGGAATAGAATTTAAAATAAAATTACTCTTCAAGTCTTTTAACTCTTGAGCAGCATCCATCATAGTATCTTCAGCTACAGATTTTACTGCATTAGTTAGTTTTATATCTTATACTGCTGAGTTAGGTGAGCATGATGACGTCATACTCACCTAATGTCAAATAGCCTGCTGCCGGGGGCTTCAGTACATACATCGACTGACAAATAGCCTGACTCGCCGTGGAGTGCTGCTACATCGACTGAGGGTTTGGTATGGGTCAGCAACATTTTCATTCATTATTCTTCGTTTTCCCTCATCGTTTTCTAAAAATGCTCACTTAATTTAGGCTAGCAAAAAAAGTGAGCAATTGCGCATATAAATATGCTATAGTAGATATATATATAACAATTTTATTATAACTATTAGCAGTCATTGGTTTAGGCATGTCCATTAATGAGACAAATCTTGAGAATCCAGAATAGCCTTGACCACATGATCTCATAGCATATACAGCCCTGGTATTAATATCAAAACTTTTTTGTATATTCAGTGTTGAGGTGTAAAATTCTCTTGAATAATCACATACACAGCAGTTAACATTAAGACAAGACGCTAGACTTTTTCTCTTGTTTTCATTTTCAGAGAGAAACTACTTAGATGACATACATTCTGGACATCTAAGGGTAGAAACTATAGAATTTAGTATTTCTAAATCTATAAAATGGTATCCAGTAACTATATTACTAGATAACTTTGGATGTGATGAAATTTTTTTACTTTAAATGTGACAAAATTTTTTTATTAATTCTAATGAAATATGTGCTTCTGCACATATTTCATTAGAATTAATAAAGTTAAGATCAACTGGTTTCTCCATATTTACATTTACATCTTCAACACTTGTAATAACATTTATGTTCATATCTACAATATTCGATTCCATATTTATATCCATATCAATACTATTTACAACTAAGTTCTTTTTTACAATAAACATTTTTTTCCTTTTATGATTTTTAGTTCTTTGTTTAACTCTGCAAGCCTTAGCCATTGTAGAAGATTTATGATATATTTATGAGCTTTCCAGTAACTGTTTTTATACTAAAGTTGTTTTCCACCTTAACTCGCTCTTTCACTGCGCTAGTCTTAATCCGATGAGTTCTTTTGTTTTTCTTGACTTAGTATTTTTTATTGACTGGGTTTTATCCGTGTTTGTTATGTGTTTCTTTGCATTCATTTGTTGCATTTGTTATTATTATTTCTTTGTTTGTTATGCGTTTCTTTGCATTTGTTTTTTCTTGCTTTGGTTCACAGACTTCTGGTATGGTTTATCAATAACATAGTTGATTAGATTTTGATTGCAACTTTTTATCTAAATATAGTACACGGTTAGCACGGATCCTGATAATGTCATCCAAGCTGGTTCAAGGACGTCACTTAAATAAGATGGTAGCGTACACATCAAGGTACCCTATAATGTAAATTTTGAAATCATTTAATTTTGTCCGCGAAAATTAATTTAATTTAAACGTTTAAATTAAATAAAAACTTTACTTTATAGTGCGACAATAAAAACACCTCTAAAATCAGAATAACTTTATATAATTTGATAAAATGTGCAATGTAGTAAATGAGTGTACCAAACTCTGGATAAAATTTCAGCCATTTTGGTTAACTGGTAAAGAATTTATGGCAGTAAATTAAACTATGGTATTAGTTTATATTTTGTTAGTTTTTGGCTACTTAGATTTCAAAACATTACCAATTGCTGTGATATTCGACACTATTTTCAAACTAAACATTTACATGAGTATTCTACTGAGTATTATCAGCAATTTTTATTATAACTGTTTTGATCCTATATGTACCATTTTCATTCTATAGACAAAAAATATTGATATGCAAATCCATCGGTAGGATTATTTTTAAAATCAGAACATTGTCAGTCCAACTGATTGTTGGCTTTCAAATGACATTTTTTTAAAAACTTTGTAAGAGCAACACCCGCCAGATAGCTGAAAAGACTCAAAACTAGATGTGAAGGGTGTATAATTAAATGGGTTTGAAGAACACAAACTATATATGGAATTTTCATTTTGCCAAAATTAGTTAAACTCCAATTGCATTAATCAGAGAACAGATTTGTTCAATGTTGAAGTAAATTTATAGCAAATCTTCTGATAACGCAACAAGAATTTATCTCTAACCTCCAATATCTTTGCAAGCCATTTAAGTGAAAGGTTGTTTTTGAGGCTTTGAGCTGGTATCAACCCTTAACGCAATATCAACAATGATTAGAAAAAAATTGAGAAAACCTTTGCCATTATTAATTCCTAGTTTAAAAAATATCCACCAGAAATTTTTCGAGGTTGAATAACATTCACAAGACTTTGTAAATCATTGCAACAACCCAAACTGTACCAGAATCTCTTTTTTCCTTAGGTAATTTTTTATTCACTGCGGATGAAAAGAACCACTCGAGTGTTAACTTGCTCTTAAGAAACTGTAATAAAAAGATGGCTCTACCATATTGCTGCTTGAAGTTTAATTTAAAATTAAGAACAGTTTCTTTAATCATTTGTTTTATAGTCCCGTATTTAATTGTACATTCACAAGAGCTAGATAGGTCAATTTAGAGCGCTTGGGCTGGGGACTTTGACCTGAAAACAAAACATTTTTTATCTTTATATTAAACTTTTTTAGAAAATTTGCTTCAAAATTTCATATTATTTGTTTTTAAAGTGGTTAAAAACTTGTTAAAAATATACTTTGTAATAATATCTTGTATCTTTTTTAAAAGATTTTCTTTAAATATATATGTAAATTAATATATATAAGCATAAATATTTACCTGGAGTAATTGGCGGTAAGTAAAGGAGCACCAGATACTTTAGTAAGTCAAATAGTTCCTGCAGGTATAATTCTTTATAACTCGAGATGCAATTTGTTTGGCTGCTTTGACATCGTTTGCAGCTAAAGATTTAAGGTTTCCTTGAATTTCAGCAGGATCAGCAGGATGTTCAGCCGATTTGGCTTAAATAAGGTAATAATCTTGTTTTAAAAAAACTCTCTTTTGAACTCGTTTGAATTCAATTGATTTATTATTACCTTAGATCGTCTTCTACTATCACTTTAAACTTTCAAGTTTTTGTGTTTCTAACTGGATCTTTTGCAACGTCTTTTCTGTCAACTATTTTTGTCCAACCCAGTCTGCTAATTTTCCAAAAGTCTTAAAACGGTTCCTTAATGTTTTTACAAATTAGATTGGAATATCAATTGAAACTAAAATTTTAATGTTGATAGACTTTACTTAAAATTTATCATTTCAAATTTATCAATACTTTCGTGATACAGACCCTCCAGCCTAAAAAACTCATGTAGAAGGGCCTTAAGTAAACTATTCTGATTAATTCCTAACTCTTGAATGAATTTAAATTCTTATCATGAATAGATCCTTTTGATCTTTATGGAAAGAGTTGATTAAATTTTTTATATTTTTCACTTTCCGTAAATATTTTTTTAATTTTAGGTTGGATGATTGCTACTAAAGCATTTATGATTATTGGGTGCTTAACTTACTCTGCTGCCTTTGTATTAAGTTTGCTAAATTATCTGAAGCTAATAAAAAATCGGAAAATCTCTGGTGCTGTGCTTATTGCAACAGGTAAATTTGTTTGTATCATAGTAAACTGTTCAGTTATACCATGGAAGTATTATAGATAACTATTATATCTATAATACTTCCATGGTTATACGTATTAAATTCATTAATATTTAACATTTAAAAGTATTTTAAGATTAAAAGCTAACTTACATAATAACGGGATACACGGTTAAACCACACAATTTATGCATTACACAATCCATGAGCTCCTCAATACATTATCAAAACCATTTAAGCATAGTTAACTGCCATCTAAAAGTTCACTATTTATCAACATAAATTGTTTAATAAACATTATATTGTAAATATTTAATTTTATTTATATAGATATTATAAACTATATTTGAGACAGTTTCGAGTTTGCAAGGTTAGACTTATCTTATTTAAATTCAGTTTTAATGTTTTGAGAAAAAAAGTTATTTCAGAAGACAGGATATAAAATGATATTTTCGCCGCAAACGTTTTCACTGATAATTTAAGTTTCAGTAGAGTAAAAATACATACATCTGAAGCACATAACATAATCAATAATTCAAGGTTTTCAATTAGTGGAAACAAAACAAGATAATTCCTACCTAGCGATTAGAACTTCTAAGTTCCTAACCTCCGTAGTGCTGTATGTCTTAAATGGACCTCCGCACTGCTGTATGACTAAAACAAAAAGTTTTGAACTAGTCATAAAGTGATATAAAATTCACCTAAATTTTAAAAAATTTCAAAAGTGACCAGATTTCTTAGATTGAAAATCACTACAATAATATCAATTTTAGTTAGACTTGGACCTTATTTCACTGCGCTCTGCGTTGTTAAAAACAAATCTCTAATCACCATACTACAGCTCACTACACCAACAACAACCTCTCACTCAAAGGAATGGTAAAGACACTGGAGTCAAGAGACAAATTATTGTTGGGGATTCAGAAGATTTGCCAGAAATACACTCCAATATTGAACAAATCTGGTCACTGATTAATGCAAATGGAGTTTAACTAATTTTGGCTTGTGATATGAAAGTTACAAATATAATTTGTGGTCTTCAAACTCATTTAAGTACGCACCCTTGCACCTGGTGTGACGTCAAATCCAATTGTCATGCCAAATCTGATAACTTGCGAACACTGGGCTCAATTAATTCAAGCCTTGAGTCTTTTCAGAAATTTGGCGGAGTTGTTGCTAATGCAAAGCTGTTTGGCAATGTCATTCGAAAGCCAATCATCTGCGGCCTGTCAATGTTCTGATTTCAGAAATCATTTCACCGATGGAATTTCATCTCCTCTTAAGAATTGTCAACCATCTTTTCAAGATTCTTAAAACTGCTTGGATAGAAGCTGTTAAGTGGCCAGCCGCCCTCCACACTCAACTGAGCCCGTAAAACGGGGGCCAGTTTGAGGGAAATGAATACAGGAAGCTTCTTAAAAATGTGGATGTGCTACAGCAACTTGCTGAGACAAACATGGTTCCCAAATAATGTGTGCATAATTGAAGCATTCAAAAGTTTCAATTTAGTTGTCAAGGCTTGCTTTGGATCTATTCTTCAGCCGGATTTCGCTGAAAAAATTGAAAATTTCAAAAAGTGTTACTTAATGATAACTGGTGCAAGCGTAACACCCAAAAATCACGCCGTCTTCTACCACATCAAGGATTTCATCAGTCACAAAGGATCCCCCTTGGGGCTCTATAGTGAACAAACTGTCAAAACATCTCATCAAGATTTTTACAAACATCTCATCAAGATATTGGTCGAGGTATAAGCGAAATAATAATCATCCAGAGTACAAATAAAGATTGTTGCACTGCATAATTGATCTAAACAGTAAGCATCTTTAACGAATATCATTTGAGTTATTAGAAAATAGGCAGCTGAAATTCATACTTTACGGCGTATAATGAATATTTTCACTACCTTTAAAAGTAGTATTATAGAGTATTTGTGTTAAAAGAGTACATTGAGCTATTTATTAATAATCTTTTAGTAGATAAAATTAAGAAAACATTTCTTAAAATGTATTTAGATATTTGATGGTAATACAATGTAAAAAATAGGGTTTGAATAGTTTTCACTTCATTTTAAAAGTAATTGTATTTCAGGAGGTCAATACAAAATATTTTAGAAGATCTACTTTTTTTTTTGTTTTACTTACTGGTAGTCCTTTGACCAGGTTTTGCACTTTTTTTTAGCTTTTATTTTTGGCAGCAGTTTATACCTTAGGATACGTTGGTATATTCAAACGAAGCATGAATATACCAACATATTCTAAGGGGGTCATGTCCTTCTCTATTTTTTTTTTTTTTTTGCAAGGACCTTTTGTTTTAGAAATATAGCCATTTATTTTAGAAATTATGGATTTTATTTTAAAAATTGAGGGGTTGAACCCCTCCAATTTGAAGGCCATGTCGACACTATTAACATAATGCTATTTAAATCATGCTTTAAGTAGAAAATCACTATTTTGGTCTATAAATTGAAAACTGTACATGAACCGATAAAATAATTATAACAAAAATTGATGGTATTACATAGTAGAACACTGATGTAACCGTTATTTTAAAAATACTGACCGAATTTCAAAGAATTCGGTAACGCTTTGAGGTATAAGTAGCAAAAAACTGACAAAACCTCAACTAAAACTGCAATAAATCCTCTACCAGTTATCCAATCAGGCTGAAATTTTGTCCAGAGTTTGGTGTGACTATTGGCTACATTTGTATAAATTTTTATCAAATTAAATTGAGTGGTTCAAATTCTACAAATGTTTTTAATGGCGCACTATCGAGTCAAAATTTGACTTAATTTGAACATTCAAATTAAATTATTTTCCGCGGGCAAAATTAAATGATTTCAAAAGTTGTATCACAGGGTACCTTGATGTGTACGCTAACTTTTCGTATAAGAGGCGCTTTTGAGACAGCTAGGAAGGCATCATAAGAATCCGTGCTAATCGTGCGCATTTTGTCTAAATTAAAAATGTAAATTTTTTTTAGTAGACGTGTATTTTTTATGATAAATTTAAACATTTGAAACTATTTTTCCATGTCTTTCTAAAAATCTTTAATAAAATTTTTTTTTATACTAACCAAGTTCTCTGATTCCTAAGTAATTGCTTAAAAAAATCCATTCTTGATTATATTTATAAAAATAAAGCAACTTTTTATGTTTTTTTTTTTTAACGAAAACTGTTTAATCGAAGCATCTTTATCTAACGCTTTTGTCATCTGATGCTCATTGGAAAAAATCATAAAATTTATTTTCCGTATGTTGTGAGGTTAAGACATTGTATGAAATGTCTTTTATCATAATGAGGCTGCAGATCATTAGGACACTGCAAGATAAATCTTTCATACCTGTTAAACATATTAAAATATTATCACTGCAAAACTTTATATTTTTGTATGTTCATGAGTAAATAAATTAATGCAATATTACTAAGTTTTTGTTTGGTTGGCAAATGCGTTTTTTGTGCAAAAAATTTCTATTATTAGTTGCATCTCCATTAGTATTATTGAGAATCTGCCTGATGATAGTCATGTCTGATAATAAAAATCCATTTCTAATTTACAATGATATCAAGAAACTGTATGGGGATATAAATATTAAACTAAATAATGAAAATAGTTTGTGTAGGGCTAACAAACTTTCACTTAATTTTAAAAAAACGAACTGTGTACTGCTTTATAAAAAAGCAAAAAGAAATTCTTTAACTTAAATTGCCTAATCTTTTCTTAAAGAATAAATTAGTTAAAAAACAAGCTAGTACGAGATTCTTAGGAATTTTTTTCGATGAACATATATCCTGCCTTTCTCAAATAAAAAATATCCAGTCTAGAATCACCAGAAGTGTTGGTATAATATATCGAGTTCGCTCATACACCAATAAACAAAATCTTAAACTAATATCTTTTAGGCTGATTTATTGCTTCATCAACTAGGCATAATATATTTATCAAGGGCAAGTGCTCAACTATCAGAACTTAAAAAATATTTATATGAATGAAAATGATACATATATTTGAAATAAGTATCTATTTATCTCTAACATATACATCCAATTAATGAAAAAATATGGCAAGATTGTTCATTTCAGTATTAAAAAAATGAATTTTTAAAACTTGAGAAACGTTTGTGCTTAAGTAGTTACTCTAAAATTATTTTATTATTTTTTATGTTCTTTCTTTTTACCTAGTCCTTTTTTTTCTTTTTATTTGATTCACCACAACACTTTTATACTTGTTAATATTTTTAACAATTACAGCATTTTTGTCAAAATGTTATACGGGGGTTCAATGAAAAGATTCCGATAACATATTGTTATCTTCATCTTCTTTTAGCCTTAACTGTTTAATACTTTATTTAATACAAATTATTGTAAAAAAAAAAAAATATTGTATACATATCTTGATTTTAACTTATTATAAAGCGAAGTAAATGCAGAAAAAATTAAAAAAATAAAAAAGCTTTATGTTATTTTTATTTTATAGCTTTATTCTTGGTGGTAGGATTGAGTGTGTTCACTATCAAAGCTAATCAATACAAAAACATTAGTTATCGTTGGTCATACATAGTCGGTTGGTGTTCAACAGTAATTTCGATTGCATCCGCAGTTCTTTGTTTTATAATAAAAGGGGATAAAGAATCCGTATAACTTTTTTTTTTAAAGTGAAGATTGTACGTAAATATTTAAAAGAAAAGAAAAATATAACTGGAAAACTGATTTATTTATTGTCCTATTTACATCTTATAGTTAATTGGTGCAAACTACAAAAATGAAATTACTTAAAAATTACTGCTCCTATTACGTTTCTATTAAAACATTGCTGTTAACATATTGCTGTTAACGTTATATAAATAGAAGGAGGTGGGAGGGGAGCGGGTTAAGTTAGAAAGAAAAAAAAGGGACAAGAGGAAGGGGTCATCAGAAAATAAAGTAACTTTATAGATTTTTTATATACTAGTTTAAATAACATGAAAATCTATGTAAACATGTGTTTTTATGAAGTTTACGTAAGGTAATGTAATGTTTTTATTTATCGTAATTAAAGGCAAGAAAATCAAATTAAACTTTGTTTTCGTATAAAACAAAATTAAAATAAATATAAACTTGAATTTCTTATATATATATATATATATATATATATATATATATATATATATATATATATATATATATATATATATATATATATATATATATATATATATATATATATATATATATATATATATATGTCAGGACCGTAGGAACAAAAATTATATTGAGGTGGGGAGGGCAGTACTACCCCAAAATAGTTTGAAGGAACTTTTTTTTTTTTTTATTAGTAACTTTCTTCAAAATTTTTTTTAATATGCCCCTG
Source organism: Hydra vulgaris (assembly GCF_022113875.1). Taxonomy (NCBI): domain Eukaryota; kingdom Metazoa; phylum Cnidaria; class Hydrozoa; order Anthoathecata; family Hydridae; genus Hydra; species Hydra vulgaris. The sequence continues at coordinate 5,982,530 of NC_061161.1, read as the reverse complement.
CTGCCGGTTGCTACAGGCCTGTATATATATATTAAATATACAGTAAATTATATAATTTATATACTAAATTTATATATACTACAAGTGTAAATTATACATATTATAACAATATATGTACTACAATTTTTGGTAAACTGTTAACCTGTTGGTAGTTTTTCGAATCTCAAATATCAAAAGCTGAACGTTTATATAAAATAAAATCAATAAAAAAAGTTGTTTCTATAAAAAAAGTCAATTAAAAAGTCAATAAAGAACCGTAGCGTTAATGCTTTTTATTAGATTGAAGCTTTTTATTAGATTAAAGCTGAAATTCTTTGTGCAAAATTTGTCCCTAAACAGTAGCATAGCGACAAACAAAAAACATCCCTCACCCGCAAAATTTTTTTTTCTTTGCCATCCCCTTCCCTCTTCTTTTTGTAACAAAAATTATTTAAGAAAATAAAAACCTTATTTCTAAACACAATTTTACTTTAATTACATAGAAACCTGTTAATCTAGACTTATATACTGTAACACGCATCAACTAATCACGACTTTAGAATTAGCGGAGATTATTCTAACATCACATAATGTTAGGTTGTTAGTCTCTAGGTTAACCAACAATTTTCAAAATTGACTGTAACGACTTCTAAATTTTTTTATTATTTTTATTTATTTGTTATTTAGGTGCCGCAAGAAGTCCTAATGGTCTTGTCACAGAGCACCGCGGAAGTGCATTTAACTAGAAAGTTCACTCCTCCTTCATTAACGTGACGCGAATATGTCCAAACCTCGTTTTGAACCTTATATTTATTACTATTAATTTATTAATATTACTTTTCCTTACATTTTTAGAGTCTTTTTATGAAAATGATGATTTTGTGCAATGAACAATATCATTATATTAGTAAGTTCCCGTCTACCAATTAAAACAATGAGCTCATTAATGTTTGTACTAAATCGAGGTAGAAACAGCTGTTACCATCTTTACACAACGTTCTACAGCTTGTAGAACGTTGTGTAAAGATGGTAAAATTGGAAAAAGCAAAACAAGATTACATTCAACTTAACATTACATTCAACAGCTTGTAGAACGTTGTGTAAAGATGGTAAAATTGGAAAAAGCAAAACAAGATTACATTCAACTTAACATTACATTCAACAACTTGTAGAACGTTTTGTAAAGATGGTAAAATTGGAAAAAGCAAAAGAAGATTACATTCAACTTAACGATATTTTGGAAAAGTTACCGTGCCACACGGTAACTTTTCCAAAATATCGTTAAGTTGAATGTACAAGTGTTGTATCAGTTTAATGTTTACTTCACATTGATAATTATATATGGACGAGGCATGTTTTGATACATCAAACTTAGGTAATATTGCCATTTCCGGACTTTCTCAAAACAATTTACACAGCATTATCAATTTTTTACCAGATGCCGACGTTGATAAAATAAAGGCTGAACTATTCTCATTTGTGACTAACTATATTATTATTATTTTTTTTAATTAATTTATTATTATTATTTTTTGTCAAGCAACCATTTACAATTAAAGGTAATTTCCGATAAAATATTTAAAAATATTAAATACAAGTACATTTCATTATTTATAATAGTTACGAGACCGGAGAACCTAAAGAAGATAAAATCTTATAATCAGTAACCTTTGATTTGAAAAATTGGAAATAAAAGTGTATTATTAGAAAAAATCATGTAAAGAACCTTGATTGGCAATAAGTTCAGTTATATTCTTTTTAAATTTTTGAGAGTTACTGGCTTCTTTGAGTTTACCACTCAGGCTTGTAAAATGTTTCCATAGCATTGGGCCACTATAGAAATTGGCAAAGCTTTATATTTTTCGTTTATACACAGCTATCTTTCATACTGCAACATTTCCTGGGGTAGCACTAATCACACTAAACTCAAAAAAATTTATAGTAAACAAAAACATACTTGCAGGATAGTATTTGGGGCAAATAGAAAAACACAATGCGAACCTCTCTTACGTCAGCTTGGAGCTTTAAATATTTATAAATTTAATATTCATTAAGTAATGTTATTTATGTTTAAAGCAAAACTTGGGTTTTCTCCAGTAACAATTCAATCCTATTTTAATGAAATCTCCCATAAATATCCAACCAAATTTTCAGTGAATAACTTTGTGGTTCCCATAAACCTTCTTAAATTAAGTTCGTACCAAATTCAATATCGGGGACCTTTAGTTTGGAAAAAAATTCTTCCAATCTTTAGTTTTAAAAAAACTTCGTTTTAAACTGCACTTTGCAAAGTTTTAAGGATGATTCAAAACGACATTTACTGAACATGGAATTCGATATATTAGATTTCAAATACCTTTTTTGAAAACAATTTAAAGGTTTAAACTAAATCACTTAAAAATAAATTAAATCTTTATTACTTTCTTTGGCTTTTATAAAAGATAACTATTTTTGATGATATTAAATAATCAGCCCAAATACTAATGTTTACATATATTGCTTTTTTTTTTTAATTAAACAACGCATTTTTTTTTTGTGTTTTTATAACTTTCATGATTTTCTGTCGTTTTTACTTTTTTATTTTATTTAAAATTATTCTGCTGGAAGATTGTTAGCAACAAATTATTTTATTGTTAAAGTTTTTGATTTGTTTTTGTACTGTCTTTTTGTTTTTTATCATTTATTGTGCATGTAAATTTTTGTGTGACGGGGCTCGGTGATAAGACAACCTGTTGTCTTATTAACCTATGTCTTCTTTTTGCTCTGGCTAGGATTTTCTTTTATTGTAATTTCTTTTTTGTAATATTTATCAACGGAAAAATAAATAAATAAATAAAAAAAAAAATAATAAAATAAAAAAAAAGCTCGTAAGTTTTGATTTACGGAAAGGTTTTTTAAATCTTCCGGTAGATTGCGCGTTGTATCAGTTTAATGTTTTATGGAAACTATGAAATTTTGAAATTGTCCTTGCTCTTAACGACAACTTTGAGAGAGAATGCAGATCAAAAGGATGACGTTGAAGAAGAGCACTATTATCAGCATACTTATGGAGCACGTGAATCGTGTCCATTTTGTGTGTTACGAATTTTTGCTGCATACAGACTCAACGATAGAACCTATGAAAATTTGTATCATATAAAATAATATGTACTATTTCTGTAACACAAGCCGAATGTGAAAGATTGTTTTCTAAGTTAAAGTTAACTTAACACAAGATTGCGAAATTCAATGTCGAATGACCACTTAGAGTGGTATATGTTTATTTCTGTAGAAAAAAGTCTACTAGATGACCTTGAGTAAGCTTACTCAAGGTCATCTAGTAGACTTTTTTCTACAGAAATAAACATATACCACTCTAAGCGGTCATTCGACATTGAATTTGCTCAATTCAGAGGACGAAAATGCATATCTTTGAATGATTGTATCTTATAAGATACAATCATTCAAAGATATGCATTTTCGTCCTCTAAATTGAGCAAACTGTTTAAAGAATAGTTATTGCTATACTTTGCACTGTGCATATTGCACATCACTTGTACTTTTTTAATTCAATATAATTTTTTTAATCTGTGATTTAGCTGTTCCTCTTAAGGCTTATTTTTAAAAAGTTGCGGACCGGGCAGTCTTTGCGATATATGTATGGTCGGGAGGGCCCTTTAATTATTTTCATGGCCGGTAATATACAGCTAGTCCGCCATCTGAATATAGAAATCAGGGAGAATAGTTGTATTTCTGAAAAAAGTAATTTTCAATCCACATTAATACTCGGAAAAAATCTTAATTCGCCTCGAAATGAAATCTGTAATAAAATATTACATCCGCCTAAAATATCACATCCCCCATAGAAAAAACGAAAACGAGATTGCGCTTTCGAGTCATTGCACTTAGAAGCGTATCAAGTACGTCCGAAATATTAGTTATAAACAATATAACAAACACGCAACGAGGTTCACAAAAACTTTTTTCTACTAACATACTATAAATGAAGTTAGCATAAAATGGTAATATATTTTAAATTCATATTTATAAAATTTTGATCGTAATGTATTGCGTGACAATACTAAAAAAAATGTTACACATAAGGGATAAAAAACTTTAGGTTATAAAAATACCAATCGTTTGCAATATTTTAAAAGCCTACATAGGGGGGATGTGATATTTTAAGTAAGAATTCCAGTTTCTTTTTGTGACATATACAGTAAGTAAACCGAGGGAATGTGATTTTCTAGATACCAAATACTAATCGTTTAAAATACTTTGAAAATTGCTTAGGGGGATGTAATATTTTAGAAGTATACATATGGGGGATGTGATATTATAAGTGAGAATTTCAGTTTCTTTTTGTGACATATACAGTGAATAAACCGAGGGAATGTGAAATTCTAGATACCAAATACTAATCGGTTAAAGTATTAGTTGAATTACTTAGGGGGATGTAATATTTTAGAAGTATACATAGGGGGATGTGATATTTTAAGTGAGAATTTCAGTTTCTTTTTGTGACATATACAGTGAATAAACCGAGGAAATGATATTCTAGATTCCAAATACTAATCGGTTAAAGTATTAGTTGAATTACTTAGGGGGATGTAATATTTTAGAAGTATACATAGGGGGGATGTGATATTTTAAGTAAGAATTTCAGTTTCTTTTTGTGACATATACAGTGAATAAACCGAGGGAATGTGATATTCTAGATACCAAATACTAATCGGTTAAAGTATTAGTTGAATTACTTAGGGGGATGTAATACTTTTGAAGTAAACATAGGGGGGATGTGCTATTTTAAGTTGGTTTTTTGCTTCTTTTATGTGATATATATAGAGCTTACACTTGGGGGGGTTGTGTTACTCCAATGAGGAAATGTAAATGTTTTTTAAATTTTTTTTTAATTATTTTGGGGAATATTCTTGAAGCCTGCATAAGGAGATTTGATATTTTAATTTAAAATTTTAGCTATTATTTGCAAAATATTTAGAGATTACTTAAACAGTCTTTTTTCTTTTTTTTTAGATTTAATTGAGTTAACAAATTAAAAATGTATTGTTGATCAATCAATGTATGGCTTTCAACAACTTAAAGTATTATAACTATACAAGAAGTTACTGAAACTAAGAAAAAAAAGTTCACTTATTTGTGTTTTTATCTCTTAGTGCATAAACATTTAAATTGGTTCAATTTACGAAAAATTTTGAAGAAAAAGAAATAACTGCAGTTTGTAAAGTTTCACTTATTGTTACATTTATATATAAATTTTTTCACAACAAAATATAGTTTCATTTTTAAATACAATGCATCCCATATGATACTATCGATTCGGAATGCAAATATCACATTTTATCTAAAAATAAATATTTAATGTACATTTTTCTATTTGAATATTTAAAGTATTTTTTTCTATTCGAAATTTCTATTAAAAAATAGTTAAAATATATTTTGTTACCCATTTATCTTTTTTTTGATTTTTTCTAGTTTTTGGACCAATTTCACTACCACAAATTCGACACAAACTATTCTGCCAACTTCTCTGACTTATTGATTTAATTTTACATCATTTTTTTTTTGTTTTTATTTTAAGATATCATTTAACATTGAAGTAATGTAAACATGTAATGACACCCCCCCCCCCACGTGACGCCTACTCGCGCCGGCCCTGTATATATACATATATATATATTCACTACAGTTAAGAGTCCGAAAGTTACCTTAAGGCAGAATACTCCACATGATATACCATCAGCTTGTATAGCATGTGGTAACGTTAAGATTTTAAACTTTTCTGTAACACCATATCTTTGTTGTAAGTAGCAACTATAGCATATTAGTAAAAAAATTATAAAAGATGTAAATACAAATTTTTACATAGGAATATCTAATAATAATATCATACTTCCATTTCACTTCTTCTTTTTTAATGGAATTTATCTGTTCTCCCATAGGGTCCATATAGTGAATTTTTCTATCACCAGGTTTGATTATCTAAAACACAAATGAGTTACAAAATCAGGTTCAAGGTTAGATTCCCCGTAAAAAATTGTATCCCCACCTTTCACTGAAAATTAAACTTTTTGTACTTAAAGAAACTAACTTTTTCAAAAAACAATTTTACTATTTTACATACTACAAGCGTCCAATGGAATTTTGCCACCATGCAGCATATTAGCATATCTAGTTTAAAGAGCTCTTTCTATGAAGAAAGATATATATATATATATATATATATATATATATATATATATATATATATATATATATATATATATATGTAAATACATCATTAAGTTAATGAGTCATTAACTTTTTTAAATAAAAGTTTTTTAATACCTTATGCCTTCTTCGTATTAAATCAGTTTTAATAGGCAATTCATCCAGTGAGAGAAGCCCAGCTGGCGACAGTACTTCGATTCGATTCTTCAAAGCATCAATAAATGGAATGGCGTTTAATATATTGTTTTATATTTAGAATTAAAATTTTATTTAAATGAAAATGGATTTAAAAAAAAAATGCAATATTGTTTTTTTGTACAAAAACTTTATTATGAAGTACATTAGTTAATCATACCTTTTCCTTACTGTTTACTAATATTTTGAGATAAATATAAACAACTTCGTCACTGAGGCATTCGTTTAAAGTATCTTGTAAGGAATAATCGTATACCTTGCAGCCACCTATTTCTGGATATATACCCATAATGACTTTTACCGGGTTTATAATACGGAGACACTTTATTATTTCGTGACCTATTTATGAAATGCAATTTAAGCATAATTTCATCAAAATTTAAGCATAAGCCTTTCATCTGCTAATATAATGACTATTGCATTTATTAAAGATTACAGGTTTTATAATTCTACGCTAACTTTTCCACCAGGTGGGATAATGTTTAAATTAATTATTTAAATAGGTTTACATAAAAATCTTTATTTTACTGGTGCGCCAATGAATAATACATACCTTCTGCATCTTCAACTATGCAGCTTTTTCTTATATTTACTATCTCTAGAAAATTAAAATAAATAAAAACAAATGAAAATAAAACGCTAACAATTATAAATGAATAGGTAAGTTTTTAATACATACCTTTACTGTCTTTATCTGAAAAGTTTTTTTTTGTCTCTGCCTTCTCTAAAAAATATGCAATACTTGCCACCTCTAGAAAAAACCATACATTACAATAAAAAGCTAACACTAACAAAATATAAAGATAATTTATTATTAAATACCTTCATTGTCTTTAACTACCGAGCTTTTTATCTGATTATCTGTCACTTCTAAAAAATAATTAACTAAAATAAAACGCTAACAATTATAAATGAATAGGTAAGTTTTTAATACATACCTTCACTATCTTCAACTGGTTTCTCTGCCTTCTCTAAAAAACAAGCGATACTTTAAAATAAAACGCTAACAATTATAAATGAATAGGTAAGTTTTTAATACATACCTTCACTATCTTCAACTACAAAGGGGATTGATTTCTCTGCCTTCTCTAAAAAACAAGCGATACTTTAAAATAAAACGCTAACATTTATAAATGAAAAAGTAATTTTTTAAATCCTACTTTTACCATCTTTTACTACGAAACTTTTTTTTGTATCTGCCACCTCTAAAAAAAAACAATAAATTACAATAAAAAGGTAACACTAACAAAAAGTAATTGTAAAAGTAGTTTATTATTATATACCTTTACTGTCTTTAACTGAAAAGTTTTTCATATAATTATCTGCCTCTTCTAGAAAATAAATTGTAAATAAAATAAAACGCTAAGAATAACAAGTGAATAGGTAAGTTTTTAATACATACCTTCACTATCTTTAATTTCAAAGTTTTTTTATTGGTGTCTCTGCCTTATCTTGAAAATAAACCATAAAATAAAGTAATGAAAAAATTTATGTTTTGACTATAAATTAAAATAAGAAAACAAATATTTTACCCCACTATATATTAAAATGCAATAAAATTTTTTTTCATAGACCATAAATTAAAAATATAAAAGGAATCAGTTACAAAATACAAGTTACCGTTTATGCTTTCCATCGATGAATGTTTTTTTTCAATTTCTACTTCGTTTTTTGTTATAATTGTATCTAAAGTAGAGTATACAAGGGTCAAATTAGAAATAGTTCGTTATATAGCAATTATTTTCATAAAACTACTTTCTTCTCGGAATTAAAAATGATATTAGCTATTCGAAAACTTATACTTCAGTAGTGTGCATACCTTTATCACAAGTACCTGCGATAAATTTCTTGACATGGGCTCTTTTGTGGGTTCCTTTTATAATAACTTTTCTGCTACTCAGTTTGAAATTTCCACTTTTTGTAATACGGCTTACTTCATAAGGCCCTTTAAACCGTGGCTTAAAAGCTGCTCCTTTGCTTCTTTTTCCTCTAATATCAAGAAGTAAAACTTTGTCTCCAATATTAATATTTTCTTCGTTACATTTGATATTTTTCGAAACTCTTTCATCATAGTACTTTTTTTGCTTTAATTGAGCTTCTTCAATGTTCTAAAATTTATAAGTATAGTAAATAGAATAAAAGAATTCAAACAAATAGAGGATTATAGATTAGGTCTCAAAAATAAGATTTTTAAATTTAAGAGGCAGCAGCAATTACCTTAGTGACTATATTAGTTAAGTTTTCAATATGTGTTTTTTTATACGGGGTACAATGTCAAGTTATATCTATAGGCCATTTAGAAAATAAATCAGTACAACTCATGAAGTATTTGTTACCCTTTGATGTTTCAATAAATGGGCCAGCAAAGTCTATACCTATAATTTCCCATACTCTTGTTGTCTAAACAAGATGTTTTAACATAATGCAACATAAGAAAGTAAACATGATATGTATACATTCGTATAATTTACTAAATAAAAAATTCGTATTTTTAGAAAGTTGTTTAAAAACACTTTATAAAGTTACCTTTATATAATGCAAAGGTTCGGATACTGAAAGCAGTTGACCCGAAGTTTGACATCGAAGGCATTGTTTTATCTACGGAAATAATTATGTCTTTATTTCTTTTTTAAACTTTTATGTTAACTTACCAAAATAGACGGTAGTAGTTTCACAATTCTACTCCAATGATAAAGTAGATAAATAATGTATGCAAATGCATTAATTTATAAGCAAAATACTTTACCCATTTTTTAATATCTCCGGTAATATTAGGCCAATAATATTTTTCCAGCATTTTCATAATTGTTTTGTTAGTGCCACCATGGCTCCCTAAAGGACTGTTATGCTCTGCATCAAAAACTTTTTTTTGTTCTTGGACATCCACAACAATATCCGCATAATAAAAGTTTCCACAAATCTTCACTTTACGCTTCAACTTATTATCTAAAATTATAAAACATTTAGCAAACATACTTCTCATTTCAATGAAATAATTGCCTGGTCTTTTATTACCAATACCTAGAACACAGTAACTTTTTGACACATTTCTCAGACTTCGTTTTTCATCTTTTTGAAAGCCAGCTGGATAAGAGCTCTCACAATATACAAAAATATTTTTACAGTAATTTTCACTTTTTTCCATTTTTTTTTAACTTTAGAGATTTTCAAAATGTTAAGGAGTACATCAAACCTGTTTTCTTCTTTAGAATCGGGGACTATTTATATACATATATATTCGTAAAAAAAATCAATAAGTATGTCATAATGACTCATGAAGAAAGCAGTTAGACTCAATCATTAATCTTGCGGATATGAAGTAAGGAAATACTTTAACGTGCTATTAGGTTCAATGAGTTTCGTACTAGCTCTTATAGGAAACGATTATCACTAACTGTTTAACAACGATTTTATATATATATTTTAGCTACGCTGTATGTCTTGTACAAGTTTGATGATGCTTATACTAAAATTCCGTTTTAGTGTTACCCGTAGAAAATTAAACAAATATTATTTTAAAGAAAAAATAAAATATTTTATTATTAGAATGAACACTTTATCGAAGTAACAGGTATTTCAGTAACTTCTACAGATTAATATTATTTTAAAAAAACATTTCCCTTCTCCGCGTTTTTTATAGACGTTTAAAGACCTGTATTATGCGTATTAAAAATTAGACGCCTTTGAATAGCTATGGGTTTCTGAGACAAGTGTCTGACAAAAATGTCTTTTAAACTAAAATAAGTGAAGATAAACTCTCAACCTCAACTAATATATTTAAATATATAATGTCACTTCACTTTGTTTTAGCTCATTCTTTTTCTAGCGCTCATCTTTATTTAAACCTTTTAATTTTCTAAACTGATTAAAACGAGCTGCTTGATTCACGAAAAGGTTATGGCAAATATTATAAATAAGGACAATTTCTGTGCAGATTTTTTTGTTATGTTTATTATGGCTACGCGTTGGTACTGAACTCGTTGAATAAAAAATAAAACAATTTTTATTATAACAATTGATATAGTCAACTTTATTACCTAATTCAAGCATTTAAATTAAGCTACCACGCTCTCGTCTTTTTTTCAAACTTTTTGAATTCAACGCTATAAATCTGTCATTATAAGGATAATTTTTATTTGTAAGTGAAATCTTCCTCGAACAATCACGCACTTCAGCATTTGTGTCATTAATAAAATAGAAAGACCTAACAAAAGCAGAATTTTTTTAGTGTGGAAGAATAAATAGAGTATAATTGCTCGATAGTATTTTTTTTCAAAATTTTTATTTTTACAAACATGTGCTAACATTTGATGGAATATGTGTGCATATATATATATATATATATATATATATATATATATATATATATATATATATATATATATATATATATATATATATATATATATATATATATATATATATATATTTGTATGGCACTGTGGGCATAAAACAACATTAATCGAAATGTTTTCATATTAGAAAATTTTTTCATTATAAATTACTTAACCCTAATCACAATCATAACTTAATCACAATCCAAAAATTGTTTATGTACTTTGTCTTTTTCATCTTTTACGGTACATTATTCTTTATCATTTTAATTTAGTATGATATTGGATGATTCTTAATCCGAAATACACGATTTTATACTTATCGTAATAAATATAAATCAATTTTTCAACTACCACTTTAAAAAATTTGTATTATTTTACTAATTGTGAACTGGACTAAATATTATTAACTCACCGAGCCAGCTGACATGGAGTAGTTACGTAAAAAATCAGTAATCGAATTATATTTCCATACCAAACCATCAAAAGAAACATTAATATTTAAAAATAATTATTTAATATTGTTCCTTTATTAAAAAAAGAAGAAGCTTCTATTATTCATAAGTTTTAACTTCTTCATATTTAAAACTAGGAAGGTTTTAAATCTGAAGAAGTTAAAACCTTCCTAAGACACCACGCCTCAGCCCCCATAGGTGGACGTAATGGAGAAAAATTTTAAATTAAGCTATAGAATAAAAAAAGACAAACTGTAATTATTTATTTTCTTTTTAAACATTTTTTACATTAAAACTAGTAAAATATTTATGTTGTAAGATACAAAAACATTTAGAATAAAAACTTATTGTAATTAATTTCTTTACGTTCATTTTAAATCTTAT
>NC_061161.1:5555976-5965976 GCF_022113875.1 Hydra vulgaris | reverse complement strand
ATGTGACCATGATAGTATTTGTAGAAAAGAGAAAGAGATGCAACTTTACAATGATGGAAAAGAGGCTCAAGCTTAGCAGATATAGCAGAGCCAACTACATTTACAATGCGTTTTTTGACCTTGTCTATAAGAGAAAGAGCATCATTAGATGAACTAGCCCAAATATGACAATAGTATTCCATACAGGGAGGAATAAGAGATTTGTAGAAGTTAAGAATAGAATCAGAACTAAGAAAATAGAGAGCATGATAAAGAGAAGCAACCTTAGCAGATGTTAACTTTATGCTAATTTAGCCAATCATCAATATAGAAATGTCAACAGTACTGCGATAGTAGTTTGCAGTAAATTAATTTTTTTGGAGTTAAAGTTTACCAGCCATTGTGAGCCCCAATCTGTTACAGAAGTGAGATTAGATTCAAGATCGGCTGCCTGTTCTAGCGATTGGAAAGAGAAGACTTTTTGTCAAGACAGGAGTATAAAGTTGAGTCATCAGCAAAAAGAGCTACTTTAGATGTAAGGTTGTCAGGAAAATCATTAGTGTAGATAAGAAACAAAAAACAGGACCAAACCTTGAGGTACTCCAGAAGTTACTAAAAATGAAGAAGAATGTCGACCTTCGAAGAATGTCGACCTTCGAAGAATGTCGACCTTTGAAGAATGTCGACCTTCGAAGGTTGACTTTAATAAAGCAGTTAGAAAGAAATGGTTTGATAGTCTCAAAAACTTTTCTGAATACACCATATAAAACAAGCTTGTGGAGAAGACCAGCATGCCAAACTTTGTTGAAAGCTTTAGATATGTCAAGAGCAATAGCCATAGCCTTCCTCAGGATTCAAATCAGGGAATTCAGGGAAAGTCAGGGAAATTTATATATGATCAGGGAATATCAGGGAAAAAAGATTAATTTTGTTAAAAGTTGGCGAAAATCAGGGAATTATTTAATTTTATACTATTTTATTTTAATGTTTTTAATGTTTTATAGTAAATAATATTCATTTTTTAGTTAACTAATTAATTATACAGCTCAAAAGATTGTTCAAATATATTTTATTTGATCATTATAAAAAATATTAAATTTTATTTTGGTCATTTATTTACGGTGTAAACCAAAAGTTTATGCAAAACATTTTATGTAGGTTTGAGTAGAATCATTATTAGTAATTTAAATTTATTTAAATTTATTAATTTAAATTTAGTAATTTAAATTAAATTTATTTGGTACTTTTTTGTGTAGAAATAGCTCCAACATTTAAAGACTTTCAAAGTTTTTTTTGTATAGATGCATATAAACATAGCTGCAACATGTGAAGACTTTTAAAGTTTTTTTAAACCATTTTGTATTTTCATTCTCTTTTTTTAGAAAAAATAAATATTTTAAATTTTCAAATGACAGTTTATTTCAATGAACTAAGTTTGAGTGATCCTTTGTTGAAAAAGTGGCTGGTAAATAACTCAGATAAAAATTCAAAACATGCCAAATTAAATTCAACTTATCAAATATAGATCAGAGAGCTGTGACAAGTCACATGGAGGGGTAAAAACATGTTCAAAAAGTCAAAACCAGTATCCTGCTACTTCACACCTGTACAGTCTACATCTAAAATCCAAGGAGTTACTATAGTTAATCAATCTGACCAAACTTGTGCAGAAATCTCTTTTGCATGCAGTACAAAGCAATTTCTTGTGTAATAAGAATGGTCTGCTATATCAAAAAATAATTTCTAATAACACAACTGTTAAATCTTATGAGATGGGTAAAAAAAAACTTGGGTATTAATTTGGGTTTTAAGCATTGTTTACACATACTTTAAAAGAATTATCTGGAAATTCACTTTTCATTTGATTAAATATTTTGAAAAGAAATATCACCTTTTTGTTTGATAAAAGCCGAAATGACTCTTTTTAAAATTTGATTTAAGTGTTCATTTATGGATTTAAATTGTGTTAAAAATATTTTGACTCAATTTTTGGGCTACCCTCCTGCAAAAAAATTACTTGAAAGTATGACCACATCTTTGAATTGATTAGTTGCATAAATCTGACAAAACTATGTACAAAAATAGCCGAAAATAAACTGGTTATTTCTTGATCTTATTAAAAAGCAGCCTAAGCAACTAGAGCTACATAAACTTCTAAAATTTAGAAGTTGCAACCATCATGTCATCCATGGTGTTTTTAAAACTGGTTTTCAATCAAGGAAGTTAATGAAAGCTCCATGCAACCTTTTACATGGTTCTCCTATCATAAGAGCTGATTATGTAACTTTCACTGAACTAAACATAAATTAACTTTTACTAAATTGAATTTTTTTTTTGGTTCCATCGCTAGTAGACACCCCAATGTTTTCAACTCTTTGAAGATTTGTTTTCAACTGATTAAAGCCTAATGAATTTAATACACAAGATGTTTTATGCAGCATCATCAATAGCTAGTAGCTTCTAAAATTTTATTTCACTAGAAAACAGAAGTTTCTGCTGTTAAAATCAATGACAATTAGTTTTGCTGCAGAACGTAATGTTATGGAATTGAAAGAGAAAAGGTGTCATCTCAAGATCGATATATTCATGAAAGATTTTTGACTTATAGTTATTTAAATTCTTGAAAAAAATTGAGGCAACATCAGTTCAGAGTAAATCCTATTAAAAAAAAAAAAAGCTGATTTTGAAGGCCCAACAAGTAAAAATCAAGAATAAAAGACTGTTTGTAATGCCTCGTTAAAATTTTATAATATCTAGAGGAAAAAAAAAAGTCGCGAACAAAAGGAGTTGAGAGTAATTTGATAATATCGTTGAATCAAGTGGTATTAGGATTTTAGGAGCAGGAAAGAGTTTTGAGTGAAGTATGAAGTATGAAATGCAAATTATTATTGCATTTCTATTTGTTTAAAATATTTTAAGACCAATTTGCTTTTTTCAACTGTTTTTTAAAAAGGGTACAAAGTATTTAATGTTTTTTTTATCAAATAAATTATTGGTTTTCAATTTAAAACAGAAATATAAAAATTTCTTATATATAGAAAGCAGACGACAAAGTTTTGGGGGTAAAAATAGCATGTATAAGAGTCGAAGTTTCAATGCTAAGTTATTGAGTAAAAATTATAAGCAAAATTTCATTATAGAAATCAGAGAAAATCAGGAAATTTTATTGTAGAATTATAGTGGTAACCTTGTCCTCCATCTAAAGCATGTCCCTGTCTCCATTTAAAACCATTCAATCATTGTTCAGTCACAGGAGATCAAAAACGCAAGTTACAGATCAAAAATGCAAGTCAGCAGTAGAGCGAGAAAAACTGTATTGATTGTCTGACAGTATTTTGACTTAAGATAGGATGTGATTTGTTGTTGCAGTAAGAAGTTTGATTTGTTTTTTTTGTGAAACTATTTAATTCGTTTTGTTGCAGAAAAAAACTTTTTAATTTGTTTTGTTGCAGTAATTCGTTTGATTCGTTGATTTATTGTTGCAGTAAGTCATTTGATTTGGTCTTTTGAGATGTGAAAAGTTTGTTGATCAATGACTCAAAGACCTTGTTAATAATAGAAAGAAGATCAGGCAATAATTAGATAGATCAGAATGTTCTCTGGAGTTTTTGAAAATTGGAACAACAGATGCAATTTTCAAGACTCAGTCAAGCACTTATTAAATAGTTTAAAGAGAATTGAAACTTTAAGAGAATTGAAAAGAGTTCTGTAGAACAATTTTGTTTATATGTATACTTATATATTTATATTTATCAGGGATGTGAAGTCAGAGTTTAAGAGTCCCTTTTTTTACCTGGAGTCCCGTCTGTTATAAAAATTGTTGGGATTTTTTTAATTTTATATCAGCATATGAACGTTTTCTAACTTATCGTTATAACCTTATAAATTTATTAATTTAAATTTGTTTAACCAACAGTTACATAAAGTTATAGAGAAAATTTATTTTTACATTGTAAAAGCACAAAAACATGTGCAGTGTGTTTGTCATACATTGCCTATAGCAGACATTGTTTTAATGAATATAAGAGGCAAATAACAGTATATGTGGTACACAAAATGTTTGGTATGCACTGAAGACTAGATACCAAATTATTCTTAAGTTAGGGTTGTCATTGTCCCGGGTTTTTTTTATAGGAAAACGCAATAAGAATTTTAATTTTAGTTTAGTGCTTGGCTTTTTTATGTAAAAACCTGGTCAAATTTACCTTATTCCACTCTTCCAGCAATGCATTTTTAAAATTATTTTTATTATTTATGGTATGTTTACGAACTTCTAAGTTTAGTTTATGCCATAAATTTTCAATAAAAATAATTTCAGGAAACTGGTGGAGTTTTTATCACTAAATTTATTTTAAAAATTATTAAGTTTTCTTTGAAGTATATTATTTTGCCATATTGCCCTCAATAAAATGTAAATTGTCCACCCCATTAGCGGAGCGACAACCTCAAACCATCACATGTTTACATACCATTACATACCACTATTACACATCATCATTACATACCACCACCATGTTTTACAGTTAGCCTTAAATGTGGAGGTTTCATCTCTTTGTTCTCTCTTTACCATACATTTACTCCAAAGGTGTTAAATTTACTTTCATGAGTGAATTAAACATTCTTCCAGAAGTTAAAATCTTTGTTTTTGTAATCATTTTTCTTAAATCTCTATGAGTTGTTTCTGGATTTACATTTTTTCCAAATTGTTGTTTTACTTGAATGGCAAGTTTTAGTGCACTTAAATGTGGATTATCTTACAAAGTTCGGACAATCCAACGTTCTTTTTTTAACTTTTTTTTTTATTTTATTTTCATATTGATAATGTTCTATAATATGATGTACTGTTAAGACACTTTTATTAACAATTTTTGAAATTCCTCGTTGTTGTTTTTTATTTTGGAAATGAAATATGATTGTCTTTCTTTGAGAGTCGTATGTCTTCCTATTTTAATTTGTATATTTTAAAACACACACAAATTAAATAACAAACAGATTAATAATTAACAATATTAATAATATTTTGACAGAAAACATACTAAAAAAAAATTAATATTGTAATTGCGGTTAGTTACTTCCGATTTTTGAGAGATGGCAATAGATAAAGTTGCATCATTTTCACTGAGACATGTTTTTTACGATAATTAATATTTTTTATATTATTGTTTAGAAACTAATTTAAATCAACATAAAAACAAATGTCTAATTTAAAGATTATGCCACAATGCATACTTTACATAGAATATTTTCAAAAATTATCTTTTACTTTGTTGCATCATTTTTACTGTGAGTCACTGTATATATAAATGAACAATAACAAGTTGTTTTGATAGGTGGTTTTAACATATTTTTGTTTGATTTTTAGAATCGTTTGAAGAAGCCGCGTAAGTTACAAAATTTTTATTTTTGTTTTTAGTAATATGCTTCTAATGTAATGTTTTTAGGTTTCAAAATCATTATTATTTTTTTTTAGGTTTGCACTAAAGATTAACGAAATGAGTGGTCCTGTTTATAGTGATTCTGGTATTCATTTAATACTTCGCACTGGTTAGAAATGTATATATATATATTTATATATTGGGAAGCATTAAAATGTAAATTTAAACATTAGAGTCAAAATGAATTTATTATATTACTTAATAAATCATTGCGAACCCAAAAAATCGTGTAAAATTATTCCTATTTCTTATGTAAACAATGATTATGTTAACAAGTCATAAACTGAAATCTTTTTATTCAAAATAAATATTATTTCAACCAATTGTTAATTACAAACGCTATGTAACACAATATTTGTCCTTGAATTTAGAGTTTTATATCAACTACCTCGAGCATAAACTTTTATTTTATAACACAGCGCAGAAAAGGTTTTTGTTTTTTCTGAGGTAGAACAAGAAAAATTTCCTTTTTTCGTTTAGTCTGGTAAAAAACAATAATTGCTTATTGAATAAACAGACAGTAAGAATTCATTCAAGTAGCGTCGAAACGAGTAAATTTTCTAGATTTGCGAGTGTGCTGTAAATCGTATTCACGTAGTTGTTACCAAATGTTGTGTTCACGTAGTAGCTCCCAATTCCCCATGATGAGTTTGTTATTTTATCTTTGATAAAGTCTTATGAAAGCGCTTGCCTTGCTTCTCTGAGTAAGTTTGATTTATCAGTATCACCCAGACAAGTCCAGAAAAAGTCAGTCCATCGCTAACCTAAAACGCAATTTAGATAACTATGAACAAAGGAAAAATATAACAACTTTAAACAAAAACTTAATAAGAATTTCGCTTCATTAAGTAAACTAATATTTCTTAAAATTTTATTTTTAAGAAAATGTATATAATCTGTCCAAGTTACGTTTCGTCAAGGAGTACACCTAGAAATGCAACGAATACTCTCTTTCTTTTCTCTGCTAATACAAAGTATTGGAAGTTTTTAAGGGTTTTTTATTGCTTCTGTGAAGTCGATGAAACAAGGTATTTTTTGTTTTAGTTACCTGTTAACTGAATTAAGTAATATTTCTACATTGTGATAAGTTCTAACCGAAGTTCTGCCATCATAAGGAATGATACTAATTTTAAGTCGACGTTGAACTTCCATCCAAAGTGTTCAAACTTTAAAGCACTCATCAACATCTTGACACCGTTGCTTCTTTGTGATGCACATAGTGAGTCATCGGAACAGACGGATAGTTAATTTTGTTGTAAAGTAGCACAGCTTTGAGATAAACTGTCTATACATAGTCGCTATTCACTAGAGTTACACTCAATACTATTAAAGGTGGATGATCCCTTTTAGAAGGAGTGAAATAAGCAGCTCGGGGCTGTGCGGTACTGAGGCAATGGACAAAAAACCAAAAAACTGTCTGAATAAATGATTGAACTGGCTAAGCATCATTTTCTGGGATTAATAATGCTGAAGTAGCAATTTTTTAAGTGGCCTCGAATTTGCAGAATAGCAAACTTTATGGTTTCCAACTCTTCCGTATAAAATAGCACATTTAACTAATTTTATATCTTTTATAACTAATTATACATGAAAAATAAGTTGTGATAAAAATCTATTTCGTATACATTCATCATTTTTTATATTTCTCAATAAGGGTTTAGTATGCTTCCCTCTTTTTTTCCCGTATATACACGCATATTTTTGCAAACTAAGTATTTTTTCAAGTTTTGACGGTTGTGTATTAATCCAAGTAATATTAGCATAGTTAATGAAACAATGAATTTAAAGAAAAATATAATAAATAGCGTAAAAGTAGAGTGTAGAACTTCAAATTTTCAAATGTTGAGCGAAATTTATCATTTTTAAGTTTTTCTGGTTAAGATGTACTTGTTCCCAAAAGTGACCTCTGAAAAATAGTTTTTTTCAAAAAATAAAAGTGTATAAATTTTTTTGAAACGTTTTTTTTTTTTATTATCATTTTTTTTAGCTCTACAGGAATCGCTCAACTAAAAAAAATAATATATGTTTTCATATATTTTTGGAAAAAAAAAAAAATTTGTATTGTATTTGTAAAAAACTGTAATTATTCGGAAACGGCTAGTCTTGTAACTACAGGGACGCTAGAACTTATGAAAAATCCTATAAAAAAATTTAAAATAACGGCAATGGTGCTAATAATAAAGTTGCAAAATGTTTTTTTCCCAAAAATTTATAGTTTTTGTTTTATGTCCAAATAAAACTGTAAAACTGTAAGATTTTTATAATAAAAATTATTTGAAATAAATAGAATTTTATGAGTTTAATAAGACTTTA
The DNA here is from genome assembly GCF_022113875.1 of Hydra vulgaris. Taxonomy (NCBI): domain Eukaryota; kingdom Metazoa; phylum Cnidaria; class Hydrozoa; order Anthoathecata; family Hydridae; genus Hydra; species Hydra vulgaris. The sequence continues at coordinate 5,958,249 of NC_061161.1, read as the reverse complement.
TAAGTATTTTATGACTTTAAATTTATCATCTTGAAGTTAATTATTTTTTCTACGAGTTAATTTTTAGCTAATTTTATAAATTATTAATCAATAAAAATATTTATTTTTTCTTGTTTAAAATTTAAAAAAAAAAAAAAAGTATAACTTGTGTTGAAAATTTCATTAAACCTAAGAATATGCGCTGCAACTTTCATCAAACCTTAAGCGCTATTTTATTTTTTAGTTTTTCTGCCAGAGAAAATTTGTGATCTTTTTTTACTTTGTTTAAATAAATTTAGCATTTGCTTAAATAAATTAAGCATTGCGTAGTTTATAGACGATATAGATTATTTTAGAAAAATAGCCAGTAAAATTAGAACTTTCGGCTGATATTTTACTTTGCCGTAATGCTTGATTCCGGTCATTAAAATAAACTTCTTTTTTATTTTATTATATATTATATTCACTTGATTTTTTGCACTGGTACTATTCACTGTTTTGACTTTTTAAAGCTTCACTCTCTCACTCTCAAAATTTTACGGCACTTTTTTTTAACTTGGTTTTTTTTATTTAACTTGGTTCGCTGCTGTTTAAATAAAAGTCGCTGTAGTTGTTTTTGAAGTCGCTTTGTTGTTGTTGAAGTCACTGTTGTTGCTGCTGAAATCGCTGTTGTTGCTTGAATTATGTTCTCATCATGAAAGTTATTTTTTCGTTTTTAATATCTTTCTTTCTCTTGAGTATTTCAAATTTATTGAAACATCCTACTACGATTTTTGGTCTGCGTTTTTTCTTTTGTGTGTGTGTGTGTTTTTTTTAATACAAAACAATTATTACAAAACTCCGAAAAGCATTTTAGGTTGACTACAACTTCATTTTGAATTTTATTTATTCAACATCGAAGGTTAAACTTCTGATATTGAAGGTTGACTTTAAAGATAACTTTGAAGCTAAACAACGTATGCTAATGATAGTTATTGCTGTAAACTCAGAAGACATTAATTATTTCTGTAAACTCAGAAGACGAAATAGTTTTTGGTACTGGTTTTGGTACTGGCATAGATTCTGTTGGTTAGGCGACTCTGGTGGTTGAGTGACTCTTGTGGTTGAGTGGTTGATGAAGATTCAGGTTGAGTTAATGGTGCTTCAAACGTATCACCACTATAATTTTGAGTTATCATTTTTATTGATTTCAATAGGAAAAAAAAAACAAACGGGTATAAAAACGATTGATTACTTTTGTGCATATAAAACCTTAACTGGAACTAAAAACCCTGGGATCGATTTTGATTAAATTAAATTGTTAATAAATAAATTTGGTTAAATGCTGTTAATTCAATGAACCACGTGATTAATTTAGTATACCAATACTTTTCAATAATTTTTTTGACAATACTGACAATATGTTCCTAACTTTATTATTTTGTTTTAAAACATTAAATAAATCATTATTAAGTTATAAACTTTAAAATTATCTCGCACAAACTAAAGATCAAACTATTATTTTTTCTTTACAAATATATTGTAATAAAAACTAGCAAAGTTAAATTTATGTTTAGAAAACCTTTTTAAAACAAGTTCTCTCAGAGATTTTTTAAAATTTGAAACCTTTTTTTTCTATTTTAATTTGAGCATTTTTACAAATGTATTTTTATCATTAAAATTTAGTTTTCGGCTTTTATATCTATTAAACCGCCATATCCGAGGCTTTAAAAATTTTAGAAGACAGAAGTCTTATTATCAAGCCTTTAGTAAGCGTAAAGTATTTTAGAAGACAGAAGTCTAATTATCAAGCCTTTAGTAAGCGTAAAGTATTTTAGAAGACAGAAGTCTTATTATCAAGCCTTTAGTAAGCGTAAAGTATTTTTACAAATTTCTCATTATATAAATTTACTCACTATAAAAAGCAAGTTAAAATAAAGTAAAAATAGTTACAATAAAATATGATAAATAAATAGTTACAATAAAATATGATAAATAAATAGTTACAATAAAATGTGATAAATAAATAGTTACAATAAAATATGATAAATAAATAGCTTCAATAAAATAAATTGCAACAATAGAATAAATAAATAGTTTCAATAAATATGATAAATTGCAACAATAGAATAAATAAATAGTTACAATAAAATACGATAAATTGCAACAATAGAATAAATAAATTGAGAAAGTAAAAAATATAACAAGAACTTTGTTAAAAAAAAAAAATTCAGGTTATACTTTTCATCTATTTATTTAGAACTATGTTGCATAGACAATCTATTTATGAAGTTAAGTAACCGGATTTTAAAGAGTTAACTTAGGTAAGTTAAAGTTATGGATAGAGTTAGGTATTTATGATTAATTTTTAAAAATCGTTTAATAAAAGATTTTGGAAGCATGTCATTTTAATATTTAAACACAAATAACAAGTTTAGAAACAGATTTAACTCATAGGCGTTAAGAGCTTTAATTTCCTGGTCTAACGACTGTAAGTAAGCGTAATTATACACAATAAATATAATTCCACCAGCTTGTTTTTGTGTTTTTAATGAAAGGTAATGAAAGGTAAATACTTGGCCTAGTAATATTACAATAGCTTATGTAGCTATAAAAACCTAATATCTATTTGTCAAAATTTGTTTAGATTTATGATTGCAGTAGTAGACTAGTGGTAGAACTTTAAGCTTTTGATCCAAAGGTTTGTGGTTCAATTCTGCTTTTTGTTACAAGATTTGTCTTTTGTTTAGAGTCGATGGAAAGTTTCAAATAAACAAAACAAAAATGAACTATATTTGTAAATTAACAAAAATTTAAACGCATAACAACCATAGTTTAAAAGTCTCCAACAAAGATCATTAAAAGTTGTTTGGAGTATCTGATATTAGAACTTGAGACCATTTTGATCTCATTTGCAGCCAATTGTTAGTACGCTTGATTGCTTTGCAAACAATCTGCTGTAAAGCAAAACCTTTAAACTTTCTCGTTAAAATGTTGACGTTTAAAGGTAAAAATATTGAGGGATGCACCATTTTTTTCTCGCAATTCTATTTATAACAAGATGGATTCTTCAATACGCATTAGAAGCAGGTTTGTTAAGATGACTCTGATAAGTTTTCTTAATTTAGGTTTTCTACAAAACTGTTTCGAAAGCTGTTATGCTAAAAAACACTGTTGTAATTTTATTTTTTAGGTCCCGACTTAAAAAATCCTTCCTTATTTAACTATAACCTCAAAGGAGTGAAGAATATTGGCGATCATGTAAAACACATATTAGCCTTCGGCGACTCTCTCACTGAAGGATATTTAGAAGGCGGTGCACGATTTCACCCATATACTACAGAACTCGAAAAACTCCTTAATACAAACTCCTTTAATGGGACTCGTTTTCAAATAATCAATGAAGGTATGAGTGGGGAATGTGCGTTCGTGGAAATGAATACTAGATTACCTTTAGTGCTTGACTCTTATGTTTTAAGATTTGATCTTGCTCTTATACTCGGAGGAACAAACGACTTAAGAAGATTAGACTGTGCAAAAAAAATTAACGTTGCTTACGAAGTTATAACTCTGCACAAACTGCTTCATAAAAGAGGAATTCCAACAGTTGTCATAACAATACCGGAACACGATGACACTTATCTAAGCGAGCTAAGACAAGATTATAACTCCGAAGAATATAAAAAAATTCGCGAAGTTACAAACAATAAATTAAGAGGTTTCGCCAAAAAAAATCCGACTAAAACGCTGCTGTGCGACCTTGCAAAACTATTCCCAATGTCATCGCTAAATCCTAGACAGCATAAGCAATTGTGGGACGATACCGTTCATCCAAGTGAGTTCGGTTATAACAAAATAGCATCTATTATATTCAAAGTAGTGAGACAATTTTTTCGCATCTAGTTTAATTTATCTTAATTGAAAAAGCAAATTTTTAAAAAAGGCTATTAAATTTTTAAAAGGCTAAAAAATAAACCGTAAGAGCAACATAATTTAATGTACCTCAAAATGAAGAAGCAAATATTAAAAAAAAGATTATCATAAAAATTCAGGCATTTGAGGATCATCCAACGAAATGGACATTAAAAAAACAACCATAAGAGCTCTCAAAACTCACCATTATCTGAAGTTTTATTCTACAATCATTCTAAAACATTATACAAAATATAAAAATATTTATTTCTATTTTTAAATGTCTATTTTAATACAAATTATTACAAAGTATAAAATTGTGATTTATTTACACCTTCATATATCAACAACAAATAAATAACCATTGTTTTCATCAATAACAATACTTTAAAAAAACTTTGAAAAACAAAATTTAGAAATAAATTTTAAAAACTATTAAAAAGTGCTTAAAAAAGTTATTAAAACCTTGTACAGAAACCTTATATAAAATAGTTCGAAGGGAAAACGCTTGCAATATTTAAACCTTATATAAAATAGTTCAAAGGGAAAACGCCTGCAATATTTAAACCTTATATTAAATAGTTCAAAGGGAAAATGCCTACAATATTTAGGCAATATTTTAATAAAAAAGTACTCAAGGAGATTTCTTCAAGTAGGAAAATCACCTTTCTTATTTTGATTTTTTTTAAACAAAAAATGTTCAGAAGTATTGGCAATGGTCACCATGGTTAAATCGTCTAAAAATAGCCTTATGTAAGATGAAATGAAGTGATCTCTTATTAAATAGAAAAGGGCAATTTTCGAACTAAGACTAGCTCCAACTACTATATTAAAATCAATTAAACTGTATATACGTGCATTCCTTATAAACTTATAATTGATTAAAAAAAACAAAAAAAACCTTTAAATAAATCAAGTAAATTCAAACCCGACATTGCCACAAGCAATAGCAATTTTTAACATTTTTTCAAGATCTTCTTTAGTTTCGTATTCGGGTAATTTTAACAAATTAAAACTAAAAAAATTGAAATGTTTGCAATAGTAAATATATATATATATATATATATATTATATATATATATATATATATATATATATATATATATATATATATATATATATGCATATATGTAAATAAATATTTGTGTATATATATGTATGTATGTATATATATATACATATATATATATATATATATATATATATATATATATATATATATATATATATATATATATATATATATATATATATATATATATATATATATATATATACACACACATATATATATATATATATATATATATATATATATATGTATATATACATACATACATATATATATATATACACAAATATTTATTTACATATATGCTTATATATATATATATATATATATATATATATATATATATATATATATATGCATATATGTAAATAATAGTGCCTTGATAAAAATACTCATATACTAAAAATACACAAATAATTAGGCAGATGTTAAATGCATCCATTAACTGTTTTGCAGAAGGCCTCCTAGGCAAAGACTTTCGGAGTTAGCAGAAAATGCTGTTTTCTGCCTTGGATGATGTTGACTCGTAGATTTTTACTTGTACCACCTTGATAGTGGCTGTGCAACTCTTCTTCTTATCTCCTAATACAGCTCTAAAACTCAGTATTGACGGCCATTATTATACTTTAAATCTCAGTATTTATAGCTGTTATACATTGATTTGCAAAGGCTTCAATAGCCATATGCTTGGCTTGGACCTTATACTTACGCATCAAAACACCTATTTGTTGTGAAATTAGATTTAAATCGTCTACCCATTCTTTTATGTGTTTCTGCTTAGCATCACTTCACTCTTTCTCTTTTTTCTTTATCGCTCTTCTTCTTCTCAAGACTGCATTCTTTTAGATAAAATTTCTGATCAAATTGACCATGCTTTTTCCTTTTATTCCTCTGCCTATATTTTTGTTTTTGGTAACTTTAATGCTTATCACTCCAATAGCGCTACCGACACTTGGTGACACAAAAATCATAAATTCTGTAACTTCTCAATCATTTACTCAGATAACTAACTTTGTGACTCATTTTGTGATACAGAGTAATCCACTTAATCCACAATCAATCTTTCACTATCACGCTTTGATTTGTGTCTATGCCACTCTCTAGCTTGTGTTCAGTTTCTGCTTGTTCTTCTTTCGGTGGTTTTGACCATCCAATGATTTACAAATCTTTTATATTGTATTCTTTTTTTGGAGTCATCCTATCGTCAAATTAGTTACTACTACCCAAAAGTTGGCAGGATTCTTTTCAAGATTTTCTTTGTGATGGTCTTTGGTCTGATGTTTCTTGTTCTCTACTGATAAATGTCTCTCTAACGTAATCGTCTGTATCCAGACAGGTGCGGAAGCTTTCAGTCACTCTTTTTGGTTTCAAGTCAAGCATCATTCTACTCCATGGTTTTCACCTTCTTATGCAGCTGCTAAATCTAATTGTAATCACTTCTTTTTATATTTCTCACAAAAACAAATTTTTTTGTCCTTGTTTTAAGGCGTTTGTTCTTTTGAGAACTAACAACTTTTTATTATTACAAAAAACTAATGTAAAAAGGTGCTCTCTAATGCTAAGCCATTATATCCCAGTTTACTCCAATGTATCCCAGTTTACTAAATCTACTATCTTATCTCAAAAGTTAGACTCTAGAGACTTTAAAAATCTTCAATAGTGTTACTAAGGTTACAAACTAAGATTAGTCTTTAATTCATCTTTAATTAATGAGGCTGAACTATTAGCTTTCCCAAGGATACGGAAGAACTATATTCAAAGAACTTTTTGCTTAAATTCGACTCTTGATATAATGATCATACTCTTTCTGCCATTCCAGTTAAACAAATTAACCCAATGTTAGACCATCCAAACCACTTTGGCTTTGGTTGCTAAAGTAAAGCTTCTAAGGCTTGTGGTCCAGACAACATTCCTGTCATTGTCTTATAAAAGTGTTCTCCAAAACTCTCTTCAATTCTGCCTAAGTTATTTAATAAGTAACTGAATCTTGTATTCCTGTCTGCTGGAAAATAGCATTTGTGGTTCCAATTTTTAATAACTCTAGAAAACTCTCTGATCCCTCCAGCATTCTTTTTGCTTTTATCTCCCTCCAACAATCATTCTTTTCTCTATTATCTTCCACCAACAATCATTCTTTTCTCTATTATCTCCCTCCAACAATCATTCTTTTCTCTATTATCTCCCTCCAACAATCATTCTTTTCTCTATTATCTCCCTCCAACGATCATTCTTTTTTCAATTATCTCCCTCAAACAATCATTCTTTTCCCTATTATCAGCAAAGTCATTAATCAAAAAATTTCAAACATCTTGAGTCTAATAACTGTCTGACAATCAATATGGATTTCAATATTCTTGTTATACAGCTGACTTGCTAACTGCTGTAACTAAAAGATTCTTTTGTGCATTAAATTGTGGCGAGACAAATGCTATTGCTCTTTACATATTGAAAGCTTTTACTTTGGCTGGTATGACATATAGTATATCTAGGAAAGCTTTTGAAATTATTAAATCGTTTTTTTCTAACCATAGTATTAAATCATCATTGAAGGCCAACACTCTTCATTTCCAGTAACCTTTAGGGTATCTCAAGATTCTATTACTGGTTGTGTGTGGTTTCTTATCTACATTAACGATCTTCTGATAATCTTAGATTTAAAGTAGCTCTACTTGCTGATGAATCTAATCTTGAAAAAGTCTTTCCTTTTGATTGCTTAAAACAGGCAAGTCAATCTCGAATCTGATTGTTTTGTAACAAATTGTGCGTTTTAACTCTAACAAAACTCAGTTATTTACTGCAAACAACACAATATTGTTCACAATACTGTCACATTCATATATTAATGATTGGCAACCCTCTCACTAAGTCCTCTTTTTTACATCTTCTTGGATAATCATTTACTACTAAACTCTCATAGAAACCATATAAACAACCCATTTTAAAGTTAGCACTTGCTAAATTTGCTTCTCTTTATTGTGCTCATCATTAACTTACTCCTGATTTCATTTTCTACCTTTACAAATCTCTCATTTGTTCCTGTACGAAATACTGTTGTCATATTTGGGCACCTAAACTTCTAGCATATTCTTAATTTACTAGTTTAATCTTAATTACCTAATCATCAATAACTCATCTTAACTAATTAAAACAATTAGTACAACTACTTACCATGTGCTTGAAGTTGGCAACATTTTAGTGTTGTCAGCAGAGCGGCAAATTGTAAATAATTGATTACCACTAGGTCCACACAAATTAGAAAATCCTCCCCAAGGAACACGAGATCTATTAAATAAAGCATTAAATTAGGGAATAAAAAAAGCCACTTTAAAGGTGCCACTTTTAAAACGTTATTCGAAGATATATTTAAAGAAATATTTAAAAATGCTTTTCTTTCTGTTTGATGTGTTTTAGTTTCAATAATTGATTAAATGTAACAAATAAAAAAAAAATTTAATTTTTTAATTCCAATTTATAAATCTTTAAATTAGTGATTTTTTAGGATGCAGCTAATGATTGTGATAGAAACACCTGACACCGCAACATCAAGCAATCATATGAGTTAATTGTTGACCTGATTTATGCAAACCAAAACTTAAAAAAAAACAAGATTAGATAAGCTTTAATAAACAAGATTAGATAAACAAAAAGCTTTGAGCAAAAGAGTTGAACAAGAGATTATTCTATGATTTAATTTTGTATGGATTTGCTGTAAATAAATGGCACCATATTTATATGTAAATAAATGGCACCATATTTAGGTACAATATTGGAGACTAAATTTACAAATTTTTCTTTAATTAAATAAAATTAATAAATGTAACAGATAGAATATTACAATCATAGCTCCAAATTATTAATTAAATAATTATAATAATTAATAAGCAATATTATAGTTGAATAATTGTGACTTTATTTAAGATATAGTTTTATTATGAATAAATAATATTATTATAATTTAAGATACAGCCTTATTATGGATAAATATTTAAAATAATAAAATTTTTTTAAATTATATTTAAAATAAATTTAAATATTAAGAATATAAAGTGGATTTAATATTTTATGAAAAATAGAAAATGTTTTGAGACAATTATAAGATTAATAAAACAAAGGTTAATAAAACAAAGTTTAATAAAACAAAGATTAATAAAACAAAGGTTTAAAACAAAGGTTTAAAACAAAGGTTTAAAACAAAAGTTTAAAACAAAAGTTTAAAACAAAGGTTTAAAACAAAGGTTTAAAACAAATGTTTAAAACAAAGGTTAATAATACAAAGACTAATAAAACAAAGGTTAATGAAACAAATGTTGTTAAAACTAGAATATGCATCATATTTTGACATGATCAAATAAAAACGAGTTCAAGGTAAAACCAGACAAACATACTCACTACAACTAGACATAGGCTGTTGTTTGAATTGAAACAAGTTGAACAGTTGGTACTGTTGACCAACTTGTCAAGATAAATATTTACTAGTCTTGCTGTGTTTATTATTTCTGATTAGTTTGATTTATCAATCTTGCAAGAAGATGACTCTTGATTAATGAGTGTTAAATGGTAATACCATTAAATGACTATGTTAATAAAATTTCAATAATTTGCATTTAAGAGCTTATAAGAAAATAAACATACGTTCCTGTAGTAAACTGTAACAACTGCACTTGCTCTTCTTTTTTTAGTGAGCCAACCACTTCCCAAAACCACTAAAATAGATTTGTTAGTAAATTATGTTGTTAATAATTATATGTTGGTAAAAATGTAAAAATAATTTCCACAATATAAAAATTTCTAAAGCAATGTAAACCTAGTTTCTTTATTTAATTGTTTTCTATTTAAGTTTAACAAAAAAATTTAAAATAAAATACTTACCTTGATTACTTGAGAATCTTCACTGTAACCTGCTTGGTATACTGTGCTATTTTTCCAGTCTGTTAAATCTAAATCTGGAAGTCCAGACAAAAGCAATTCCTAAACAGAAACAAGTGTTTATTATTTATATTAACAGAAACAAGAAACAGAAACAAGTGTTTATTATTTATATTAATAGAAACAAAAAACAGAAACAAGTGTTTATTATTTATATTAACAGAAACAAGAAACAGAAACAAGTGTTTATTATTTATATTAATAGAAACAAAAAACAGAAACAAGTGTTTATTATTTATATTAACAGAAACAAAAAACAGGAACAAGTGTTTATTATTTATATTAATAGAAACAAAAAACAGAAACAAGTGTTTATTATTTATATTAACAGAAACAAGAAACAGAAACAAGTGTTTATTATTTATATTAATAGAAACAAAAAACAGAAACAAGTGTTTATTATTTATATTAACAGAAACAAAAAACAGGAACAAGTGTTTATTATTTATATTAACAGAAACAAGAAACAGAAACAAGTGTTTATTATTTATATTAACAGAAACAAGAAATAGAAACAATTGTTTTAAATATTATATAAAAGCAACATAAATCAATTTAAATTAATGTTTGCTAAACATTACATAAAAAAATTATGAAATTATATAAATAAAAACAATATTAATATTGAAAACAATTATATCTCATTCCATAATGCTTCATTTTCATCTTCATCCCACAAGGTTCTCATTTGATCTCTTATATTTCATCCAACTTCATTATCTGAAGTCCTTATTTAATCTCTCATCAGTTTTAATGAACACACTTATAATATTAGTCCTCAATACCAAAACTACTGATCACCATAAACCATTGATCAGCCAATACACTGATCACCCAAACCACTGATCAACCAAACCACTGATCAATCAAACTACTGATCAGCCAAACCACTGATCAACCAAACCACTGATCAACCAAACCACTGATCAACCAAACTACTGATCAGCCAAACCACTGATCAACCAAACTACTGATCAACCAAACCACTTATCAGCCAAACTACTGATCAGCCAAACCACTGATCAACCAAACCACTGATCAGCCAAATCACTGATCATTCAAACTCTGATCACCCAAACTACTCATCACAAAAACCACTGATGGCCATAACCATTAATCACAAATCACATTTATTTATTTTAATTATTAGTTTTTATAAAAAAAAAAAAAAATTAATTTTATTTAAAAATAAGTTTTTATTTATATAAAATTATTTATCATTTTATAAAAACATACCAATTCATATTCATTAAAGAGTGAGACCAGGTGATGAGGAATGAACTGATAAAAACCTTTTAAAAAAGCTTCTATCTGACTTTTAATTGCTTTTGTCATCCGAAGATCTGCTGCCAGCTGAACATACTCACACTGAAAAAATAAATTAAAAAAAAATAAAAGAAACTTTTGGTTTTCAAACACTTTATTTTTTATGGGGTGAAATGTGATTCAGTCTCATAGCTTGAAATAACTACTTTTAAAATCAACATCACAACGTATACAAACATTAAATGTTTTTATCCAAATGAAGAATCCATCTGAAAGTGAGGAGTCCATCTACAAAACACACAAAAAAAGATGAAGTAAATTGATTTTGTGAACTCAGTGGCCCTCAGATAATTTTTGGCTTTGAGAACTCACTGGCCCATAGATAATTTATAATTTTGGTGACTTACTGACCCACAAATAATTTGTGCACCAAAAAATATTTTGTAAAATTTACATCTATAATAATTTTAAAACTTTTAAATTTTAAAAACTTTAAATTATTGACTTTTCTTTGATGATGTGAGATGTTATATAAACTAATATGAACTTATATTTTGAAACCAACTGGTAGACAAAGCAGATTATATAAAGTGTAAACAATACAGGGAATAAACACAAGGCTATTGCAAATTTATTAAGAAACAAATCAAACAACTTAAAATTCTCACATAAAAAATACTTTACAACAAAAAAGTCAAATTAGACTGCAAGCAGCATTTTCATTGTTTAAAAATATATAACTTTTAATTTCTTTTGTTTAAAAAATAATTAACTATACTTTATAAAAAATTGAAAGAAATATTTCGCTCCCAAGTCACTTTAGCATGCACAATAATTAGGATTAATATCTTTTTTTATCTGCTACTGAGACTTTTTTTTTCTGAATCTGAGAGACAATCTGCAGACCAGAAAAAATCTAAAACCACTTAAACCATATAAACCTTAATTATTTAAAACTTGTAGTAAAAATGTTATTGAAATAAAAAATAAAAACCTTTATTGGCAAAAGTTTTGAAAAAATTTTTTAAATATATATTTTATAAATACTGATTAATTTATCTTTGAAAAGCTGATTTGAAACCAATCACATCCTGGCAACTTTTAAAATTCCCTTATTACTGTCTTATACTACTTTTTCAAACTAATGGAAAGTAGGTCTACAAAAGTGTCATCTTGAACATTTCAAATTTTTTCAAAAGTCAATATTTTTAACTTTAAGCAGAAGAGATAGCTATGCTAAACAGACTTATATCAAATTGTTGTTTATAAATAAATTGACTCCATCAAATTCTATTTTTCACTTTCTTTCATCTCAACCTAAAAAAAAAATTAATTTAAATCTGTAGTAAAGTAAACTTTGTTGCATTTTGCTGAAATAAATTGAACATTTGCTGAAGTATCAGTAAATTGAACATAACATTGCAGCTTTTTTTTCTCCAACCTTTTTAAAGCTGGGATATAAACAACCTTTCAAAAAAAAAAATTAAAAAACCAAAAATATGCTCAACTCAATTTAAAATACCTTTTTAAGAAGCAAAAAGGTGAAGCAAATGCTAGAGTTATTTTGAAAATAGAAATAGTTTATTTAAAGTAAAATTGATCGTGGAACAACAAGGAACATTTATTTGGCAATATTTATACAATATTTATACAATATGTTCATAATTGTGGATAAAAAGTATAATTTACTAAAGACAAAGTAGTTTAACAAAATCTTTAATAAGGTTAAATTAAATGTAAAAATACCTCATATTGTTAATATTTTGTGTTCACTCATGATGGAGGAAATAAAAGTCGATATTAGTGTTTATAAATATTCTTAAAATATACATAAAAACATAGCCTCGTGGCTGAAACTAAAACATAAAGAATATACGGCACATAAAAATACGGTGCCGATATAACTACAACTTAAAGATGGTGTCATAAAAACTTAACACCCCAACTTGACAACATATTACTTTAAAGTCCAAATAAAAAATCTTTAAACTTTTGTAATGAATCTTTCTTTGCTGGTTTAGTAAAAATATCAGCATAATTTTCATTTGATTGTATATACTCTAATAGTATACGACCTTGTTGATGATATTCTCGTATAAAATGATAACGTATGTCTATATGTTTAGATTTCATATGTTTTATAGGATTTTTCGCTAATGCAATGGCTCCTTGGTTATCGTTTCTAAGGGTTACTGGTTCGATTTTTACTTCTAATAATTCTCGTAATAGTTTTGCTAAATAACTAATTTCTTGGCAAGCTGCAGATATCGACATATATTCTGCTTCACAGGTGGACAGTGCAACACTCGATTGTTTCTTTGATTTCCAACTAACGACTGGTCCATCTGTACACAGAGAAAAACAGTAACCTGATATACTATGTCGATCTTCTAAAGATGAAGCCCAATCTGCATCACAGAAAGCATAAAGCTTTAACTCATCAGTCTTTCGAAAAGTTAAACAATAGTTTAGAGTATGTTTAATATATCGAAATACATGTTTAATCATAATCCAATCACCACTATTTGGTTTTGATAGATGCTGAGATAATTTGGTAATAACATAGCTTAAATCTGGTCTTGTACATGTCATTGCGTAAAGAAGACTTCCAACCATTTGTTGGTATAACTTTATCTCTGAATCATTCGATTTTATAGATTCTTGATTATGGTATGAATAAGGAACTTGCTCACATGGGGTAGATCTTGGTTTGCAATTGTCAAAACCGAATTTTTGTAGAACATTCTGCAAGTAATCTGATTGATTCATAGTGACACAATTACTAGTTGATTTGAATTGAATACCAAGAAATGAAGTTAATGGTCCCAAATCTTTCATTTTAAATCGTTTACTTAATTTCTTCTTAATTTTAATTAATAGTTCGTTTGAGTTGGCAGCTATAATTATGTCATCAACCCATACTAGAATCATTGCTACTTCAGTATTGCTTCTTCTAATAAAAACGCAATTATCAGCATTTGATTGAATAAATTGTATTTCCTTGAGAAAGTCACTTAAAACATTCTGCCAATTTCTACCACTTTGTTTTAAACCATAAAGTGATTTATTTAATTTCCATACTAATTGTTTGTTATTGTGGGTTTTTTCATACCCAGGAGGTTGGTTGACATAAATTTCATGTTCTATAGGTGCATGTAGATAAGCACTTTTAACATCCATTTGATGTAAAATGAGGTTATATTGGGCAGATATTTGCATTAAAATTCGGACTGATTCCATTCTAGCTGTGGGTGAAAAAGTTTCTAAATAATCAATTCCTTGAATTTGGTTGTACCCCTTTGCAACATATCTGGCTTTGTATATAATTTTATTATTGTTCCCTTTAATTGTGTAGATCCATCTTCCCCCAACTACTTTTTTATTTGCTGGGAGTTCAGTAATAATAAAGGTGTCATTATTCGTTAATGATTGGATTTCTTCATCCATGGCATTTTTCCATTTATCTGACTCATCGGTGTTGATAGCATTAGTGTATGACGTAGGTATATTCATCAAATAACAATAATCTATATAGTTAATTTCATCATCATTATTATTATCAACTATGTAATCTTCCAAATATTTTGGGGGTTGTCTTTGTCTTTGAGGGTAACGTGATGAGGGAATTTCTTGAGGTATATTTTGTTTATTATTGGGAGTGGATGGCTCAGTTGTAGATTTTGTAGTTGTTGGTTCAACATTTATAAAATCATCTGTATTGTAGGTATCTATTTGGCTAACAGATTCATATTTTTCTGTAAATTTTACAAGTCTGTGTTTTAAAACTGAATTTGATTCTGGATAATAAACTAGGTATGATGGACTGTCTTTGTCATATCCAACAAAATAACCTTTAATGCTTCGTGGTTGTAATTTTTTGGTATTATGTACATATGGGTAACATACTGATCCAAATAAGTGTAATCTCGAAATGTTTGGTTTTAAACCAGTTACTAATCCATATGGTGTACTTTTAATTCGTTGTACATAGCATCGATTTCTTATATATGTTGCAGTGCTAACTGCATAAGTCCATAAATGCTTTGGAAGTTTTGATTCAATAATCATGGCTCTTGCCATGTCAAATAATGAACGCCAATTCCTTTCTGCGGTTCCATTTTGGTGTGGGGAATAAGGTGATGTAAATTCATGTTTAATGGCATGTTTTAGAAGTAATTCATTAAATTCTTTTGATAAATATTCACCTCCGTTATCACTGCGAATACATTTTACATTACCAGATGGGGAAATATCATTATAAAAACTAAATGTTTTAACCTTCCCATATGGAGCAATATCTGCTAGAAATTTTTCAGCAGCTTTTGCAGCATCACTTTTTTGTTGCAGGAAATATGTAAACAAACAACTTGAGTAATCGTCAACAAAGTTTATAACATACTTAAATCCACCTATAGCTACAGGTTCTATAGGTCCGGCTAAATCAGTATGTACAAGTTGGAATGGGTAAGTTGCCCTTGTGTCAGGTTGTTGGTTACAAGTGTTAACATTTTTAGATAGAATACATGTTTCACAATCAAATTTAGCAATATTGTTGATTTTCATTCCTTGAGCTACATCTTCTAATTTTATAATATCATTGGTATTGCAATGTCCCATTATTTTGTGCCACATTTCTAAACTTTCAGTTCGTGTTTCATTTATTGAGTTTTTGTAAAAATAATACAAACGACCATATTGTCGGATAGGAAACACAGTTCCCTCTTTAGATATAAGTTCAGCACTATATTTATGGAAGTTGATTCTGGCGCCTTTAGCCGTAGCTGCTTGAACAGAAAAAATGCATTGTGGGTAGGTTGGGATATATAAAGTGTTTTCAAGAGTGACAGTTACTAGTTCATCATTTTTTGTACGTAAAAGGGTTTTAACTGTTCCTCTCTTTTTAGCTATATTGTTTGTCCTGGTGCCATCAGCTAACTCTATAAAGTGTTCTTCTGGTTTAAAATATTCATCAATATAAGTGAAGTATTCATCAGTATTTACAATATGGGTAGTTGCCCCACAGTCTACCAGAAATGTTTTATTTTGTGTTTCCCTATATTGTTCTTCGTTTATTTTAAATGCATACGTGTGTTTTTGTATATTATTAACAGCTTTAGCTTTATCTTTTATTTGTTTTCTGCAAGAACTGTCTTTGTGGGTATTTGATCTACAGTAATTACACCATATCTTTGGTTTAGTTTTTGCTTGACATTCAGAAGATTTGTGACCAATAGTTCCACAAGTGTAACAAGTCAAAACTTTCTTTATATTACCCCCACTAGTTTTGAATTTCATTATTTTGGTATCTGAATGTTCAATATGAGTTGTTCTTGTGTATTCTGTTTCCTCAAAACTTCGTAAAGCCTGCTTAAATTTTTGGAAATTATTACTTGTTTCAGATTGGGTAATTATAGCTACAAAAGCTCTATAATCGTCAGGTAATCCTTTAAGTACCATAGCAATAAGTAATGAATCGCTAATACTTTCGCCAGCTGTATTTAATGAAGTGGCTGATTTCTCTGCTCTAATAACATAATCTGTTATAGACTCGTTGGTAAATTTTTTTAAACTTGTTAATTGGTTATATAAGGTAATAATACGAGGTTTACTTGTACTAGCGTAATGATCTTTTAGAATTTTAAAGGCTTCCCTACCTTTATCTTTAGCGTCTCTTATAATTAAAGCTATGGATCTTTCATCCAGAAATTGTATAAGTTCAGCAAACGCTATTTCATTTTCGTCTTCGTCAATTTCACCATTTCCAATTAAAGTATCTTTTAAATTTTTTAACTTCATATATCCAAGGAATTTTGTTTCCCATATTTCGAATTTCCTACTATCTCCATCGAAAATAAGATTTTGCCACTGGTTGCTGGGCCCATAACCTGTTAATATTTTGTGTTCACTCATGATGGAGGAAATAAAAGTCGATATTAGTGTTTATAAATATTCTTAAAATATACATAAAAACATAGCCTCGTGGCTGAAACTAA
The DNA here is from genome assembly GCF_022113875.1 of Hydra vulgaris. NCBI lineage: Eukaryota > Metazoa > Cnidaria > Hydrozoa > Anthoathecata > Hydridae > Hydra > Hydra vulgaris. The sequence continues at coordinate 5,941,122 of NC_061161.1, read as the reverse complement.
AACATAAAGAATATACGGCACATAAAAATACGGTGCCGATATAACTACAACTTAAAGATGGTGTCATAAAAACTTAACACATATTTTCAAATTTTTTTTTATCTTCATAATTTTCATGTTAAAACTACATATTGAAATTATTTGTGGAATTTTTGTTGATTTCGTACTAAAAAGTAGGTAACTTTAAAAGTCTAAAAAATAAAAAATTTGAAGTTTTTTTGTGTGACTTTTTGCCGTTTTTAACCTAATCTGCGTGATGCTTAAGGAAAGAAATTTTGAGATCAACTTTTTTAAAAAGTTTTTTATCATGATCTTTTCTTGCATTTCAGTGTTCAGAAAAATCTCTAGCAATATTTTGAACACATATTTTACCAACTAAAAAAAAAATTATTTTCCTGAAAGTATTTTAGTTTTTCTTTACAAACCTTGTTTGTTTTCTTTCGCCACAAAATAATTTCACAATTAAACCTATTCCTTTACAACCAAATCAAACTCTTTTTTTCGTTTTTTGGTTGATTCACTATTTTTCTTTTTCTAAATTGATTCATTGTTTTTTCTATTTCTAGGTTGACTCATTGCTTTTTCTGTCACATTCAATGTCATTTATTTCAGATGATTTAAATGTTGTTTTTGTTCATATTGGCAGTAATGTATTAGTTTAGATCATTGCCTTTAAAATGAAACTTAAAATGTATACACAACGTTAATTGACAACAAATATAAAACCTTGTGTTATCATTGCATTATTATTTTTATTGGTCTCAGTATATATATATTGGAAAAAAAAACTCAAACTTTTTTTGTGTGACGTTTTGCAAAAGGTTCCATGCATGTTACATGATTTCTGTATGTCTATTTGCATCTTTTTATATTAATAAATGGTCTACCATTTTTTCATTAAATGGACTACTATTTTATCAGTAAATGGTCCACCATTTACTGAGCATAGGAACCACATTAAAAAAAGAAACCACTTAAGAAATTAAAAATCTTGGTACTTATTAAATTGCTAATTATGTATGTTGACCAATCAAAAACTTTTTAGATCTGTAAGTAATTTTTGTTATTTTATGTTGCCACTATAGATAAAATGTGACATTAAAAAATGTTATATCAACAAGTTATAAAAGATTCAGAGCTGTCTATGATAAAAGAAAAATAATTTTATTTGTTTTAAACGTTAGATTTTGTTTTGAAAAGAGCTTCTAAACAATTTTATAGGTAATAAATTTCTTCTATACTAATGTAATGACAGGATTTTTTTTTTGTTACTGTTAATAGTTCTGGTTCAATAAAATAACTTGATGTTAACATTTTACAATTGGTAAAAAATAAATAAAATAATGATTTTAAAAGGTGATAAATTTCTTTTTTATTGATGTAATGTTACAACAGGATTTTTTTTTACTGTTGGATTTTAGTTAATTAAACAACTTGCTCTTTTTACTGTTGGATTTTAGTTAATTAAACTTTTAAGCATTAAAAAATATCAACTTTTTTCAATTCAAAAAGTTTAACTTTAAAAAGGTTCAGTGAAGAATGTTTGGTGTAGTAGCACCATATTTCATTTTTGAAATAATTGATTATAATTTTTTTATGTTTGAGAAAGTGATCATCAATTAATGAAACTCAATAATAAAAAATAAATATGAATAATAAAAAATAATGGAAGATATTGTTAAGAAAAAAATTAAGATGATGATTAGATGAAAATTTATATATTTAAGAGTTGAAATAAAAATCAAAAAGTCTCAAAGATAGTTATAACCTTTATTTAAATTATTTTTATTTATATGTTATAATCTTTAAATAAATGTTATAACCTGTATTTATCAATGAGTGTATAGAATCTGTATAAGTGAATTGTACTTATATTAATAAAAAGATTGACATTAACTATTGATAAAATTAAATATTGATAGTACTCTTACATTAAAAAATTTATGTATTGTATGTAGTATTGTGTATTGTATATAGTATACTTATAAATAAAACAAATTAAAAAATGAGAGTTCTTTCATTAATTTGCAAAAAGAAAATTTTTTAACAGTATTAAAAAAAAAATGTAATAAAATAATATTTTATTTAAACCATAAATTTTTTCTATTACCCTGAACACTATTTAATATTTCATTAATATGGATTGTGTGCCACCCATGCCACCAGATATTTAACATAGTGACTTGTTTTCCAGACAACTATAATCACTTACCTTCGCTAATTTGTGTCTTGTTTCTAACTCAAGCTTGTTCTCAGTTTCTTGGGACCCTTCTTTGAGTGGTTTAGACCTATGATCTCACTAAAACTCTAAAACTTTATCTTGTATTTCTTCTACATTCACAATTGCACTTCTTCGACTACATGAAAGGATTCCTTATATGACTTTTATTATGACAGCCCTCGGGCTGATATTTTTTTCCTCTCCACCGATAACAGTACCTTCTAAATTATCTCTTGAATTCAGTTCAACATAAAACTTCAACATAAGCCTTTTTTATTCGCATTTTAAATTGATCCTCATTATACCCCATTGTTTTCACCCTCTTGTGCTTTTTTTAATCTTGTGTTTTTTTATTATTGCAAGAAAACAATGGTAAAATAATATGTTATGTACTGTCCAACACTAAGCTATGTACTGTCCAACACAAAGCTATGTACTGACCAACACTAAGCTATTATTCTCAGTTTACAAAATCTCATATTTTATTTTAAATGTTAGGATAATGAAATTTTTCGAAAAGCTTAAACATCAAATAATTAGCAAATCTTAGATGCAAGGATATAATTTTTCTTCTAATTTATCACTTACATCTAAAGACCACATTCTTCCTGTTATCCCTAAGAAACATGTTAATCTACTTTTAGACATCAAAATCACTCCTGATTCTGCTACCTAAGTTATTTCCCACTTAAACTATTCAAAAACTTGGCCCAGACCTTTCCCAGGGCCATTCCTCTTCCAGTCTTACAAAAATATTCTTATAAAACTCTTTTTAACACTAAACTGCTGGCAAATCTGTTTCCAATTTTAAAAAACTCTGGTTTTTGAGACTCCTCTAACTATTCCTAATATTATTAGTTTAGTTTGAACCTTTTTTTAACTGAATTTTGTTTAAATCATTCTCTACCTCTAAAAAATCTCTTACTTGTGCTTGCATGGAATAATGTATTTATATTTAAACTAATTCTTCTAAGAAAACTCTCTCTTTTTTAGACATTTAAAAACTTTTTCTACGAATATTATCACGGTTGCAAGCCAGCTTTTTCTTGAACCTAAGTGTTTTAGAATTCTCTCGGTTCTTCTTTTTTTCCTTACCCATAACCTACAGTTTTTTAATGTCAAACCTTTGTTTGGTCTTTAACCTATTTCTTTATATTTTAGAATTTTCTCCAACTTAATTAGCACTAGCTTATTGGAAGTTGAATTGTTTTTTAAAAAAAACTATAAGTTTATAACTTTATTTTAAAATAATTTTTTTTTTCCCCCTTGCACTTAATATAAAATAAAAAAAAAACTATTCTTAACAATATTTTATAAACAAAAGCAATGTAAAACAAAAAAAGATCAGATTTAATTTCTAATGGTTAGACATCACCACCAAACAAAAATATTTAATCTTCATTTAAAATATAACAGAAAATTATTTCTTAAACAAATTTGATAAAAAATTAACCTTGTTTAAATCAGTTACAATAATATTCTTTCCATTTGACTTTAACTCGACTTCTTGGGTTTGTCCAAAGACATCAGTTTCAACAGAAAACGGAATTTCTAATCCCAAACTACTTATTTCATTATCTAAAATCCACTACAAATAAAAAAAGTTTTGAATATTAATTGAAAAGAACATTTTAAACATAAATGCAACATTTATAATATATATGTTTTTGTAATAATCTTTTTGTTTTTTATTTGTTGTTGTTTTTAAAGTAATTATTTTTAAAGTAATTGTTCAATTTTAAAGTAACTATTCTTTTTTTAAAGTAATTCTTATATAAAGTAATCACTCTTAATTTTAATAATAACTGTTAATTTAAATAATAATTTAAATAATAGTTAAATATTGCATTAACCTTAGGTTTTTTTTATTTTATATTTGTCCATTGCTTTATTATGCTATTAAGTTCTGTAAATACCAGCATTTTGCTGGAATATATATTTAATCAGTTTTTCATAACTTTTAAAACTAAGAACAATAAAAGTTGCAATGAACATAACATATTTATATATACATATCATGAATGTTTATAATTATAATACTTATAAATTTAAATCTTAAAACTTATGTCAACTTATGTAATAGCAATTATATAAATTGTTTAGTTTTTATTTTGTTTGCAAATTTAAACTTGTTTATTTTATTCTCCCATATTTTTCCCATTCTACTAGCCAGGGCTGTGGAGTCGTAAAAAAAAAGTACCAACTCTGACTCCAATTGTTGAAATTTTAGAGTACAACTCCGCTTGCAAAGCAAAATTTTTGAAAAATTCTTTGAGTTTATAAAAAAATACCATGCGATAACTGAAAAAATTTTTTTGTTGCCAAATTCATTAAAAGTTCTTTGAAGATAAAATATTTTGTACATACACGTGCAAACCGAGAAGTTTTACTATTGAAGTCAGAGTTGTGATTTTGTTTAGTGACTCCTACTTTACTAAATATGTCAAAACTCTGACTCCATGACTCCGACTCCACAGCTCTGCTATTAGCTTATCATCCTGCTATTAGCATATCATCTGCTATCAGCATATCATCATGGTATTGTTACCTTTCATAATTTATTTGAAAGAAATATATCCAAAACATTTTTATTTTTTATTAATGTAATTCGATTACTTTAGTTGACATTTTTCCGATAGTGACGTTCATTACTTTAGTTTACTGCTAGAATATGGTTTTAAATTAGTAAATTTTTTTTTGAAATTTATTATAAAGATCATTAGCTAACAGCTTCAGAAGAAAAAATTTATTCAACATAATTAAGGTAAAAATAACTTGATTTTTGGTAAAATTACAAAAACTCTGTTTGAATTGTTTATTGCTTTGTGATAAGTGTCTTTTCAGTCAAAATTTCACTATTTTCAGCACTTATGACAACAATTTTCAGCACTTCTGAAACAATCTTCTTAAGTGAATTATACTATCTCTATAAGAGCTTGAAAAATTCCATTTTATAAAAGGATTTGCATATTAATATAAAGATGTAGCAACTAATGCAGGTACATGTTGGGATAATTGCATATAGAAACTCTATAAGCTTATTTACAAAGCTATTAGGCATTTTCTGATACCACAATCAATAATGACGCATATTATAATATTATGCTGTATATAACATTATTAACATAAAATGTAATATGTAAAGGGTGTACTATCTAGTGTTTTGATTTGAACTAACAAATATTTGACATTTGAAATGCCAAACGTCATTAAAAAAATACAGATATTTAGTATAAAGTCTGATATTTACAAAATGGGTCCCTATTCACTTAAACAAAGTTAGGAAATACTAAAAACTTATTTCAAAAGTTGTGAGTCTCCAACGCAAACTGAGAAATTTGAAAAAAAAATTGGACAAAAAAATGTGCCTTCAGAGGTATTTCTACGACAATTTGCAAATCCTGTTTGTGAAACTGGTTCACTAGTGGATAAAACAACACGTAAACGTCCATTTCCAGCAAGATCAACCAAAAACATTGCATTACAATTTTATGTAAAGATCTTGCTTTGAAGGCATACAAAGTTCAATTAGTGCATCAACTAAAGCCAATTGACCATCCAAGCTGTCTACACTTTGCAAATTGGGCGTTTGGAAGTCTACCCCGAATTCTACCGAAAAAACATCTTCTTAAACGAAGCTTATTACCACCTCGATGGTTATGTAAATAAACAAAACTGTTGCATTTGGGGAAGAGAAAACTCACATGTCATTGCGGAGAAGTCAATGAACCACAAGGAGTGACTTTTTGGTGCGGTTTTTGGTCAGGGGGCACCATTGGCCCAATTTTCTTCAAAAATGAGGCAGCACCAACAGTAACCATCAATGGTGAGCACTATTGTATTATGTTATCTGATTATTTTTTTGACCAAATTGAAGCTCAAGACTAACTAGTTGCAAAAAAACAGATTTAAAGTGAAACATTACATTATTTTCAGTGAAAACATTACATTATTTTCACTAAGAAACAAGTTAAGTGTAGAAAATGACTGAGGCTTGATTTTAACTAGAACCAAGTTCACTACAATAAAATCACTTTGTATCGTGATGAGTTGATTGCCATATAACGTCATACAAATGTACAATAGTTGTACTGTAATATCATTAAAAACCACACATAATATGAAGCTAATCATCAAATATAGACTAAAAAAATTAAATACGATGCATACTTGAAATAATCTTAAATTAACTCAGATCCTATAGTCAATTGGACAAGTAAAAGGAAAGAAGAAATGTTTTGCTTTCACTGTTATAGTTTATTGTTAAGGAAGTTTTTTTCTGTAACGTTAGGCATTCAGGACTGATATTTGGACAAACATTGCACAGAAACAAAAGAATTTCTTAAAAACACTAGTGGTTGTGGGATTGATATTTGGACAAACAAACAATTTGAAGTCACCAAAACAGTATACTATTTAATCACCAAATTCTAAGATTAAAATAGTAAAAAAATATTTTAACAGCAAAAAGATAACATAATGAAGATAACAAGAAACCTGGAGATTTTTTGAGTATTCTGGATCAATAGATTCAATATCTTTATAACTGGCTGGTACACCTAAAATAGATAATATAAAAAATAATACTTTTAAATCATGCAAATAAGAGAAAAATTTATGACACTTGAAAACTAACCTAACATATGTTTGTAGAAAGATCTAGTAAAATAAGCAGTAATTAAATGCTTGTGATATAATGCTAAACCCATTATACGCCCAGCAAACTGAAAATAGCTCAGATGGTCAGGATTTACAAAAGAATTACTGTTGGGTTGGAAAGTTGAACCTAAGTTATAATAAACCACAAATTAATATAGTTTTCTATAAATTAATACAGCTTGGCATAAATTAGTACAGCTTTTCATAAATTAAAATAGCTTTACATAAATTAAAATAGTTTTGCATAAATTAATATATTTTGCATATTAAAATTTCGCTGCTATAGAACAGATGGTAAAAAAAAAACAAAGTGAAATCACAGACAGAGGATAAAACAAATTATTGTTCAAATCTTAAATTAACTAAAAATTTAGTTAATTTTTAATTATAGTTAGTCCATAAAATCCAGGTATTTTCTAAATTTATCAGACATCACAAGTCATAGGACTTCCTTAAGACTTAAGTCATTAAAAAAAGTACTTAAGAAAATTCAACTTGTTTCTCTGCACAGCAACTTCTTTGGGTTCATATTTTGAAGTGTAGTTATAACTTTAAGGTAAAAATATAACCTAATAATGTAAAATTATTACCAAAAAAATTTCTCAACAAAACATAAGTGCTTTATTATTTATACTATATTTGTTAATTACTTTGTAATTACAAAAATCATTATACCATCTGCTGATAACGTGAAGAGTGCACAATCCGGATTTACAATTTCTTTAATTAGCAAATCTAACCACTCCCTGGTCACACCAGCACCCTAATAATGTAAAGAGTTTTATTAATTAATATGACAATACTAAACAACATTTAACAGAGTAAAAAAGATTTTTGTTAATACCATTCCTTCTTCTCCCTGGAATCTTACAGAAATATTTTTTTTGAGCTGACTATCATTTTTTTCTTCTAACTGCTTACAGCTTGCAGAAAGTAAAGAATCTACAGAAAAATACCAAAAACTGCTTACAGCTTGTAGAAAGTAAAGAATCTACAGAAAAATAATACATACAGCTTGCAGAAAGCAAAGAATCTACAGAAAAATACCAAAATAATATATAATGTAAGTGTGAAATTTTACACAATATGTTATAATATTTTATAAAAATAATTTCAGTGCCATATTTAGCCAACTTTTTTGCAAAATTTGCAAAAATCAGATTTAAGTTAGATTGGAATTATCAAAATTCTTTAAAATTTGACAACATAACACTGCAAAGACATCATCACTAATGCTCTGCAAAGTTTAGTGGTAGAATGTAAGCAGGGAAATATTTTCCAAATACAAACAACCTCTCCGAAAGGAGAGGGTTTTAGTATTTATATAGTTTTAGTATTTATAATATCTATATATTATATATATATATAGAGGTTTTTTTTCAAATTTTTCTTAATTTGTTCTAAAAAAACAAATATATTATAAAAATATACTTAAACTTGTTTGTATAGAAAATATTTTGGACATCCGGAGAAACTCAAAGTTAGAAAAAATATCAGGAATCCCAGAAATATCCACAAAAAAATGATACCTGCTATTCAATCTTTTTTTTTTTTTTTTAACATCTTTGCTTCCAACAAGGCTGCAAGCAACCACTATTAGGGTTGGAAGTTACTGGAAGAGAAAAGATGAAGATTGTAGAGCAAGATAATGATTGACAGACGACTTAAAAGATTTCAAATTATATAAAACAGGAAAGCAAGATGAAGGAAGCGAATACCTAAAAACTGATTATTCAATTACTAATAAAAATACTGATGTTTAAGGAAAAAAATTAGAGGAATTTATAGAGATTTTAGAGCATTTAGGAATAGTCACAGAAAAAGGATGAGACTTAATTAAATGACGAGTAACACAAGACTGAATTTTAGTAGATGGCACAAGAGACGCTAGCTCTTGTGCCATCTACTAATATTACTCTAATGGGCATAGCTCTTTAAAGTAATGCCCATTAGAGTAGAAAAAAGAATGAGAAGCAACATTACAACAATGTGATAATGGTTAGAGGATGGCTGCAAGAGCAGGTCTAATTATGTTTACAACACATTTTTTGCACCTTCTCTAAAAGAGAAAGGGGATCATTAGAAATCCGCCCAAGATATGCCAATAGTAGTCCATACAAGGTTGGATTTAAGAATTATAGAGATAGAGATAGGAATCCGGAGTAAGAAAGTGTTAAGCTAGATAAAGAGATGCAACCCTAGCAAATGCGAATTTTGCAACCGATTTGATATATGATTTCCAAGAAAGATCAGAAGAGTTAATCCTAGAAGATGAAAGGTAGATGATTCATTGAGTACATTACCGTTTATAAATATAGGAAGATCAAATTAATAACGATTGGCTAAAAAAAATTGAGCTTTATCTGAATTAAAGTTCACCAGCCACTGAGAGCACCATGTTGTAGCAGAAGTGAAATCCTTTTCATGCTCAAATGCCCCCTCTAATCAGAGTGTTGGCTTCTTATCATGACAACAATAAATGCTAGTATCATCAGTGAACAATGCCACCTTAGATGTGAGAATATCTGGAAGATCGTTAATGTAAATTAAAGAGAACAGGGCCAAGGATTGAATGTTGAGGAACCCTTGAAGTTACAGAATATGAAGTGTGTTGTCCATTGAGGACAAGCTCTGAGCGAGCTTTGGTGTTAGACAAAACCTTTTTACAATGTTTATAGCAATAGTAAACAGACATCTGTTTTCTGGAGAATTGTTTTGCTGATAGATATGAAAGTAATGGTTTTGATTGGAAATTGCAGCAGCACAATGTGAGGAGAGCCAAGAAGTAGAGTTAGGCTTGACCTGGAATTGTAAGAGGGAATAAAAAATTCCATGCCAGCCTGAATCCATGAGGTTATATAAGAAGCACATTTGTCAGCAGGAAGAAGAAAAATTTCTACCCAAGGGCCATCACAAAGAAAATCATGGAAAGAGTCCCAGTCAGCTTTAAGGTAGTTGTAAGAGGCAGGCAGCAGGACATGAAGCAGATTGTACTGGGTTACATGTTACCAGTAGCAGGATAACCTGACCTCACAATATTTATCACTTATCACCTATAGATGTCTCTTCGATGGTGGTTATTGTTGCCGTTTCTCCACCAATGTCTACATCAGCATATCTAATGTGACTATAATTAAAATCACCAAAAAACTACTAACCAATTATAACTCTTTATTTAAGGATTTTATTTTATAATGATTTAGTCTTACATTTGTGTATTTATAGTGATTTAGTCTTATATATTTATTATATACTTGTCAAAAAAATATATTGCTTGTAGGCCCTTATAATAAAAAGCTCTATACTGTACTATATTTCAAGAAAAACTTAAAAATTTTGAATATATATTATTTATTGAGTTTCCCAGACCACCTTCATCTGATGATTAATAACTTATTTTTTCATAATTTATTTTTTATTTGCATTTTAGTATAGATCTAGAAATTTTCATATAGTTCTATTAGGACACTTGTAAAATTTTAAACATGCTTTGTTGTTCAAGGTCATTTTTTTGCCTTAACATAATGTTAAAAACTAATGTTAAACTTAAAAAAATCACAAAATAATTTAAAGATATTCTTCCTCTCTCTATATTATTTATTATTTATTTATTTATTTATTGTTTTTATTAATTTTTTTTTTTTTAATCATTTAAAAAAATTAATTATTAAGACAGATAATACGGTGTCTTAAAACCTTGAGTTATAATTTCCTGAGTTATGATCTTAAAAGAAAATAACTCAGTGTTAAAAAACTACATTTTTATAACAAAAGTAAGAAAAATGAATTTCTATAAGTTTTTTTACACAAATTTTTTTTTGGATTGATACAAATGTTATCTAACCTCTAGAAACGTGTATAACAGCAGTTTCATCATAAACCACACTAATACGATTCTTATCAGCATATAAATTTTCATAAAACCACTTTTGACGATCAGCAAATGGCTATAAACAAAAAAAATATATATAAAAAACAAAATTGAAAACATGAATTTTTTGCCCAAGTCCTTTACACAAAAAAGCCTAGTCATAAAAAACTAATACCTGTTGATGATAAATAAAAAGATACAATTGAAAACCTGGGCATGAATAGCAGGAAGAAATCTTTGTAAAAGTACTGGATTAACTAACACAAAGTTAAAATGTTCGAAAATGAGAGAAGTATTTCTAAAATAAAAAAATATTAAATATTTAAATTATGTACAGTAATATTCCATAATATAAGATATAATATTATGTTATCAATAATATATTAATTTAATATTATATAGTAAAAATCAAAAAAATATATAGTGGTGTAGTGGTAGAGCGCTCGCTTCATAAATGAGTGGTTCCGAGTTCGATCCCCACCACGCCCCTGGTAGTACTGCGCTCAACTCGTTTCTCCGCGCAGCGGCCTTGCTCGTCAAGGTTCGTGTTTTGGAGTTATAGAGTTGAGAGAGGGTTATAACCACAAATAAGTAGCCTCCTCGTCTGTAGTGGCCTTCTCGGCCTTGAGGAGGTGAATTAATATATATATATATATATATATATATATATATATATATATATACTCTAAAAACAATCCGTTACAAAAAGCAACAGATTGATTTATTCCGTTAAGTTAACAAAGTAATTCCTAACCGAAAATCACAAAATTTAATGTAAAATTATCTATTAACAGAAAATGGTTTCCATAAGAAATTATGATGTGCTTTCTCTGTAGATTATATTTTAAAATCTTGTTTGTTTGATTTAGATTTGTCAATATGTTATAGTTCTTTATTTATAAATGATAAATTTTTAAAAGGATTTTTTCTTAAACGACATTAAAATCTTAGATTAAAGGTTTGTTGCAGTATGTTTAATTTGCCATTTTTTAAATAGCTTCACATTTCGTCGAAATTTTTGACTAAATGTGAAGCTATTTAAAAAAACCATAATTTAAACTGTGTTTACCCATTTGTTTTTTTACTAAAAATTTTAGTAGAGAAAGCAAATGGATATACACAGTTTAAATTGCGGTAGTGGTGTAGTGGTAGAGCGCTCGCTTCATAAACGAGTGGTTCCGAGTTTGATCCCCACCACGTCCCTGGTAGTACCGCGCTCAACTCGTTTCTCTGCGCAGCGGCCTTGTTCGTCAAGGTTCGTGTTTCGGAGTTATAGAGTTGAGAGAGGGTTATAGCCACAAAATAAGTAGCCTCCTCGTCTGTAGTGGCCTTCTCGGCCTTGAGGAGGTGAAGTATAATAAAAAAAAAAAAAATTACACACTGTTATTTGTAATTTCGAAGGTTGTTAAACTTTTTTTAAATTTTTTATATAAAGCATTTGAAAATATGCTTTTATAATTTGCAATTTTAGACACCTGGCATGCAATATCACACTGTAAGTTTCATCTGTTATAAAATAAATCAGTTGTAATTTACTTGCATTTTTTTTATGGCTATTTATTTAGGCTAGTTACATCAAAATGTATATATGGGTTCTTATAATTTGCTATTTTAGACGTGTCATGCTATATCACACTGTAATTTCAAATTAGTTGTAAAACTATTTATTTATTTTACTTGCAACTTTTTTATGTTAGTTACAACTAAGTTTATATATTGCTTGTTTATATATGCATAGAACTTGCTATTTTACATATGTGGCATTTAGACATGAGGTATTAAATTTAAATTCTAATATTAATACTCTTAACATGTTTATTTTTATTAAAAAAAAAGGTGAGAGACTTTTTTTTTTATTCTTGATACAAAAATTACACAACTATTGATGTGTGTAAAAATTTTAGAACCTTTAGAACCTTTCCCATAGCAGGTAAGGTTATCTTTTGTAACGTTTTTAATTTTTGTTTAACACATTGAAATGTAGAACTAATAAAATAACATAACTTTTATTAACAATTTAGAAATAAAGAATTACCAACAAATGTTTCTTACAGGGTTATTAGTAAAAATTTATTTCCATTTTGTATTATGATATACCATTTATATTCAGTATTTTCTTTATTGTGTTTTAAGGTTTGTTTATCTTTTAATAATCGACAACAGGTTGCTGGAATTGAAATGTGCACAAACATGAATTTACGACAGTATTAAAAATTGAAACCTGGTATAATAACAATTGTATACATGTTCATGTTATTTATATAAATGTTTTTTGACCTTGAATATAGTAACTGTATTCATAAAGTATTAATATTAAAAAACATTTTATATTTTTATTTAAATTTTTTAATTTTTACTGTTATTGAAAGTTTCTATACTGAAAAAAATTATTTTAAATATTTAATTAGTTTTCAATTAAAATGTTTAAACGTTTTTAATGCTAAAAAATCTCTCCCGATCAAGTTAGTTTGAATAAGTAGTACTGGTTGAATCAGATGTTGAATAACATAATAAAATAATCTATATATTAAAAATAAGGACTATTTTGTAATGAAATGTCAGTTCTATCTGGCTTAATCCCTTTCTAATCTTAATAAAGGGAATAATAATTTATTCAATATGATGACATAGTAAATTTATTTTTTTACCAAAACGGCTAAAGCTGCCTAGTGTAATGATTCCTTTATTTTAACGAATTGTATATTGCACGAAGAAAAAAAAATTGTAATTTCAACAGATTATTATTGACAAACTTCAATCCATTAAAATTTTAATCTGTTAACATAAAGGAAAATTTGTTGGTACAATAGTGACAGATGCAGTTTGTTGTATATATATATATATATATATATATATATATATATATATATATATATATATATATATATATATATATATATATATATATATATATATATATATATATATATATATATATATACATATGTGTATATATATATGTATATATGTATATATATATATATGTATATATGTATATATATATATATATATATATATATATATATATATATATATATACATATACGTATATATATATATATATATATATATATATATATATATTTATATACATATATATACATAATATCATATTACAAAATAATGAACTGTAAATGAGCTCAAATTAAAGTTATCAATACAAAAAACAAAAAAGTAAAAAAAAGAAATTTAAATACTCAAAATTAAAAAAAAAAATTCATAAACTTAAAAAAACCTTGACACAAGAAGCTGCAATATCTTTTCATGGGTTTCAACAAATTTATTAAATTGATACATTTTTCCACAACTACAAATAATCACAAAAATTTATATTAAATTAATATATATTAAATTAGAATTTTTATATAAAATAGCATAGCATCAGCACTCTAATGAACAGTCAACTAACATTGATTGGCTAGATTTGTTAACTAACATTGATTGACTAGATTTGTAAAAAACAATTTTTTAACCTCTGTAGTCATCAGTTTTTTATTTTGAATAAAGTAACATAAATTGGGGGAAAATAAGTAAACAATTCAAAAAATAAATTCAACTTACTTCCATACTGGATTGGACTGACTGAACAAATAATATCCATGAATAACAGCACACAGTCTATCTGCAGTTATAGAAAGAACATCACCTTCTTTAGAACTTTTATTTTCAACATTTGTTGTTGAAATTCCAGAATCAAGAGATGTTGATGGCATGCTGCTATGTTGATGCAATTGTGAAGGGCTAAGTTGTGCAATAGATTGGCTTTCAGTTTGAAGTTGAGAGAAACTTAAATTAATTCTATTTACAGAGCTGTCTGAACTTCTTCTATGAATACTAATATTTTCCATAGATCTGCTTATTGAATTTGGTAAAATTTCCTGATCAGTTGTTTCCATTGCATTATGATAGCTGTCTGACCTTGATAGTGGCATGGATGACGGTGTTTGATTTATTGTTAATTGAACTGCAGGTTGAGTTAACCGCAATGACTCATTAATAGGTGGAGCTGATAAACAGCTTTTAGAATTGACTACTTTTGACTTAACATATGAATTACTTGGATAAAGCTCACTTTGCAGAATTTTCATCCATGTATTTAAACTTTCCCATAATGTATCTGTTTCAAAATTTATACTCGCAATATTTTGTGGTTGCAGTGTTGCTTTTCTTGGTGAGGTAGAAATATCAGAACCAGTTCTTCTATGAGTGCGCATCCTAAAACTTTCAGAATGACTTTCCGAGGTGAGCATTTTGTTATATACCTTTATCACTTTTAAAAAACGTTCAGTTGTTAGTTTATAATCACTTGATGGGCTTAAAAGTTTCAAACCTTCAAGTCTAACTTGTGATGCTAACTCTTGCAGCATGAAGTCTCTATAATCTTGACGTTGTTCACCAATATATAGAAATGCAGCTTCCACCTAAAATAACTTTCTGCATAATTATATAATTGAAATATTTTCTGCATAATTATATATTTAGGAATAGTTTAGATTAAAAAAAAAGATTAATACTAAATTTACATTTTTAATATCAGCGTTTGGTGAAAGAGAGGATTGGATCAAACCAGAAAGAAGTTTGAAATCTTTGTCTTTATAATCCAGAATAACATAACAAACCTGTCCATAACCAGCCTACATTAAAACAAATATAAAATTAATATAACTTTGATTTTTCTCTCACAGTATGTTTTACATTCTTGAAAGCTTTTTGTGTGTTTTAAAACAAATTTTTCCTCACTGTGTGTTTTACATCACCTGCTTAAAGGTCTCTTTCTATGTTTGTAAAATATATTTATTTTGTTTTTTAGCATCAAGTTTACAATTTAATTAATTATACAAGCTCACAGTTTGAATGGATAAAAAATGTGATCTTGTTGTTGTTTGTTTTACAAAAGATTTTGTGTAATAAAATAAAACAGATATCAAAATTGTAGTCTACAAATTTTAGAGAGAACTTTATAACTCATATATTTATAATAAATTATAACATATATTTATAAATATAAACATTTTTTAAGTTAAATCAAAATAAAGAAACTTTATAAATTTTAATGAAAAAAATTGTAAAAACATTTAGGAATTTGTTGTACACACTTTTAGAAAAAGTGCTAATAAAAAACTCAAAATAAACCTACTAAACAAACGCTGTGTGTTCAGTTTGTGTGTTCTCAAGAAATCACAATTTTTTTAAAACAGTTTTAAAAAAATTCCTCTGAAGGAGTTTTGAAGATTGAAATGTAAAAAAAAAACAACTATAAAATATATAAATAATAATATAAAAATAATAATATATAAATAATTATAAAAAATAACTATAACAACTTTTGCGACATTAAAATTTTTTCTTTAAAAGTATGGAAAATATACTTTCAAAACAAAAATAAAAAAATTACAAGAAAAGCAGCATCTAGAGGCGTTTGTTTATCAGAGTTTGATGTAAGCAAAGCACCATTGCAGATCAACACTTTTGCAACTTCAGCATGTCCATGTCTATGAAATTTTTTTTTGAATTATTACCAACACATACAAATAAAAAAAAAAACTTAAAAAAAACAAATTATTCAGACAAACACTTATTGGACACCTATTATTCTGATTAAAATTTAAACCCATAATTAAAGTTTAAACCCATAACTAAAGTTTAAAACATATTGCAGTTTATGAGTAAAGTTTATTTTACATAAAGTTTAAACCTCCATCCTACCACTCCACCTTCATCATACCACTAACATAACCACCATCATACCACTAACGCAAAATATACAAAAAAATACTTTTAAAGAAAAGAAACCTGCAAGCAAAAAATAATGGAGTACATCCAGTTGTGTTAGTTTTCTCAATATTTGCATGAAATTCCAGCAATTTCAACACTGTCTAAATATCAATTTTAAATCTAAATAAAATTTGTAACATTAAGTTATCTAAATCTTGTTAAAAAATCATGTCCTGTTTGTAAATTTAGACATACTGATAGAAAAAGAGCTATATGTAACAGTTTTAGTGAATTTTGACTTACAGATTTATGACCATTAAGACAAGCAACATGAAGAGGTGTTTGTAAATTAAAATCCTGAAAATAATATTGATGTTATTAATAAAATTTAATAAAACAGCATAAACAAAAAAAATAAAACAAATAAAAAAAAATTAAAAAAAAAATAATATAAATATTTTTAAGCTAACAACTATAATAAAAATAATGACTTTTTTAAACTTGTTTCTCCATGCAGCAGCTCTGTTCACCAAGGTTTTTTTTTTGTGGAGGTAATGAGTTGAAAGAGATTAAAAAAAGAGAGAAAAAAGACTGGATTAGTAGAAAAAAATAGATTAGACTTCAATTATAGTGACTCCACCTTAGATGACCTTGAGTGAGAGTAATGCAGTTTAAAAAAATGTTAAATAATGGTATAATCTGGGATAATACTATACATATGATTATTTGACGTTAGTATAAAAGAAAATAAAATTGTAACATTTTTAAAAGAATAATTTTATTTTTCAAAAATTCACTTTTACAAAACTTGAGCAGTTTTTCAACATTCACCAATAAATTATGTGTTAAAAAGGACAATAAAATCAATTATAGAAATAAATGACTACTTTATGGTATTAAAATATAAAAGTATGAACGCATTAAATTATGAGGGAGATAAAAAATAACAATATAATCTTTACTTACTGTGATATCAATGTCTTTAATAAATTTAGAAATTTCAGAAAATATTTCAGTTCGACCATTTGATGCCAACCAATGAATCTAAAAATTTTATTTTTTTACAACATTTAAGATTAGTTACCATGCTCAATCTAATTTTACCCACAATTAAATTAGGGGAATCGTATAAAAATTTTCTTCTTGTATACATTTTGCCTTGACCATCTTTACCTCCCCTAGTTTGTGGGGTTATGGTATGTAAGTATAAAAGTATGAAACTTAGTCATATTAGAAACTTCTTTGTTTTTTAAATTTTATTTTTTATATTATTTTTATTCTAAGCAATAATCTTCAACAATAATTTTTTTAATTTCAACTTACAGCAGTCATTCATTCATTATTTTAATTTCAACTCACAGCAGTCATTCCTTCATTATTTTAATTTCAACTCACAACAGTCATTCATTTATTATTTTAATTTTAACTCACAGCAGTCATTCCTTCATTATTTTAATTTTAACTCACAGCAGTCATTCCTTCATTATTTTAATTTCAACTCACAACAGTCATTTCTTCATTATTTTAATTTCAACTCACAACAGTCATTCATTCATTATTTTAATTTTAACTCATAGCAGTCATTCCTTCATTATTTTTTACCTTAATATCTGCGCCATATTTTTTTAACTTTAACTTACAGCAGTCATTCCTTCATTATTTTTTATCTCAATATCTGCACCATATTCAAGTAGTTTAGCAATGCATTTTGAAAACCTAAAAAAAATTTAAAATAAAATTAATCATTTATATTATTTATAAACTTGTGTTTTTTTATATATAAGAAATTATATTTAAAATATAAAATTTCTCATATAAAATATAAAGATGGTTTTATATATAACACGATAATGATGGTACACTTTTTATATAATTAACCATTATCATAATTGTAAATCATCATCATAATAAATTTTGAATTCTCATATCCGTTAGTTTTAAGCAAAGATATCTGTATACATACATAATTAAAAATATGTAAATCCAAATATATATGTATGTATATTTATGTTTTTATACATGTAAATACCCATATATATGCATTATGCTATGTGCTTTATAGAATATTTTACTTCTCTCTCCTTTCTGGATTAATGAACATCGTTATAAAATATTATGAAACCAAAAATTATGAAACAAATAAAAGAGTTAAAACAAAAATGACAACTTTTTTTATGTGTTTATTAATGCAAATGAAAGATTTTTGTCATATAAAACAAATGAAAGAGTTTTGCCATATAAAACAAATGAAAGAGTTTTATAAATTAAGTTAACATTAAATATCTATACAAACGAACCAAATTAAATTAAACTGCCATTAAATAATCAAAAAAATATTAGCGAAGCTTACCCATTTCTTGATGCGACCTGCAATGGTGTAATTCCTTGTCTATCTTGCACATTTGGCAATGCACCTTTTTTTAGCAAATGCCAGAGACACTCATATGCTCCAACACTATAAGCATAACAAAAAAACATTATTTTAAAAGTATTTTAATTCAATTTTTTTTCTCTTAGTTTCTGTAGTCTGTTTTACTGACTTTATACTGCACAGTGGTTCAGATATACTGCAAAGTGATGCAGATATAGAACCTCTCAGCTTTACCTTTAAGCACCAAAAAACTTTTTGAATATCTTGTTAATCAAAAACCAAAAACATTATTTGATACAGCAAATGACATAAAATATAAATGGGTACCTTACCTACAAGAATTAGTCTAAAATTATTCTATAAATTCTTATTAATAGTTATAGTTACCCAAGTATATTTAAAAATATTTTTATGAAAAAAATGTCTGATTTTTAATAAGCATTTGAATAGTTAAAGATAGCAATTTAAATTTATTTATAACTATAGTACTCGAAAATATTTATTAATTATAATTATTTCTTTAATTATTGAAATAAATATCTATAGATATAATTTAAGCGATTAGAAATGATGGCACAAAATAAGTATCAGAAATGCAGTCTCCTTTAGCTTTATAAAATGTTCAAGTCAAAGACTCAATAATTTGTGTGGGATAACCAAGCATGTTTTGTAAAACTTTTTTCTTAAGTTATTTACTTATTTGATAATTTATTTGCGGTTTTTTGATCAGTTTCAATAAGATTAAGATTAAACAACAAACTCTCACATCGGTGTAAAATTGATTTCACTGTGTCACCTAATTATTTTCATTTTCAATGATCATTTTCAATACAGCATGTAAAGAAGAAATTGAAGGCGAGCGGTCAATTTGACCAGCTAACCCTTGGAATTGACAGTCAACATTTTTATTATATTCTTTGTTTTCATTTTAATCTTCCTAATAGTTCTTCATGACTGAACTTTATAAATACAAAAATAACTTATTATTTGATAATTAATGAATTAGTATTCCTTTTTTAAACCTGTAAATAACATTAAAATTTTATGCCAATGTTAATAGTTTAAAATTGAGCGCGCAGATTTTCATTTTACTTCTTAAAGGAAGTTTGATAAACTGATAAACTTTTTCAAAGTTTTAATTATTATTTTAATGATTAATTTAGTACATGCTTTTTCCAAATAATAATCGGATTATTTATATCAATTATTAATTAAATCTTTTTAAACAAAATTAATGTAAATCTGTTCATTCCATTTTGTGTGATAGCATTTTTAATTCTCAATCTCACGCATATCTTCCTAATGATGTTGAGTTAGCTTTGATTTTTAGGCATTTAGTTCCTTTATTTTCTACTGAGGCAAATTTTTATCAATACAGTCTTCTTCTTTTTGCAACTTTTCTTATCTTTTTTGTTTTAATGAATCTTTATAATGTGAATGTTTACATTTTTGATAACTGATTTTGTTATTTCCACATTGCAAAACTCCACCAACTTGGAGAATTCCATCATATACTTGTCTTTAGGCAACCAAAGAGCTCTCGCAATTATCAATCATCTTGCATCATCATCATCAAGAACATCTGAGTTGATAGAAAACCCACTTACAACCTGTGAATTACCATGTGACGAAGTTAATTTTGGATACTTCGAATAATTCTTTAAAATTCTGGCTTATAAAAGGGGATAAAAAAACATCCAACCTATCCTTATAAACATTGCAAATTGTAAATTTTAATCTAAGGATGCCTTTTGCAAGATCATATAAATCTGATTATTGACCTTGTAATCTATTGTAGCATTAATTTACAATAACTGATAAGGCAAATAACATTATTAGATCTTATTTAATAAAGTTTTGAGAGATCTCATAAGCTTTTCAAGTTCTTCATATGAGAATGGTGAAATGCTAACGGAGACTGAAAAAGTCTTAAAATGGCTCTGTAATTAAGCTAAACATTGAAAAAACCAGTAGATCATTGACAGCAGTATTATTTACCAGTAGATCATTGACAGCATCAGGAACAATGTTTACAGTATAATTATTAGGTAGTTTAGACTGTGTGACATACAACTTCATATTATTATAAATATCTAAAGCTTTTTGACACACAGATACATTTTTAACGCATCTTGTGGAACAAAATTTTAGAGGAAACTTGTCACTTCCAAAAACTGTTTGATAATCTGCCCTACAAACAGGACTATCATGAAAAAGTTTATAAGACCTTTGAGTATTGACCTTATTATGACTATATGCTTGAAATGTTCCATTAATAATTCCATTTTTAGAATAAATGTTTCAATGTTTTAGAATAAATGTTTCTTTTTACCAAATTCATCATTGAGAATATCAAAAAACTTACAATTCACATTTGGTCCATTCATAGAAGTTTGTAAAATTTTTCCGAGAACATTTTTATTTAAAACACTTTTAAACCCTTTGTACAAATTATTTGCAGACGCATGATTAAGAAACACTGATAAAAAATCTTGTAGTCTTATGATAAATAAAATGAATAAAATCCTAATAATAAATGCAAATATGTATTTGACCTTTTTGAACAACTTTGTGTAAAGGCTCATCGAAACATACAATTATGTGTGAAGAGCTTAACCACTAATGGGACGACAGTTAAATCAGATCGTTTGAATTTTTGAAAATAGCAATAAAAGATGCCACTTTCCAGCAGGCTGGAAAACAAGACTCTGATAAGCACTTAAATAGTTAAATAGTTTTGAAAGATTGTTGTCCGGACAAGAAGCTGTAGAAGAGTCTAGAATCTAAATTACTTTAGATTCAGAAGCTGGAATGACAGCTTTTTGTGATTAGCGGAATCAAGAGATGAAGTTGATAAAAAGTTCTTAGCAAGCAATTCAGTTTTGTCTTTAGGTGAGGTAACAAAATCTGAACCATGCAAGAGAGGTGGAATAACAGATTTGCTCTTATTATAGACAACGATTCTCTAGAAGTCTCTGGAGCCTAATTTTTGAGATGAAATATAAGATTTTGTAACCTGAGAATAGCAAGCTTTGGTGTAAGACAAAATCTTTTTACAATAATTTCTTGCAATAATACACAGACATGTCTTTTCTAAAAAAATTGTTTTGATGATAGATATGGAAGTAATGGTTACAATTGAAAATTGCAGCAGCACAATAAAAGAAAAACCATGGAGAAAAGTGAGGCTTGACTTAGAATTGCCAAGAGGGAATAAAACATTCCATCTCTGAATCCAAGAAGATATATTTTTTTTGCTGATGACTTCTCTTTTCAATCGCTTATAACAGGCAGTTGATCTTGAATTATGGCTTATAAATTTTAATTCCAAAAAAGTTATTTACTGAAATCTACTATCGCAGTACAGAATGGCAAACCTCTCACTGAGTTTTCTTCTTTACATCTTCTTGGATAATCATTTACTACTGACCTTTCATGGAAACCATATATACAATTAATTGGTAAATTAGTATCGTGCTCGCCATTTTCTCTCTCCTGATTCCATTCTCTACTTCTACAAATCTCTTATTCACCCCTAACTCAAAGTGAAAATTACTTTTTGTTATGTTTTTAATTGTGTTTTAAATAAATTACTTAAAACCTTTTGAAATGTTTTGTTAACAAAAAACACTTTTACAGATTACTTCAAACAATTGTTTAATAAACAAATTTTATTTAAATTAATTAAAAGTGTTATATAAATTATTTTTAACATTTATTTTTTCCAAAAAGTAGCACACACACAAAAAAAAATTTAAAAAAATATCTATTTAAAATAACAACTTTTATCCATTTCATGTCTGATTTGCTCTGTCAAGTTTAAAAAAAAAGTTTTAAACAATTCTTTATGAAAATAGAAAAAAAAAAATTAAATAAAGCAATTAAATCATTGCTAACAGAAGATTTTAACTTTTAATGTAACTTAAAAAATTATCTTTCAAAAGATTTTTAGAAAGACATGTTTCAACGAATAGTTTCAAATTTTTAAATTTATCATAAAAAACATTCCTATATAAAAAAAAATTATTTGTTAAATTGTTTGTTAATTTACACAAAATTTTACTAACTATTTTTTTATTATTTAAAAACTTTCACACAAGATAAAAACTTTAGAAAAGATCAACAATTAAAAGTTATTCATAATGTTACAATTTGTTTTATAGCATTTTAATTGTTAAAACATCAAAACCACCATGGTTAAATTGTAAAGAAAAAAAATAAGCGTGTCAGTTACAGCGTGTGATTGCACGCCATTCCTGTCCAAGCCTGCTGGATACGTTGCTGTTAGCTGAAGTATAAAGAGAAAGGACTTGGTCAACTTAATCATAAATAACATATGAAAAAAAACTGTAGTCTTGAGATGAAAGAGAGTGATATAGAACAAAGAGAAAAACAATAGATTCAAGTGGTGCTAAATGAAAGCACATAAAAGAATAGTCTATAGATTCAAATCTAATTTCCTGACAAATAGGTGAATTTTTACAAATGTAATTGCCAAGACCAAGCATGTAACTATTAGAGTCTTTACGAATTAAAGGAAGATACCCATCAAAAAGATGAATCAAGATCACAAGATGAGACAGCTGAAATCAAATTATTCTCACAAAGAGAAAGTAGGTCTGGTGAAATTTGCAAAAGGTAAGACTAAATAGAAGAAAAGTTACTTCAAAGCCTACAAATATTAGTGAATATTAATGAAAGATTTGGAGAACTTGGTGATAATGATAGTTTTTTGTGTTTTATAGTTTTTTAATAATGTAGTCTTTTTATAAATTGGTTTTAAAAACTTGTTTTGAAGCACAAGTAGTACTCAGTGCACAATTTAATAGTCCAAGCAATTGCCTCATTACTATTAATAGACCTAAGCTGTAACAAAGAGCTCCAAATGTGTGCTCAACAATGCAAAGTGGGAACAGGATGCCGTCTGTGCACAGCATAGCACTGTTAGTGCTATGCTGAAGGGATACCATCCATGCACAACAAAGCACTGTTAGTACTCTGATAGTTTACAGCTTTTAATGGAATGAGCCTCTCTGAGAGCTATTACAGAGTTCGGAAACCTGACTACCAGCTGGCCTCAGAACCATCAAACTTTAGAGTTTTAGAAATGTACCCTCATTAGGAGATAATAAAATGAGTTGCCTAGTCATGAAAACAGAGAAACAAGCAAAACCCATGCAATGAGTCAAGATCCAGCATTCAACATCTTAAACTGAAAACAATGTATTATGAATAACTATGCCAGCCTAATAAATGAAAAAGGGGTGCGAAAATGGTCAACAGATGGCCTTTTAATTGATTGACAAATCAATTAAAGAATCTTTTTTAAAAGCGATTTACAAGATAAAAGTTCACAAGAGATTATAGGGCAGCATTCAAAATTAACAGTTGTTTCTTTAAAGATATCAGTATTTTTTCTACTACAATCAGAAAACCAAGTATTTGTATAATTTGTTACTAAACCACAAAAATTATTTGTGATTTAGTAAAAAATTATGCGCATATATGTATATATATTTTTATAATTATAATTTTTTTTACTTGCTTTATTATTACTTTGTTTTAAAAGCCAGCCAAAATCATGATACAATACATATTTTGTGATTATTAGAGTTCGCAGGCAGAGAAAAAATAAAGGCAGTAATAAATGGCATAAATGCATAAAAGGCATAAATGCATAAAAAGGCATAAATGCATAAAAAGGCATAAATGCATAAAAAGGCATAAATGCATAAAAATTTCTTTTATGAAAAGGCATAAATGCAGTTTCTTGTTTTATATTTAGTTCATATGATTTAATAGTTGTTCGTTTTATATTTAATTTACATTTAGTTATGGTTTAACTCTTTCACTACCGCAAGCCACTGGTAGCAGATTTCGAGTATGCTTTACAATTTATCTTGTTTTGTACATAAATTTCCATTCTAGACACATAGAATTTGTTTGTTCTGAAGGTTTAATTAGTTCTCTACATGATTAAGAAAAAATAAGAGCTATATGGTGTAATTATAAAAAAGTTATCACAAAGTTAAAAAATCTTGAATAATCCTTCATAAAAAAACTTAAAATTTAGTTATAAAATAAAACAGCGTTAACATTGTAAAATTTAACTTGTAAAGGTGTCAAGTATTTAGTTAAGTAATTACCAAAGAATTTTGAAGAAAATATATTCTTTTTATTCATTAAATGAGGTTTGTTTCAGACTTAATGTTTTAGTTACTACTTTTAAAAACAATAGTTTTAAGCGCTTTGCATTTCTTATTGTTTAATGATGCGTGTTAAAAATTTTATTACTATCGAATTTTAATTAATTGTCAATGTTATGCTATTAAAATTTTAATTGAAAAGATGTGCGGTTGCTACAAAAAGATTTTTGCTTGGTAGTGAACAAGTTTATGCGATTCTTCGTTTTTATGTTTATATTATAACTATTATACTATAACTATACAAATATTTGTTTTAACTTTATTTTAGTTTGATTTGTACGTTTATTTGTAAAACTATTAATTAATATTTATTTTCTATTTAGTTCAGTTTATATGTTTTATTCAAGTTGCTCGTTTTTTATTCAGTTTAAACTAATTTATACTTATATTAAATTAGTAAAATTATTCTTTTAGTATCTAGTTTATATTTAGTTTTATACTTAGTTTAGTAAGTTTTAATGTAAATATTTGTTGTATATTAAATTTTTATTTTTATAAATTTTATAAATTTATTTTTTTAATTGCATCACAAACTTTTATTTGGGATTTAGAAAAATGTTATATTCAATCAACACGATTTAATTGATTGTGGCAAAAAAATAATACGATATCTTGAAAGAAAAAATTTATAGGATGACGCCATACCGCCATATACCATATATCTGCAGACTTGATAATAAATTATCAAGTCTGCAGATAGCGGCTTATAATATACAGACTCCGATAACCAAAAAAAATGTAGATGGCAAGCTTCAACTAAAAGGTGAATTTTAAAATTAATGGTGTGTATTCATTTTTTAGTTTTAATCAAAAAATTTTAGCCCAAATGTTTTTTTTAAACATTTTCTTTAATATGAACATAACCTGTCTCAGCAGTTGGGAATCCCTTTAGTGTTTTTAGTAAATTGTAAAAAAATTGATTTTTATTTGGTTGCTAAGAACACATGAGCTATATAGCTACAATAAATCTAAACTTAATGAACTATTTCTACAAATCCTGAACAACTAAGACTGTTCTAAAAGATTGTTTCAAATTCTTTTTTAAAGACTTTTAAAATCACTTTTTATTTTACAAAAATAAAATATTTATCTTAAGAAAAAATGAAATTATTTAAAAATAAAAAAAATTCTACAAGTCCTAGAACTAGCAACAGCAGGAATTAGTAGTTTGTTACATGTTCAAATACATTTTCAAATTAGTCTGTATAAATAGAATCACTTTTTTTAATAACTGTATAAAATAGAATGATGGTATTTGAAGAAAGTCTTATAACCTTGGCAACTATGCAAAATGCTCTCCTGCTATGCTATGCATTTCAAGTTTCCCTAGCAACCGAATAAAAATCAGTGTCATAGTTCCACAAGAAACATGAAAAATACTCAATCTGGTGATTATTAAAAAAAATCAGATAAAAATTTTAAAAGTCATAAGTTTTGTCCTTATAGTGATGATTTTGGCCCGCTGCACAATCTTTACAAACAAAGTCAGTAAATAATGATTTTGGTCCACTGTGCAACCTTGACAAACAAAGAGTTACTTTTAGTAAAAGTAAAATACGATTAAAAACATAAAAAGTAAAACATGCAAATAAAAAAACAATTTTTCAATAAGTTAATAAAAAGAATAATCAGAAAGAAAAAAAAAATTTAATGTAAACTAATTTAATTGCAAAATTAAAAATTAATTGCAAAGCAAAACAAGTGAGAAAACAAAAATAATTAACAAACATATTTATAACAAAAATGAAATACTTAGCCGCCATAAGCGTAAAGAGTGAGAAAACAAAAAAAACTATATTTAACAAACATATTTATAACACTAACATATTTATAACAAACATATTTATAACACAAATAAAATAAATACTTAGCCGCCATATGTAACAATGTTCTTTTTGATTTTCCAGAAAAAAAATTGACATCAAAATTTTTTCCAGTTCCAAGAAGTTCAACAAATGTTCTAATCAAAAAATATAAATTTATATGTATATTTACAATAGTGTAAAGTTAGATTTTTTCCCATTATTTTCAGTTTTACCATATTCTTATATGAGTTATAGGCAATGATTACACAAAAAACAATAAAAAAATTATAAGGTTACAATAGTTACACAGATTTTTTCTTTATATTTATATAGTTACAATTAACACACATTACAAAAAGATCTTTTAGTAAATAAAAAAAGCCATATTGTATGAAAATTTCAAATATTTTATATCATATTTTATATATAAACTTACATTTTACTGCTTATTAATAATTTAAAAACTTTGGCAAGCGCATAAAAAAAAGCTTGCCAAAAAAATAAAAGTGTTTTATTTTAAATCACGACAAAAAACTTTTTTGTTCATTCGTTCAACTTTAAAGAAAAATGCTTTTTTTAACCTGTTTTTTTTTTTAATTATTATATATAGTATTTATTCAAAGCGTTCTTTTTCCTATTTTTATTTTAATTTAAAAAGCAGAAAAAAAAACAATTTTTTAAATCGCGCAGGCTAATTTAAAAATGACCATCCTGCCAGCGCTTATTTGGGAACTGGCATTAAATTTCAAATGGAGAAGACTGAGCACCATATTTTTTTAAAGAATATATTTAAGTCTTCATTTTTTAAGTAAAAGTATTTTTATCATAGTTTAGACAAAGAAAGGATTTTGATTAAATATTCAGCTTATTTGTAACTGAAATTTCTAGAACATATAAGAATATATGAAAGAATCAGGATTAAATATAAGTATTTAATTTGTTTGCAGGATTAAAAATTTATTTGTTAGGATTGAATATTATTAAACAGTTTATTTGTAACTAGAAATTCTAGAATATATTTTAGTGGTAGTGATTTACTCCAACATTACAAGAAAAGAATATTCAATTATATTGAATATTCTTTTCTTGTAATGTTGGAGTAAATCACTACTATACATTACAAGAAAAGAATATTCATTTTTATTATTCTTTTTATTATTTTTTTCTTGTAATGTTGGAGTAAATCACTACTATACATTACAAGAAAAGAATATTCAATTCTCCCATCTTCATGTTTTCCTGACTCATACAACCTTCAACTTTTCAAGTCTTCTGTCAACTGTTTCCTTGCTCTATAACTCTGTTCTTTTTTTTTCCTAGTAACTCCCAACTTAATAGTGGTTGCTTGCAGCCTTGTTGGGAGTGAATGCAAATAAAAAAAAAAAAAAAAAAAAAATGAGCATATTTAATTTTTTTGTAAATCAAACTTTTGTATCAACTGCGTGCGGTTTTTAAAATACTTTATAAAATGTTAAAATAATCGTAAATTACTTGATTAAAATTTCGCTCAAAAATATCTTTAAATATACTCAAACAAAAATTTTTTTGCTCGACGCAAATAGCCCTAGCTACACGCAAAATCGCTCTTGGACGACGTATTCACATCGCCCGACGCTTTATTGCAAGGCTTGTAATATATATATATATATATATATACACACACATATATATATATATATATATATATATATATATATATATATATATATATATATATATATATATATATGTATATATATATATATATATATATATATATATATATATATACACACACATACAGAAAAACAATTGCATCATTTTACCATTTTATAAGGAATTTAAACAAAATATTAACTTTACCAATTTTACTGTTATTATAATTTAGAGTTAATGAAACTTTTGTGTTTCTAATTTTATTTTAATTTTTTTATTTATAAATAAAAAGGTTTATTTAGAGGTAATTAAAAACAAATTTTTATTTATATAAATTACTTATAGTATTTTATTCATTTGAATATATATATATATATAAATATATATATATATATATATATATATATATATATATATATACATATATATATATATATATATATATATATATATATACATATATATATATATATATATATATATATATATATATATATATATATATATATATATATATATATATATATATATATATATATATATTACTTGGTTTATACTCTAAGTATTTTGTGGTTTTTTATATTTTTATTTTAACTTTAATTATTTTATTTTGAATCTAAATAAAACTTTAAAATATATTAAAAAATTATTTTCGTTTTTTTTTTTTAAATTGTTTGTTAACTATTTGAATAAATGATTCACATTTTGAATTTAGTTAAAACGTTCTTTCTTTCCATTGGCTTTTGGAAATATTTTATTTAGAAATTAAAATGTATTTTGTGTTAATTTTAATTATTTTATTTAAATTTGAACATTTTGCCATTTTAATTTTAACTACTTTATTTAGAATTTAGAATAAAATTTAGAATAAAAAGTTCAATATTCCATTTTTATTTTAATTAACTTATTTTGAATTTAAATTTAAAGAAGTTGGTTTTGCTGATTAGTTTTTTAAATTACTTTATTCAGAATTTAAATAAAACTGTTTTTGCTGCTTTTTGCTGTTTTTTTATTTTACAGTTTATTAAAATTTAAAAAAAAAAAAGTTCTTTAATCTGTTTTTAATTAAAATATTTTATTTAGAACTAAAATAAAAAGTTTGCTTAGCTGTTTTTCTTTTATTCTAAATATTGAGAAAATTGAGCAGCAACAGTGCAGTGGTTAGCGCACTTCCCTCAGAAGCTAGAGATTAAAGGTTCAACACCACCTTTGGGTAAACTTTACAACATTGGTAAGGAAGGAGGCGTGAACTTCTTTTTAAATGCTCTCAATAACATTGTTTTAATAGAAGTATTTGTTATATATTACAAATGCATGATGAATTACCTGTGCTGATTCTGCATTATAAATGATAGTAACATAAAATATGCTGCCTTTGGGTCTATAAAACATAATGAAAAAAAGTCTTTTCTTTGTTCAATATAATAATAAATAACCTAACAATTAAAATGTTTGTGTTTCTCTTAAGCAATTTATACCTTCTGGTAGTTCGTAAGATCTTCCTGATTTTAATGAACGAACAAGTCTCTGAACAGCCTCCATTTTAACAAAACCTGAAATACATAATAAATACAAATGTAATAAAAGTGAGTTCTTACTATTATATTAATTGTTACTATCTTTAATATTTGTTTTTATTATTGTTATAGTCACAGAGATTATTCTAGAAGCGTCGACCGTATTGGGCACTGCCCAAATTAAAATTTGAGGACCTTTTTTTTTTATTATTATTTTGCTATAAAAACTCTTTCTGCTAAAGTTTGCCGGAACAACCCCTTATGTTTATACAATAAAAATGCTTTGCAAAAAGTTACAATGGTCGGAACCTGGAAATAAAAAAACCCTAAAATATTAGCTACACCTGCCTCAGTAGAGAGAGCAACAAGTTGATAAAAAATTTTTTTCACTTTTCTCAATTAAAATTATATTTATCAATAAAATTCTAATTTCATAGTTTTATCTCTTACCACAGGGAGTACCGAAGCAGTACCCCCTGCTCAAATTTTTTTCCTAGAAAAGGCCCTGAGTTATATATCAAGCGCGGATGCAGCATTGTTTGATGTTTGAGCTAACTTCCATACATGAAGCAAACTATAAACATTTATACCTTAATACTTATGTCAAATAAGGATGCTTTGCAATAAAAAGTAATGATTGAAGCCTGGGAACAATAAAGTTCTAAAATATTAGCTACACCTGCTCTATAAGCGAGAGCAACAAGTTGATAAACACATTTTATATGGTCATAATTTTGAAATGATAAGATAACTATGAAATTAGAATTTTATTGATGAATATAATTTTAATTGAGAAAAGTGAAAGAATTTTTTTTATGAACTTGTTGCTCTCTCTATTGAGGCAGGTGTAGCTAATATTTTAGGGTTTTTTTATTTCCAGGTTCCGACCATTGTAATTTTTTGCAAAGCATTTTTATTGTATAAACATATAAATGTTTGGATTATGCTTCATGTCTGGAAGTTAGTTATCTCAAACATCAAATTGAGCTGCATTCGAACCTGTATACCATAACTTAAAGTGTGAAATGATAGCAATAAAAAAACAACAACTAACAAACATTAAAATAAACAGTTCAACATGATGACAGATAATTAAAGTCTTTGAGTTCAAAGTTGTCTTAAGATGGATATATAAAATAGATCTAGCAATTTAACTTTGAACATTTTTACTATATTTTATACTAAAACTGCTTTGATGCTGTGTTATGTTTTTTTTAATATATAAAAATAAATTAAAAAAAAAATTGAAACTGGTTAATTTAATTGTGTAGCATTTAATTATGAAGCATTTAGCAATCTCAATTGTATTTCTATTAAATTTACTTTTATGAAATTTTTGTCACTAAATAATAAGTTCACCAGAACTACATTCAATTAACTAAGCACTATAAGTGCTTGATTTATAATCAACAATACTAATTATTACTTTCAATTTAAAAAAAAAAAATTGATTAGAAAGTACACACTTGAGGTTGAGTTATAACCACATTAATACTATGACAGCCAATAATAAAAATCGAGTTAAAAATTATAATATTTTTCGATACTGGTTTTAAAATTTTTTGAATTTGTAAATATTCTGCATATTCTACAATTGTTACTTCAGCTGGATCACACCTGGAGGGTGGTGAAAATTAAGGTGGAGGGTGGTGAAAATTCTCTCCCTTTTGAAATTATATACATTTGAATCGAATCAGAACCTTCTATCTTGCAAAGTTGGCAATTCTAATATCTTTAATCTTTCTTAATGTAATTTTCCCAGAAATTAAATTGTTTTTAATGAGATGCACCATCATCTAGAATCTAATAATTCTCTTCATAATTTTAAAAACAATTGATGTTAATGAAACCGGTCTATAAATGGTATCTTATTTATTACCCTTCTTAAATGATGGAATGTTTGTACATGACCATAAATTTGGCATATTATATTGCCTGTATGAATGATTTATCAAATAGTAATGCTAAAGTGCAAAGATTCTGAACATTCCTTATTCAAAAATAAGAAATTCTAAATTTATTAGGAGTTTACTATCTCTAAATTATTAGTTATAATGCCATTATGTAACTTGATGACTTTTATTGAATCTTTAATCCTTGTTTTGTTATTCATATACAAATAGATACCTTTAAGATTGTTTTATGAATTATAAATTAAGAACTAAGATTCTTTCAAAATTGTGAATATATTTTCTGATGAGTCTTGTTATTTTTTTATTTCATTTTTTTTATTTATAGACCTCAATGAGACTTTTGAAACTTGAATTTCTATTTCTAAACCTACATTTCTTTTTTTTTTTTATTACACATACTTTTAAGTTCACTTGCCATCCACGGCGAGCTTTTTTTTTTTGCTATTAGAAGTATTTTTACTTAATTAAATTTTTCAAACCCTATTTCATATTGTCATTAATGCCAAAACTTTCAAATTCCTGATGCCAGTTTATGTTTTTAAAATACAAATTTAACTATTTTTAGTTTTCCTTTTAATATATAATATCTTTTATAAATTTCAAAATCTTTTTTTTTGTTTTGTTGTGTTATTAACAAATTAGAGCTATTTGCATAACCAAATTGATATTTCAAAATATGATGTTCATGTTTGATGCCACCTAATGGCAGAAAATACTCCAGAATGCAAACTCAGTTGCTATTATCAGATAAATGAGGTCTAAAATGTTAACATCTATACCAAAGTTAACTCAAAAACTGAGTTACTCTTATGTCACTCTTATTTGCAATTTCAACTTAGTTTTCATTGTTCCGCTTGATGTTTGGGAATTGAAATCTTCATAAATAAAACAGTAAATTTCTTATGTTGTTTGCATACACTTTATTAGTGATTTTATGAAGTCAATAAATTTTTCATTTTTACTAAACCTGTTTGATACATAAATGGTATAAAATTTACTTTTTTCCAACTTCAATCAAACACTATACTTGTTCAATATTTACATTTATTAGATGTTTTCTATTTATTTCATGAGATCTAATATTCTCTTGCACATAAATACACACACCACCACCACAACTAAGTTGATGATGTTCGCTAAACAGAATATAACCTAGAATATAAGTAGCTGACATTACTGACCACAAAGTCTTGGTTAAATCAGGATTTACATAAATACTAAACTTAAAATGTAGTTTTTTTATTATATCATTCTTGTTTCCTTATTTGAAATAGGAAATTAACCAGTGGTTGTTGAGTTAAGAAATAATATTTCTTAACTCAACAACCACTAGTTAATTTCCTTTTTGTATTTAAATATAAATATACAATATCGTATTATGAATATCTATCTATAGTTGATCCAATAAACTAAAAACTTCACTTTCATCATCTTAAGATGATCTTAAGATGATGAAAGTGAAGTTTTTAGTTTATTGGATAAAGTTTAAAACAGCGTCTATTTTATTTGATTCTTCTATTAGAAGTATCAAATAAAATAGATGTTTTTGTTTGTTTGTTTTTTTTTATTTGGTTTTGTTTGTTTTTGTTTTTTATTGAATATACTAAGCTTTATTTGAAGCAGGAACAATAACTTTGTTTTTGCTAAAATATTCATTCTTGTCAGTTAATTTAACTGCTTTTGTTTCTAATGATCGTAACTTTTTATTTAAATCTGCTACAGCATTATTGATTTTTGATTTATATTATTTCTCAGTTTCCTATCTAGAATGTCTAAAGTCTCTTTAAACTCTTTTGCATTCACCATAATTAAAAATATTTAGACTAGATTGATTGATCATTAAGATTATTATATAAAAGGTTTTTAAATCATATAAAAAATTACTATATAAAGTGTTATAAAAATTACCTTCAAAAATTTATTCTAACCAAACATTATATATTGTGAGTATTGATCAACTTTAAAATTTATATATTGTAAGCAATGATCATTTGCACCCCCCTCCTCTCATGAGTTGCGCTTTATTGTATATTTTAGCTAACTTTTAATAAGCCGTTAACTTTCGATTTCATTTATAAATAATGTAAAAATGAAATCGAGTAACTAACATAAACAAGTCAGTAGCAACGAGTAACTCAGACGCCCAGCACAACATGTTATGAAGTTTTTTTTTTTTTTTTTAACATGTTTATTTTACAACTACAAAGTATTTACAATTGACCAATCATCGATTGGCGAAGAAAGATATACAAATATAAATATCGTAAACATAAAGTCCAAAATAAATAAGGGATAAATCTAAAATATTGTTACATTCAACTTTGAGACATGATAAAAATAAATACAAAGTACACAATAGAATAACGTGAACGTAAAAATTACCCAAGAACGTAAAAATTACCTTCTATATTCTTTCAATCAGAATAAAATATATATATATATATATATATATATATATATATATATATATATATATATATATATATATATATAAAAGTATGATAAAAACAAGATTTGTATAAGATTGAAGAAAATAATTAATTGTTTGTAGTTATAGACGAGTAGGTATCACGTGGGGGAGGGGGGGCGCCGTTATATTTTGCCGACTTAAAAAAAAAAAAAAAAGGTCCTCGTTTTCCAAAATTTAGTCGGCAAATTTCGACATGGCCGACTGCCATGTCGACATTTGCCGACTAAGGGTCTAGTTTGCCGACTAAGGGTCCAATTTGCCGACTAAAAATCATTGATGGGGGGGGGGGGTGTAACACCCCCACACACCCCTCTCGCGCCGGCCTTAGTTATAGGAAGCTCGCAGAAGACTGGGGTCAGTCTTGTCATCGAGTACCTTCTAGACGTGTAATACACATAAAAATCAGTTGCATACGTGGCAAATATGTATGTGATACATATATGCTTTAAAATTATTAATGTTACTATCTCCTTTTAGTATTATTTTTATTGATTCCTTTGAAAAGTTACATTTTTTGTTTTATTAGGGTTGTTTGATATTATATTTAATTTTTAAATTTTAAATTGGAGTTTAAAAAACAACTCCTTGTAGTTGTTTAATTTAATTATTGTCGATTTTATCGTTGTTTTTAGGGACTGTTCGTTGTTTAAATTTATTAGCGATTCGTTTCTAGAAATTATTTTGTTAAATAAATAGGGACCACGATGTTTTATTGAAAAGTTTGAGAGTAGTTTTTTCAAAGGGTATCTTAAAGTTTCCCGTTGCTCTTGTATTGTATTTGTTTACGTTGTTTTCAAAAAAGTGTGCTGTAAAATGTTCTGGAACTAGATTTAGTTTATATTTAAACATGAAAAGTATATCTTGATAAATATTAATTTGAAAAATATTTAAAGCGTTCATTTGCTCCAGTAGGGGTTGAGCATGAGTAAGTTTGTTTTTGTTGAACACTAGTCTTGAAGCGTGCTTTTGACGCAGTTAAAGCGGTTTTAATTAGTTATGTGGGTACTGCCCCATGCTATATTGGCATACATAAGATAGCTATGTATAATTGAAAAATAAACGAGTATTAGACTTTTTTGTGTCAAGAAAGATCTTGTTTTATAAAGTAGACCTATGTTCTTTGATATTTTTGTATTTATATAGTTGATGTGGGGCTTCCAAGAGATGTGTTCATCAATTAGAACACCTAAAAACTTTGTATTTTGAGCTCTTTCGATTGTTATATTTTCTATAGTAATTGTTGGTAGGTTAAGGGGAAGCTTTTTAATTTGTTGAGTAGAGTGGAATAGAATATATTTAGTTTTATCTATATTGAGTGAAAGTTTGTTTGATTTAAACCTTATATTAATTTTTTTTAGTTCATTATTTGTTTTTTTAAATAAGTCTTCAATAGTCTTTGATGAGTAAAATAAGTTTGTATCATCGGCAAAAATTATAGTTTTGAAAATATTAGAGGCATTTGGGAGATCGTTCATGTAAATAAGAAACAAAAGAGGAGCAAGAATGGACCCTTGGGTACCTTTACCAATTATTTTCTTCATAATGCCCCATGTCTTTTTTAAGTCTCCATTAAATTTTTGCATTTGGTTGGAGTAATATAATATTTTATGTTTTTTTTTCAATTTTTTCAAATAAGTTTTTGTATTGCTTGTAGAGAAATAAGTTTGCTTCGTAAAGTTTTTGTTTTTGTTTTGAGGATTTTCCTATTTCTTTTGTTATCCAAGGACAGTTTAAATATTTCGCTTTTATTTCTTTTTCTTGAATTGGAAAACTCTTATTATATTCTAGCATAAATAAATTAATAAATTTAATGTACGCAGAGTTTGTGTTTCCTGAGTTACATTCTCGGTAGACTTTTTGCCAATTTGTTGCCGATAGCAAGTCCTTAAATTTTTGAGTAGATGTTTCATCGATAATTCTTTTATAAAACAAGATTTTTGAATTATCAATTTTTCTGGAATCTAGTGATAAAGAAAAGTAGATTGGAAAGTGATCTGAGATGTCTGTTTTTATTATTCCTGATTTTAGAGAAGTATCTTGTATTGAGTTTGTTAATATATTATCAATGGCAGTAATAGATTTGGAAGTTACCCTGGTAGGTTTGTTGATAATCGGGAAGATATTAAGCTGAAACATGTTGTCAAAGAAATTTTTAGTAACCGCATGTTCGTTGTATTTTAAGATATTTATGTTTGAACAATTGTATGAACGAATTGTATGAATGTATGAACAATTTTTTCTGTTCTCTATTTTTTGTTATAAAATATTTCATATAGTTTGAGAATTTACAGGTATCACCATCGGGTGGTCTGTAGCACGTAGAAACTAGAAAGTTTTTTACGCGTTTGTAACTTCCATTGTGAGGACCTCAATATTTCCATCAGAGTTTGAGAGATCATTTCTTAACTTAGTGTTTAAATCATTTTGTATATAAATCACAATTCCTCCTCCTCTTTTGTTAACAGATCTTTCTTTAGAAAATATTTTATAGTTTGGAATTTGGAGGTCAGAGTTTTTTTCTGCTGTTTCGTCGGAGCACCAAGCCTCTGTAAGGCAGATCATACTGAAAGTTTGTTTGCATTCAAGGAGAAAGTTTTTTAGTTTGTCTATATTTATAGGTAAATTTCTGATATTTATATGTATTGCCGTAAAATTATTTATAGTGATTTTAAGTTCAACTTTAAAATTTTTTATATCAAAATATACAGAATAAGAGTATTTTTCGTTTAAAAAGCTAAACTCGTCATAACGATTTCGCGGTAAATGTTTATTGGCAATTTCAAAGATATTAAAACGCAGCTAAGTCTATTGTTTCATTGACCATAATGTTTTTTTAGAAATGAAATTTTTTAAAAATTTGCTCGCTAAAAACAGCTGTTTATTTTTTAAATTCTCTGCAATAAATTTTATCAAATTTAATAATGGCGTATTTACCAGCTTTACGAAGTCGTTTCACTTCCTCCCATAATTTCTTAAGATGTTCAATCGT
Organism: Hydra vulgaris; assembly: GCF_022113875.1. Classification (NCBI taxonomy): domain Eukaryota; kingdom Metazoa; phylum Cnidaria; class Hydrozoa; order Anthoathecata; family Hydridae; genus Hydra; species Hydra vulgaris. Next base: position 5,903,750 of record NC_061161.1, on the reverse strand, counting down.
TTCTTTCGCGTAGTCTTCTTTTATGTAAATCCCAGTCTCTCGTAATTTTTTGGCGCTGTTCAAAACTTTAGTTTTATCTAAAAAATTCAGTAGTTTGAAGATTATTGTTCTCGGTGGTTTGTCTTCTCTTGCACTTCCAATACGATGGGCTCGTTCGATTTCAATTTCTTCAGATATTTTTAGCTTATTTTTAATTATTTCTTTAACCGAGTTTCTACAATCTTCCCAGCTTTCACCTTCTATTTCTTTAATACTATCGATCCTTAAATTGTTTCTGCGTGAGCGGTTCTCTAAGTCCACAGTTTTTTTTTACTAAATAATTTATATCATAGCCCAAATTTGCTTTAACTTTTTCTATTTTTTCCGTAACATTTGCTTCTTGAAGCTTTAGGCTCTCTTTAATTTCATGTATATCTTTTTCAATGTTAGTATTGTTATACCTTGACAGATAAAAATAAATACAATATAAGTTGTTAACAACTTCAATATATCTACATCTAGTATATGCAAGATTTAAAATGGTACTATCCTACAAATTTTATTTTATAAAATGTGATCTTTTTCTTAAATTTTTTTTTTCTTTTTTTTTTAATGTTTTTTTTTTGTTTTTGTTTTTTTCTTAAACATTTTAGAAAATCGTTGTAAAATAAAACCGTTAACATTTAAATAACAAAATCATACAATAAGAACTAAGTAAAAGATAATATAGTTATAGAGGTATTTAATTTTATAAAAAGAACGCGGAGACTCGCAAAAGACCGTCAGATCTTGTCATCGAGAACATTAAATCATAACCAAATATAGTTGTATATCTCTATAAAAACTTGACAGTATAAATACTTTAAATATTACATGAAATTATTAAACGTTCAAAAATATAAAAATATATTATCCAGAGACAAAATTATTTCTTTAAGTTTATTTTTAAATGATAGGTAAATTCATTCCAGAGAAAATCAAACTGTTTTAAAACTATTTTATTCCAAAGAAAAGCTCCGCGAAATGCAATGCTTGTTTTTCCAAAATTAGTTTGATAAAAATGTTGCCAAACTATATTGTCATTTCTCATATTGTATTTATTTTTATCTGTCAAGGTATAATAATTATGGAAAGAAACTGGGGAGGAATTTATTTTACATTTGTATATAAAACAAGGAGTATTAAAAACATTAAGCTGAAATAAATTAAAAATTTTCATTTCAGATAAAAGAGGCATGGCATGAGTAAATCTGTCTTTAAAATTGATAAAACAAGCAACACGCTTCTGCTGACGATAAAGAGGTTTTAGTTTACTTTTATTGGCATTATACCAATATAATATTAGCAATATTTGCATAATTTTAATGACAATGGATAAAAAAAAAATATATATGTGTTAAACTTTATTTATTTAAGGCATTTCTAGCCTTAAACATTACTCCTATACTTTTAGCAATTTTGTTGTACAAAAAATTAGTGTGGTATTTCCAGCTAAAGTTTTCACCAACATGGACACCTAAAAAGTTAGTATTTATTTCTCTTTTTATTTGAATTTTGTTTATAAAAAGTAGTTAGGTTAGGAGGAGTTAGGAGGCTGTAGTTTCTTTTAAGAAGTCGGATGAAAGAGTGACCATTTTGTTTTATCCACATTTAGTGACAATTTAATCATTTTGAACCATTCACAAGTTTTCTCTAATTCGATATTCATAGTTTGAAATAATGTTAGAACACATTTATGCAATAAGAAAAGAATAATATCATCAGCAAACATGACAGTCATTTAATTTGAAGCTTTAGGGAGGTCAAAGAAGTGGTCCGAGAATAAAGCTCTGGGGAACTCCACAGATTATATTTAATAAATTAATTGTACCACTTTCATTACTATAAACAAGCTGTTTACTGCTGTTTAAATAACTTTTAAGTAACATTAAAACATTCCCTCTAATTCCATAGTATTCTATTTTTTTAAGGAGTATTCGATGATTAATAATGTCAAACACTTTTGAAAATTTTTTCTATGAAAATTCCTAAAGTATATTGGGGCTTCTCATAAGATTCAGCTATACTGTGAATAGTTTGGAGTATTGCGTGTTCTGTCATATTATTTATTTTGAACCCGAATTGATTGATATATAGTATATATCAATATATAACATTGGTTGGATTGCCTATCTTAAAAACCGGAGTATGTTTAAATGATCTGGAAATATTTCTTATTTTACTGAAAAATGAAAAACTTAAAATAGTACATCATTTAAGGGTTCATACGAGTCGATGACAACATTTCTATTTAATCCATCGGGACCAACGGATTTATTTATTTTAAGCATTTTGAAAGATTTTTCGAATTCTTCAAAGGAAAGTTCATAAGATGTTAAGGTTGACGATATCGGAAAATCATAAGCATCTATTTTGTTAATCACAAAAGGAATATTTTTGGCTAAATTTGGACCAACTGATACAAAATATTTGTTTAATTCATCAAATATCACAGTTTAAAAGTTTAAAGTTTTGGTAGGGAGCACGTTTTTGTAATCCGCGTGCCAGTAAGTTTTCTAAGGATCTCCCAGGTGCATTTTGAGTTATTTTTGTTTACCTCGAGTAAATTAGAGTAGTACAATTTTTTAAAATTTTTCTTTTTTTTTTCAAAAATTTTGGCATAATTTTTGTAAAGAATTTTAGTTTCATCTGTTTTGGTTTTCAAATAGTTGATATATAATTTTTACTTAACTTTAGAGGATATTCTGAGATCTTTTGTGATCCATGGAGAAATTATAGCTTTGAGCTTTTTATTTACAGTAGATTTTGGAAAATTAACCTCATATAATTTATAAAAAGTTTTAAAAAATGATTCATAAACTAGATTAGTATCAGAATAGGCTTCTGTTTGTTTCCACTAAGTAGAGATAATTGTTTTTAAAAAGATTTTAAATTTGCTGTAATAAAAAAACATTTTTTAAATGTTACTTTCTGTGGACTGGAGCAATATTAATTGAGATAAAAATTGGAAAGTAGTCAGAGTTATCTTTTAAAATTATATCTTTTTTGAGCGATTTATTAAAAATATTGGTTGTTATTATATTGTCTAATGAGGTAGCCGATGTTGCAGTTATTCTTGTTGGTTTATTAATTATAGAAAATGCGCCATGTTCAAATACATCGTTAAAAAAAGTTTTACTGTATAATTATTATGGTATTGAAAACAGTCCAAATTAATATTACCTATTAAGTAGTATAATTTCTTTTCATGAATGTTTTTACTAAAATATCATTTAAGAATATATTAAAGTTTTCAATTTGACCAGAGCCCAGTGGACACGGGCGTGAAAAAGACGTTTTTTAAACGTTTTATACACGTTTTGGACGTCGTTTGAACGTCTTTTGAACATTTTGGACATCTTTTGAACGTTCGAAAGACGTCTTTTCTGGGTCCAGTGCCCACTGGGAGGGTGGTCGATAGCAGCAACTTACAACTAAATTTTTTTTTAAGGTTTCAATTTTAACTGTTAAAACCTCTTTATTGTCAGAATTATTCATATCAGGCCTGATAACATACCTCAAGCATTTTTTTGTATAAATTACTAAACCACCGCCTCGCTTTTTGTTTTGACGCTTTAAATGGAAGGCAAAATCACTGCTGCGCTGAAATTTTTTAAAAAAGAGGCATCATCTGGTATACTACTACTATTGGATAACACATTAAAAAACCTAAAAAGCAAATACCCTAAGCCCTCGCGAGTAGAAGCTTATAGCTTACTGTTTGGTCCAATTGATGTAATCCCAAAATGTTTCTTCGATTGTATTGATGAGTAACCAGTTATGAAAGCAGCATTTGCAGCTAAAAGATCTGCTGGGCCATCAGGAATGGATTCCGATATTTATCGCCGCATCTTATGTTCTAAAAACTTTATTAAAGAAGGTAAAGAAATTGCTAAGATGACACAAAACTTACTAACAGAAACATATGAACCAACATTTCTAGAAACTTTTACTGTTTATCAATTAATTCATCTAGATATATGAACCAACATTTTTAGAAGCTTTTATTGCTTGTCGATTAATTCCTCTAAATAAAAATCCAGGTATTAGGCCAATTGGAATAGGAGAAATACTAAGGTTTATCATAGGTAAATTAATAATCTAGAGTTTCTACAGTGAGATAAAAAAGGCAGCCGGGCAATTACAAACGTGTGCTTGACATGGAGCAGGAGCTGAAGCTGCTGTACTTGCCATGAAGTAAATATTCAACAAGGTGAAAACAGATGCAATACTTTTGATTAACGCAAAGAATGTTTTTAATTGTATGAATCGGCAATTCGCCTTACACAACATCCAGATCATTTGTCCATTAATTTCAATTTAATTAATAAACACTTATTGAATTCCATCAAGGCTTTATGTAGCAGGGTGTATAGAAATATCATCCCAAGAAGGCACAACTCAAGGTGATCCCTTTGCTATGCCATGGTACTTTTATAACACCACGATTATTATAGGACACTTACTAAATTACCCACAAGTTAAACAGGTGTGGTTAGCAGACGATGCTGCAGCTAGTGAAAGCATTGCAAACTTACATAGCTTGTATTAACACCTTATTGATGAAGGATGTAAACATGGTAATATGTAATCCAATCTAAATGCTGGTTAATTGTAAAACCCCCCTCATTAGCAGAGAATGCAGACATAGTATTTGGTAAATCGGTCAACATAACTATAGAGGGTCAACAACATTTGGGTTCAGTAATTGGTTCGCAAAAGTTTAAGAACAAATATTGCACTGAGAAATTAGCAAAATAGTTAACCAAGTTAAAACAACTTTGTAAAGTAGCAGAGACGCAACCACAGGCCGCTTTATTGCGTTTACAAAAGGATTTCGTTCAAAATTTACATATTTTCTAAGAGCTATTCCAAAATTTTAAACAATATCTAGCGCCCGTAGACGAAATACTTAGTCAGTTGTTGTTGCCAACTCTTTTTGGAAAAGATACGCCCTTTGAGGATCACATTAGAAAACTTTTTACATTAACTCCTCAAAATGAAGGATTAGGTATACCTATACTAGTTGAAAAAGCGCCTTATCAGCTTTTGTCATCTGTGAACTAAAAATCTTGTATAGTAAATTATAAATCAAGATTTTAAAATTTTAAAAACAAAAAACTTTACCGGGAATGTTCTAGAAGATCTTAAAAAAATATTATCTAGTGACAGACTTCAAGCATCGCAACAAGAAAATAATTGCAGTTGATTCAATGCAACCAGATTTCTTGTTTGCTGTATGTTAAGAAACATACAGCAAACAAGAAGCGAATGTGCAAGCACCTGGTTAAACGCCTTACCGCTAGAAAACCAAGGTTTTGTTTTAAACAAAGAAGAGTTTCGAGGTGTACCTTGCCTACGTTATAACTTTGACTTAAAAAATATCCCTCGTATTTTTGAATGCGGAGAACCTTTCAATGTAACTCATGCATTGTCGTGTAAGAAAGGTGGCTTCATTTCAAGTCGTCATAATAACATAAGAAATTTGTTCACCACATTGCTTAAAAGAGTGTGCATGAATGTTCAATCCGAACCACACCTCATACCCATTGATAATGAGAATATTTGTTCTCATACAGCAAGTAAAAGTAACTAAGCCCGTTTGGATATTAAAGCAAATGGTTTTTGGCGAAATGGACAAACAACATTTTTTGACGTAAGAGTTACTCATGTCAATTCCATGAGTAACAAAAGTCTAGATATAGCTGCTATATCTAGACTTTTGTTGTTTTTATTTTTTCTAGAAAAGTCTGAATATAGCTGCTATATTCAGAAAACATGAAAAGAAAAAAAAAAGGGAGTATGGCGAACGAGTTCGTGAAGTCGAACATGGCAGTTTGACAGCACTAATGTTATTATTTGTATAACGAAATGGAGGTATGGGTAACTTATCTCCATTTGTATGGAGGTATGTTACTCCATACAAATGGAGGTATGGGTAAAGAATGTCATCGGTTTGTTAGAAGGCTAGTGGAGAAAATAGCGGAAAAACAAAATGAAAAATACTCAATTTTTATGACGTGGTTAAGAACGAAGTTACCTTTTGAGATATTTCGCTCAACTATCTTTTGTTTAAGAGACTAGAAAAAATGATTTTGAAATCAGTGTCGATTTTAAGATGGGTGCTCTAAAAGTAAGAATCTGAGTTTTTATAAATTTATATTATAGCGTTTTGTTTTACACGTAATTAAAGAAATTTTTTTAAAACCTTTAAAGAAATTTGTTTAAAACCTGGTAAACAGGTGTTTGTATTAGAATTTGCGTTATCTGTGCTGCACCAAGTTTCTGACAAATTAATCTAAAAGTACTAAGAGATTCTTTCATGTTTATGCAAAAATTTTCAAAATTATTTTTTGATAAACTTCTTATGTGAATATGTAAAGTTTTAAAATTATTAGAATTAAGAAGTTCTTTTATTTCATTGGAGCAGCAATTGCTTCCATAAAGTAATTTAAATCCGATCCGATTCATGGCAAAAATTATCAAAAAAAAGTTAAAAGTCAAAAGTTATCAAAAAAAAAATTAAATGATTTTAAATCAAAATTGTTGTTGTTATTCGTATCCATTCACAGCAAAATCCAAGATTCTAGGTTAAGAACTTTTGTTCTTATTTTAAGAAATTTTGTTTTTATTTTAAAAACTTGATTCTTATTTTAAGAACCTGATTCTTATTTTAAGAACCTGATTCTTATTTTAAGAACTTGATTCTTGTTTTAAGAACTTGGTTCTTATTTTAGATTTCCATTTGTATTTAAAGATATTTCAATAAAAAACATTTTTTCTAATTTTATAATATTGCAACATTTGTATATAATATGTATATTCATATATGTATACATATTATATACAAAGAATGTTTGTATATATATATATATATATATATATATATATATATATATATATATATATATATATATATATATATATATATATATATATATATATATATATATATATATATATATATTTATATATATATATAAATTAATAGATAAATTAAAGCCACTAAATTTCCCCTTCTGAAAATTCTCCCAATCCTCTAATAGACCTTGTGTTCATGATTTTATGTAATCAAATTGTCTAATTCATTTGATTGCTATTAAGACTAAAATACAAACCAGAAAGAGTCGTATACTACAAGAATTTTATAGAATTCGCCTTTCATAAATACATTATTCATATCTGCAAATCTGCATAAATCTAAACAGCATAAATGTGAATCTTTTGTATGGGCGACGTAATAGCAGAATAATATAAGTGTAAGGTGCAAATAGGGCATGATCTTCCACAAGGCACGTAAGGCCTGGCCCTAGGGCCCCCTAATTTTCATCTTTTAATAATTTTTTAACCCATCAGAACTTTTCTGACATAACAGTAAAATTTAAAAATGTTTATTTTATTTAAAAAATGTTTAGGTGAAAAAGAACTGAATGATTTCAAGATGATTTGTTTGGATTTAACCTTTCCGCTCCGAAGTATGCCTTTAGGCGCTCTCGCTAGATCCGAAGTACGCTTTTTGGTGTTTTTAGATACAGTATCGGACAAAACAGGTGCAACCAAATAATGCTAATTTAGTTTCTTTATATAAAAGTGCTGCATTTTTTCAATTTAGAGAAATAACTATGTAGCTGTTTAGAGACAACGTTCTTTAAGTTTAATTCATCACAAAGTTCATTATTTGTACACGAAAATTAATAAATTAATCAAAAATATTATAAAAATTGATTTCCTTCTGAACAAAACAAAAGCAGCTCCACAAAATGTCAACCAAGCTGCTTTTTGCTATCAATATTTTTTGGCAAATCCTTTATTGTTGATCACAGCCTTGCATCTTCGAGGCATAGATTCGATCAGGTGATCAATGAAACTTTTTGGAATCGCTGCCTAGGCCTTTTTGATTTGTTCAAGCAGTTGATCCTTATTACGAAAACCTTCACAATTAATTCTACGATTGACGATCTCCCACGGGTTCTCAATAGGGTTGAGATTCCGGAGATTAAGGCGGCCAATCCATCACCGATAGGTGGTTGTCTTGAGACCACTGCTTGACTACTTTTGCAGTGTGTTTCGGATTGTTGTCTTGCTGAAAAACCCATTTTATTGGCATGTTCCATTTGGCATGAGGTAATATAGCATCTTTCAGGATATTTGTATACATGAAACTGTCCATTATTCAATCAATTCGATGTATTGGACCTAGACCGTTAGCAGAAAAACACATCCCAGACCATTACATTGCCTCCACCATGCTTCATGGTCTTATAGCAGTAACGTAAATCGAAACGTTTTCCGGCCGGTCGACGTACACGGCAAATGCTATCGCTCCCAATGATGTTGAACTTCGATTTATCACTGAACAGGACAGTTCGTCATTTCTGCACATTCCAGTCATTATGAGATGTAGCAACCAGGAGTTTTTTCTTCTGGTTCTTTAGTGAAATCAATCATTTACCCTGTGATGATACAATAATGCTCTGTGGAACACAACATCTTGGTTGGATGTGGGCTATATTGATGTAATGAAACACTTGTTGTATTTCACTTCTTGTATTGATGTTCTTTAATAAAACACTTTGAAAAAACTCACTTCGATAGACTGTTTTGATAATATTGACTGATTGACTTCCATATACTGACTGAATTACATGTCGGTTTACATGTCTCTTATATAGTCAAATGAACCTGTGTGAACCTGTTCTGGAAGATTCTAGATGCTTCTTTTCGATGCTTTTGGACACTTCTTGATGCGTCTGGATGCTTTTAAATGTTTCTGGATACTTCTGGATGCTTCTGGATGCTTCCAGATGCTTCTAGAAACTTCTGGATGCTATTGAAAAATTCTGGAAACTTCTGGATACTTCCTTTAATTATTAAAAAACTTCCGTGACTTTGACACGGACCAGACTTAAGAAAATGAAACAAACCAAAAAAGTTACATTTGTTTTTTCCGCTGCAAAATGGCACTTGTCAACGAAATTCTGCCTGTGTGCTGTCACTTGTCAGCTGATTGCTCACATCATGGCATGCTATGACTCCAGACTCCTGAACTGTTTGCTGTGGTAGTATAGTTTGTTTAGTTTTTAAGATATGTAAAATTAGGAACACTTTTTAGCATTGTTCAATGTTGGTTTCAAATGTTTTTTCCAATACTGTATACTCTATTTTTTACACAAAATCTCAAAAACATAATGTTGCATTTTAAAATTATGAACATATGGTCCACAACAGTCCGATAAAAACGTATTTTATTGGCCATATGTTAACTTAAAAAAGCATAAAAATTATGACTTATAAAGGTCGCCAATTAGCTGAATCAGAAAGTCATAGGTCAAATCAAACTTTCAACCCTCAGGGTTAGATAAATTTATTTATTTACATAATTTTTTGACAAGGGGGCCCCCAAATTGTGTTGTGCCTATAGTCCGTGTTGTTCTAGATCGGGCCCTGGGTGCAAGCATGCATAAGTGCGATTTGGTTTGAAGTGCTTTTAAGTTGTGCACTCCTTTATAATAAATGAATTTAACAAAAATGAATAAACTGCCAAGCGATGAATCAAGAAGTTTTTACGTTGCTAAAGACTCTGCCCCTTTTGTGTGGCTAAAAACACTGCCTACCCTTCCCCCCAAGTTGTCATTAGGACCCCAAAATCTTAAAAACCTATAATTATGCACAGTAAATTACAAGCGTTATGAGATTTTAAAATGGTTTCAGAGATTTTAAAATGGCTGCGGATCTTAGCTACATAATCTTTTTTATATAGCAACTTTTTTTTAATTTCGGTTTCGTAAAAATTAATGCTGCAACTTATTTATTAAATTCATGATGGATGGAGTATTTGGACTAAAATATGTTTGTAGTATTCAAACCTAGCCCCCAATTTTTTTTATAAATAAAATAACATCAATAAAACTGTATTAAACCAGCAATATATTTTTCTAAAGTCAAATAGATTGTAATAGTAAAAAGCAAATTTTTTATTTAATATAAATTTTATCTCTCAAACATACTACAAACACTCTAATATGATTTATTTTATATACTTATAATTTATGAACTTATAATTTTTAATGAATATCTAATCTAAAAACAAGACTTTATTTAAAATAATTTACTTTCAAGAATATCACTCTAATTCTAATATTCTTTTCTTTCTATCCAAAATTATCGAATTGTGTGCTCTTGTTCATCTATTAAATTGTTTATTTGTCTGAAATCACACACAAGTTACCCTATTTCTTTCAATCTGTGATTTCTTTACTTCTATAAAAAATTCTCAATATTATATTTCATCATTTAGCAACTTTAAATTATATATTCTAAATCATTGTTCAGTTAAGTACAGCATAACAAATCACATCACAAACCAATGCATAAAATCATAAAATAATTTAGCATTTTTTATTCATAGAATAATTTATTTTTTACATTCACTTTACATCACTAAACTTTACTATTAAAGCTCATCTTTGCGTCTTTTAATTTTGGAGGAATGTAATTACTGTTCGTAAAATGTTACCGACATTGTGGGTTATTATAATTGCTTTTGGTATGATTATATGTAATATAAATATCAACATTATTTTACTTCTATTCATATCACTTTTACTTATTGTTATTATTTAATATTAAATTTGATATTTATCCATATTATTATTACTATTAGTATTGTTATTATTATATTAATATAAATATAATTGTTAAGATTGCTTACCTCGTTATAATTGTTTTAATATTGTTATTGCTATTACTATATAATTGGTTTTTACTTAAGATTAGTATTAGTACTATTTCTAAATACCCATGTGTATGTTGTATAAATACACATATATAACATAAATGTGTGTGTTTTCTTTTAAGCAATTTTCCAAATACATGCAAAGTAAAGTAAGTAAAGAAAACAATACTTTTCAATTAGTAAATTTAGTATTATTAATTAATTTTTTTTTTTTTACATTTTTTATCCTTATTTTAATTGATCTAGGTATAGAATTTTAACTTATTAACCTGGGTAAATAAATTTCCAGTTGAGAGAGTTGATAGAGTTGCAGCATTTTTAGAGAAATATCAATGTTTCCCTATGTGATTTTTTTTTTTCATTTGTGATTTTATATATTTATTGGATAAAATGTAATAGTTTTTCAAAATCACAAATCCTTTTTTAAGTGAGAAGGTATTTTCAAAACTGCCATGTCCTCTAATGGGTTATTCTACAGGGCTCCCACTCCTCCTTAAAATCCTTAAAAAATAAAAACCTCCTTAAAAATCCTTAAATAACCTTAAAAAAGTTGGAAATTTGTCATTTCTCCTTAATTTCTCCTTAATTTTTTTTTTTTGCTTTTTGAAAATTTTATTGAAGTGAATGGGTTTTACTAATTAATAAAGATGCTAATAATTATTTCTTTTATTATTTGAAATGCTAAAAAAATGTATATTTGGTATATGCAATGCATCCTTTATGTTTTTTGGCACTTTTCAATCGATTTCAAAAGAATTGGTTCCATGCAAAAAGTGATGACTTAATTCTCCTTATTTTTTAATGAAAATTTTGCCGTTTTGGGTTAAATCGCTTTATAAAGTAGGGAAATTCCTCCTTAAATCTCCTTAATATTCTTATTTTTACCCTCATTTTTATTAGTGGTAACCCTGTTGTATAAGTTTTCTCTGTTTTATAAAGTTGCAACTCTCGCAATTAGGAAAATTCCGAGACCTTATGCCAACCTCTTTTTCTTGAGGTCGGCAATGATTTGCCAACCTCAAGAAAAAGAGGTTGGCATAAGGTCGGCAAATACAAAGGTCTTACCATAAAACATTGAAATGAGGTTGGCAAAACCGAATTTTATTTGCCGACTGCAAACACATTTAAGTTGGCAGTTAGGTCGGCATTGCCGAAAATTGCCGACCCTAATTCCGAGGGTTGAAGTTGTATGCTTTTTTTATTATTATTATTTAATTCAGATTGTTGGCAACATAGCTCATGTTTTTAAGTCTTCTGTCACAGTTGACTCAGCAAGTATGAAGACATTGATACACTTTTGCATTATATAATACACAAGTTAACAGTTTCTCGCCCACTGCCACCCAAATACAGGTAAGTATGCATGCATACACAACCCTCAAAATTAGTAAAACTAAAGTGAGCAATGAACTTTCGACCTTAAACTGTTTTAGGTTGACATCAGATTAAAATCGTCAAACATTTTTACAAAGGTTTTACTATATAAAAAAAAAACGAGGTCAGCAAAAAATTGCCAACCTCAGGCATATTTTTTTAGGGGGAGCCTAGGCGTCCCACCCAAAAAAATATTCAACTACAATTATTAGAGTAAAACTTATATTTTACAAATATTTTATCCCCTCCCTCCTTTAAAGGAACTATAGGCTATAGTTCTTGAAGTTGGAGGCTTTTCCCATGCTATGTTTGGGCCTCTCCCTAAAAAAAAAAAAAAGATCTTAATATGTAATATCGACCCCCCTAATATTAAAGTTGTGGTTACGGCTCATTATATATATATATATATATATATATATATATATATATATATATATATATATATATATATATATATATATATATATATATATATATATATATATATATATATATATATATATATATATATATATATACATATATATATATATATATATATATATATATATATATATATATATATATATATATATATATATATATATATATATATATATATAAATTTTGAATTAGTAAAATTTATTTTCAGATTTAAAAAATACTTATCTGTACGTTATAGACGATTAGGACGAAGTGATTATTATGTGTGGCAAAAGATTATTTTATGAAGTTTTTCATTTTCTGACTTCGCGATTGAACTTATTGGATTACACTTGTCATGGACATGGACAAGAAAAAAATACATAATTTTAAGAATATAAGTTCTTGAAATAAGAAAAAAAAATCTTATTTTAAGAATATAAATTCTTGAAACAAGAAAAAAAGTTCTTGTTTTAAAAATAAAAATTCTTAAAACATAAGAAAAGGTTCTTATATTAAGAATAAAAATTCTTAAAACAAGAAAAAAAAATCTTATATTAGGAATAAAAATTCTTGAAACAAGAAAAAAATTCTTGTTTTAAGAATAAAAATTCTTAAAACAAAAAGAAAGTTCTTATATTAGGAATAAAAATTCTTAAAGCAAGAAAAAAAATTCTTATATTAAGAATAAAAATTATTGAAACAAGAAAAAAAATCTTGTTTTAAGAATAAAAATTCTTGAAACAAGAAAAAAAAATATTTAAGAAAAAAAGTTCTTAAAACAAGAAAAAAAATTCTTATTTTAAGAATAAAAATTCTTTAAACGAGAAAAAATATTCTTACGTAGCGGACAAGTCATTTTCTTCTTGTTTTAAGCAAAAAAAAGTCTTAAAACAAGAAGAAAATGACTTGTCCGCTACGTAAGAATATTTTTTGGATTTTGCTGTGTGGTCATTTCGTTTGTGGTGTTTTTTAGCGATTTACAAAAGGTTTTCGATACCGTTAACCTTAGTATTTTGATTTCTAAACTAAAACATTATGAAATTCGCGGTATTGTAAATGACTGGTTTCGATTCGAAACCAGTCATTTACAATACCGCGAATTTCATAATGTTTTAGTTTAGAAATCAAAATACTAAGGTTAACGGTATCGAAAACCTTTTGTAAATCGCTAAAAAACATCGAAAAAGAGATCGAAACTTTCGATCTTATCTTTTAGATTGAAAACAATTTGTAAGTATTAATGGTTTCAATTTTAGTTATAAATCAGTTTTTTGTGTTGTTCCTCAAGGTTTTGTTTTAGGTCCTTTTTTGTTTTTTAATCTACGTTAACGACCTAATCAACTCTGTTCACTTCTTTTCAGTCCATCTGTTTGCTGATGATCAAATCTCTTGCACATCAACAAATCGTATCATTTTATATGTAAAAATGTTAATTCGGATCTAAAAGGTATAGTTTACTAGTTAAATGCTAACCTAATATGTCTCAACACCGAAAAAACTGAACTAATTTTTTTTCATCTCCAAGAAAAAACAATTTCTTTAAAAATGTTGAAATCAAAATCAAAATTAATAATAAACGGCTATATTCTTCAAGAGTTATTAAATGTACCAACTAAATGTACCATCTTTTAAGACCTAGATGTTCTATTGTTTATCAGTGCGTCTGTGAATGGAACAGGAGCCTTTTATTCATTTTGAATGAGTCCAAAAAAATATATCCTAAAATACCTTTACTCCATTTAAAGCAATATCAATTTAAAAAAATTCTAAAAAACTTTTTATTCTACCTTTTTGGCATTATAATTTAAATATTATTTTAATTTTCTTTTCGTAATTACTACAATTATCATCAGCACTTTTTGTTTATTTTTTTTATTAGTAAAATCTGCAAATTGATTTCTACATGTTTGTTTTGATGTAAATTTTATGTGCTTTGGTTTATGTGTTTACGGTCCATGTGTTTCAGTGTGTGTCTTTGCTTATTACTACTTATATTATATTAAAAATTGGTGTCACTTCTTTGATCAGATTTCTGTATGAGTGACACCATCGTAATAAATCATTAACTTATTATTATATTAATATTAGTTATTATTATTATTTCATTTTAATTATTGTAAACATACTTATTATTACTATTACTATAATTTGTATAACTATTATTTTTATCTTATGTTATTATTATATATTTTTGCTATTATTACTATTATTATCATTATTATCAAAACTATTTAAAAATGATTTACGGAAAATAAATTGCTTGTTGTTGTTGTTATTAGCTCATATGTTTAGTTTCAGATTCTTATTCTCTTCTTGACAAAAAAATTGTCAAAAAATGTCCGCTGTGATAATTATATTGTAAAGTAATAATATTTCTAGTGTTTCTGATTATTACCCTGATGCCAATTGACAACAGAATCAGCACCTGATACAAAAGGCATTGTTCATGTTTGTTTTGCTTGTGGCTTGATATTTTGTTTTATAAGAAAGAAAAATATATTAGCAAAATATATTTCCATATTCAACTGAAATATTTAGGTGAAAAATAATTCTCGTAAATTATACACATATATATTTGCATATTTGCCTTTCTCGATGCAAATGCAATATTGATCCATTGTACATAATCCAACGTTGTTCTAATGTTTATGGATCAAAGTTAATCCAATGTATTATTCGTCGTCATAAAAAAAATTTGTTTTTATGTTTTTAATAATATAAATACGATAAAACTAACATTGGATCAACGTTATATTTTCATCGGAGAAAACAGCCAATGTTTGCAATGTATTTAGATACCTTGGCCTAACGTTCGTGTGCTAGCTGAGATCTTTGTATTGGTGAAAATATATAAGCTATTTTTCTAAACTGAAAATCTGTTTTTTTTGGTTTTTTGTTTTTTTATTTTTTTTTAATATATATTTTCTGTTTATATAATAAGAAATATAATTACAAAGAATTACATACAAAAAAACTGGATTTATAAAAAACAGGCAGAAGCTCAAAGAAGATACGGATGACTAAAGTCACCACAATCTTTTTATAGAGCCCCTAGGTGGGCTTTACAAGTTAAAAAAAAAAAAAGGATCTCCAATATAATAAAAAAGTTAAAGCTTGCATAAATATTTCCATTAAATCAAGAAAATAAATAATATCATATAGTTTTATCAATATTCATTAAAATATACTGGCAACTCTGTTAAATATCAAAATAAGAGCCAATTAACAAGTAAAAAAACTAAGAATAATTGAACTCAATTTTCATTTCGAAAAATCAAGAAAACTATTTATCTAATTTAAAAATTTCATTTTTTAATATAAAATTAAAGGATTTTAATGATTTTACAGTATTTAAATTTTTTGTTTTTTGAAAAGTGTTCCATAGTTTTGGTCAGTGGTATGATATTCCATATTCAGAATACTTACTATTAATTCTTAGTAATTTATAAGTATTCCATTGGTTTATTCTAAGAGAATACGTTTTGTTTACATTTTTTGTAAATTTATCATTAAAGTTTTTTGGAATCAAACTGTTATTACATTTATACATAAAAATTAGGTGTTGGTAAATGTTGATTTCATATATATTCATCATTTGCGGGTCTTCCATTAATGGTTTTGCATATTCATATATATTTTTCTTATATATAAGTCTGCATACATGTTTTTGTAGAGAAAATATTTTTTTTGGTTGAGTACTAGCCCAGTGATATTGGCATAATATATGAGACAATGTATTAGGCCAAAATATACTAGTTTCAGACTTTCTGATGTTACATATGGACAAATACGGTAAATCAAACCAATTGTTTTACTAATTTTTGATTTAATATAATTAATGTGGGGCAGCCATGTTAAATTTTTTACCCTTGTGGAACTCCACAAAAAATTTTAAGAAGACCTTATTCCTTATTAATAACATATTATTGTCTTCAGTGAGGTAGCTTTTTAGCCGATCATGGATTTTATTAATCACTCTGTTAGGTTTGATTTTTTCCAAAAGAATTAGGTGATCAACCGTATCAAATGCTTTTGATAGGTCAATAAATAATTCTAAAGTGAAGCTATTATTTTCAAATATTTTAGTAATTTGGTATACTATTTCAATTATTTCGTATTCTGTTGAATGTTTTTTTTTCCGAAAACCAAACTGTTTTGTGTAAAATAAATTATTTTCATTAAAATGGTTATAGATTCTATTATAAATTACACGTTCAAATATTTTTGAAAATACAGAAAGTACTGATACAGGTCTATAATTAGAGATTTCAGATTAGTCATTATTATAATACAGGTCTTTATTTAGACCTGCATTATAATAATGATTAATCTGAAATACAGGTCTATAAATAGAGATTTCAGATTAATCATTTTTTAATTTTAGATATACCTTTGTCAACTTTAATGCTTCAAGACAATGCTGACAAACATGGAGATACAGACGCTACAGACAAAGCAGCAGTTGTATCTATAAAGTAACTTTCTTATGTTGTTTTTGAAAGCGTTGATGGATTGAGCGTTCACTGCTTCTTGCGAAAGCGCATTCCATGGGGCGACAATTCTATTTGAAAAAGAGTTTTATCGCTCCTCACAGTTTTTTACCATCTGACGTTCTAATTTATGACTTTAAAATAATTTGAGACCATCACACCAAGGTCTCTTTCAACTGCGGTTTTTTCGAGAGGACGACGGGTGCCGTCGACGTTAGACATTGAGTATTTGTACGTCGACTTGTTACATCCACGCCTAACATGCATTACTTTGCATTTCTCAAAGTTGAAATGCGAAAGCAAAATATGCAACCATTCCACTGCTCTGTCAATGTCATCTTGGAGAGTGATGCTGTCCGACTCCTTTTTAATTATCCCTACTATTTTGCTGTCGTCGGATAACAGTTTCACATGATGAGTAATTCTGTCCGGCAGGTCATTTACAAAGATTAAGAATAGCAATGGGCCCAAGACCGAGCCTTGAGGCACTTCACTAGTGACTGCTTTCTATTCAGAAGTAATGCTGTTTTTACCACTCGTTGACATTGATTGTTTAGCTAAGCTGCAATCCAATCAACGAGAGCGCCTTGAATACCGTACGCTTTCAGCTTATGAAGGAGGCGTTATGTGATACTTTTTCGAACGCCTTTGAAAAGTTTATGTAAATGACGTCTACTGTGTATCTGCAGTGAGTTGCTTCCGTCATGATGTTCCGAGTTTCTAACAGGTTTTATACGCATCCCTTACGATGAACAAAGCCATGCTGGTTTGAAGAAATTAGTCCATTAGCAACGCAGTGTTCCATTTTTCTTTTTTGTAAAATACTTTCCATAATTTTGCAAGGTATGGAAGTGAACGAGACTGGCCAGTAGTTGGATGCTTTTAGCCAACTCCCCTTCTTGAAAATAGGTGTTACATTCATAATTTGAATGTTAAATTTCATTTGTGTCACTGGAATATTAAAAAACGGTAAGAATAGACAAGAAAAATAAATAAGTTGCAGTTTATTTTGAATCCTAAAATTATCAGAATGTAATATATGTATTTAAAATACCCAGCAAACATTTTTTCATTGGATTTGCATTGGATATATAGGCGTTTTGAGCGGTTCATTAGAGTTTTGTTCTACTCGATAACTTTCTAACATGTGATATAGTGGCTAGTCATCAACTAGCATCTTTTGGCGACTAATACTAATGGTCCACTAAATAACTGATAAGCATAACTACAGTGGATTGCTTAAAATGCCTCTGCATTTTAAGCGATCTCTGGTGTCCACTATATTTCTACTCTAGAATGTTTGCTTGGTACATATGGTTTGTTTTGGTGTTGGATATTTTTAATCAAAAACATTTTAATAAATTATTGTTTATAAAGTTATACAATTACATAATTATATAGGATTTGCTATTTTGAGATTATAATATAAATTGTATTTTCTTACAACTCTGCAAGCATTCTATATCGGAATTTTAGTAGATTTATATGGACATTTTGGGTAATCAACGGAAGTTTTGCTCATCGGTGAATTAGTAGAACATTAGTGGTAGCCGCCAAAAATGGCTAGCCGATGATTAACTACTATATTAAATGTTGGAAATCTATTTGCTGGTCAATTTTAGTGAATTCCACTAAGTTACCGCTGAGCAAAACTCTTTTGAATTGCTCCTATAAAATGCCTATATAGGTCCACTGCAAATTTGCTAGGAAGTGATAATACAAAAGGTTCCAAATTTATATTTTAATTTTGATTTGTTAACGTTTTTGAATTTAACTCCTAACTAAAGTGAAAAAATATGGACTTAAAAAAAAGTGGTAAAAAAAATTTGAAGGAGATTTGTTGAACCAAGTCAGGGCAAGGTTTGAAAGAAATGAAATCAACCAAAAAGCTCTGAAAAGATTAATTACATATGCTTCAAATATGAATTTTAATGGTTTGTAAACTATATAAAAAATAACAGAAAGAAGACAAAAATTACTTTCACTTATCATATCAAACTGAATTAAAAAATCACTCAAATTCAATTAAAAGATTCCAATAGAATCTCCTAAAGAAAGAAAATGTTTAACTCAATCATAACAGGTTTGTTTTATTTTCAAAGAAAAATGTTTTTATTGCGGAAATATATGCTCACTTTACAGTCGCAATTCTAAGAGAAACAATTTTATAAAAGTTTAAACAAAATCAGCAAAAACTCATCATGCAACTCTAGAACTATCCAAATAAAGTAACAATTTTTTGTCGAAAATAATTATGGCTACAGTTTTAAATAAAAACAATCTAATAGCCGCTGAAACAAATAAACACGTTTATTTAAGTTTATTCAAGCTATAAGTATTAATAACTGGAAGCTAAATATTTCTACAAAAAAATGTACGCTAAATTTAGTCACAACAAATAAAATATTAATACAAAAGCACTTCAAAGGTCTGAAACATGGACGGGTTTGTCAATTGAACAGTTATTAATAAAATCTTTGAAGGGCAAAGAAAAAGGTGTTTATGTTTAAAGGACAAAGGAGGTACTGAAATATGTTTATGTTTGAAGGGCAAAGGAGGTACTGAAATATGTTTGTGCGATGGGCAAAGGAGTTACTGAAATGTGTTTTTGTTGAAGGACAAACGAAGTGATGAAATGTGTATATGTTTGAAAAGAGAAGGAGGTACTGAAATGTGTTTATGTTTGAAGGGCAAAGGAGGTACTGAAATGTGTTTATGTTTAGACAAGTTTAATGCCTAGGTATAATAAGATTAAGTATTTATGTTTCAGTTTTATTGATTACCGGTGAAAAAACTGGTTAAGTGAAACTCAACCAGATTTTCCACCGGTAAAGTTCACGTAATAAAATATTTGGGTTTGGCAATGATAAGTAAACCTAAAAAAAACTTTGATTAAATAAGAAGACTCTAAAAGATATGATGTACTCTTTCCAACTAGTACAACAAGAACGCTGAATTTATGGTACTTTTTTTTGAAAAAACTAAAGATTAGGACAACAAAACTAAAAGACTAAAAGCACTTTAAAGTTGTATTATCAAACATTGTGTTAAACGCAGTACTCAGATGGGATGGTCTAGCGAAATAACAGCGATAACCAATTTAAAATAATTTAAAGTTTTTAGGCTTTTTCGAAGTATATTTAAAGGTGTTGATTAACAATAATAAGTATTAACAATATCAAGTATTAACAATATTAAGTATAAACAATATTAAGTGCAGAAGCAACATCTTTTTATGTTTGAAAAAGATTCACTATAAAAATATTATTATTATTTGCTTCCATATTCGTGTAATTATATATCAAAAACATGTCTTGTTATACACAGTGTAACAATAAAACCAATTTTTTTTATTAACTTCAGTAGAAGAAGCAGTAGCAGAGGTTAAACGTTTTATTGTTTTATAAACACATTCTTTAAGAAAAAAACCAACAGGAGTAAAAACCTTTGTAAAGTATCCATGCCACGATTTCACAACTCGTAATAAGAAAGAGAAAAATGAGTAATAGCTTTTAATACTAAGTAAACAAAGTTTTCCTTTATATCTAATTTTAAATTTTCAGTACAAACAAACGTAAAGATTGTGTAGAAAAGGACACAAAAATCATTTAAAATTATTTTATAACTTAAAGTAGAAGTAACCTTTTGAAAACAAAAATGATAATAATTCTGATAATTCTCATAAAAGATAAACAATTTGGCTAAATAAAAGTATATACTGAATATATATATTTTTTATTTTTTTTTTCCTCTCTTGTATTCAAAAGATATTGTGATACATAAAATTCTACACCATTAATGTAACATTTGGTTGCCTAACTTTAAAAGAAATGATATTTTTTTTCTCCAACGGACTAACTTTTTGTTTGAAGACCTATATAAATTTGTGAATTAAGCGATGTTTTGAACTAATCAACGGCTACATTTTATGTTTGATAAAACACAAATCAAGCAAGGTGTATGTTAAGCAGGGTGAATTTAATTTTTTATGTTTTTTTTTATATTTATAATTCAAAATAAAAGTTATTAAAAAGATACGATCGTGAGAGTAACGAGTTGATGAAATAATTTTTGTACTATTTTCAATTAAACTTACAAAAAATATTTCATCATCTTGTTGCTCTCATTTTTGGGTCAGGGGGGTTAAGATTTTGAAGTTTCTTGTTCCCATTCTCCCTATCACAGTAATTTGTTTTTTTTGAAGATTCTTTTCGTCATACATATGAACATAAAAAAAAGTTGGGAAATTTATTTTTGTTTATAAGTTGGTTATTTCAAACATTTAAAAACCTTCCTACGCCACTGAGTATACTTGTTGTTACTAACTAATTTTGCCTCCTAATAATTTACTCAGGGTGTATGTCAAAAGGGAAGTCCAAAATTTGTTTTAACTGAAATAATTTTTTTTTTTTTTTAATATTTAAAAAATACATTTCTATGTAACGAATTAAAATAAGGTTCAAGTGTTTAATTAAGATTTCCAACTCAAAATTTAGTATGACCTCAACCAAAATATTTGAATGTTTTTTATTTTTAAATAATAGCAAAATTATGAAACAGTTTCTTTTCAATTTCTTTTCAACCGTTTCAGAAAATTACAGTGCATAACTTGTTTAGTTATTGGTGAAGCATTGTTTTAAAAGTTATAATACATAATAATAGTTATCGAGTAAAACTTTTTCTTTTTTAACAAAATATTCAAAATGAAAAACTTTTATTTGATTTTTATTGGATACGTCCAAAGACATAGTTGACATCTTCCAGATACGTCCCTGAGTGTGGACTAGCACAAAAGCATCAAAAGAGTTTGCAAACATAAGTGCGAACTGACTTGAGTGCGACCTGTCATTAGTGCAAATCAGTTGCAAAAACTGGCACAAGAGCGAACTGACATGAGTGCAAACCAGTTTAAGTGCGAATTGGCAATAAGTGAACCGAAATAATTTGTAAAGATTGTCATAAGTGCGAACTAGCAAAATACTGGCAGAAGTAACTAGTAAGTCAACTAGAAGTAAGAAGTGCGCCGAATAAACTTAAAAAAATTGCTCAGAGATCTGCATTTATGCTTATTCTCACTTATGCTAATATTTTCAACTGCTTTGCAAAAACTGGCAAAAACATAAACTTGCCCTGGTAACGTTTATAGCAACGTAAAAAGATTTTTACGTTGAATTAAAGAACATTTTACTAATTTTACCATATTTATTTAAATTGTTATGATTTCTATCACTAATATCTTTCATATCATTAATATCATTCATATCATTCATATCATTCATATCATTCATATCATTCATATCATTCATATCATTCATATCATTCATATCATTTATACCATTCATATCATTCATACCATTCATATCATTCATACCATTCATATCATTCATATCATTTATACAATTCATATCATTCATATCATTCATATCATTCATATCATTCATATCATTCATATCATTCATATCATTCATATCATTCATATCATTCATATCATTCATATCATTCATATCATTCATATCATTCATATCATTCATATCATTCATATCATTCATATCATTCATATCATTCATATCATTCATGTCATTCATATCATTCATATCATTCATATCATTCATATCATTCATATCATTCATATCATTCATATCATTCATATCATTCATATCATTCATATCATACATATCATTCGAATCATTCGTATCATTTGTATCATTCGTATCATTCATATCATTCA
The DNA here is from genome assembly GCF_022113875.1 of Hydra vulgaris. Lineage (NCBI taxonomy): Eukaryota > Metazoa > Cnidaria > Hydrozoa > Anthoathecata > Hydridae > Hydra > Hydra vulgaris. Next base: position 5,881,000 of record NC_061161.1, on the reverse strand, counting down.
TATCATTCATATCATTCATATCATTCATATCATTCATATCATTCATATCATTCATATCATTCATATCATTCATATCATTCATATCATTCATATCATTCATATCATTCATATCATTCATATCATTCATATCATTCATATCATTCATATCATTCATATCATTCATATCATTCATATCATTCATATCATTCATATCATAGTCAGAAACGTTTAAGTTTTTTCCCATCATTATTAGCGATGTTTTCTGTTATGCTAAATGCTAATTTTGGAAAATAGAAATTTTTTTGCTTATGCGACACAATGATCGCAAAAAGTGACCAACGGAGCAGTCCAGTCACGTTGACCTGGGAGATGTGAAAATAAAAACAGATTGAAGATGATGTCATTTAGGTAGTGACCATTATCTACATTAAATATTATACATTCAATATTAGATTAAATAGGTCTTCTAAAGGTATCTTCTAGTCTTAACATATCTCTTTGTGGCTTATCTTCTTTTAATCAATCTTCTAAAGGTATCTTCTTGTAGCTTATCTTCTTTGCATATCTTTTTATGGTTTACCTTTTTATAGTTTTTCGACTAAACGACTCAACATGATTGTTGTCGCTCCAGTGTGAGGATCAACAAAGTTAATCGTTTACACCTACTACCTCATACTTTTTCGTTTACACCTACTACCTCAGATGTAGTGGTTACAAGAATCTTCAGAACCCATAAAAACATTAATTGAAGTATATCATTAATTGAAGTATATCATTACATCATATCATTCATATCATAGTCAAAAATGTTAAAATTTTTTCCTATCATTATTAGCGATGTTTTCTGCTATGCTAAATGCTAATTTTGGAAGATAGAAATTTTATCGTGCTGCTAAGAAAAAACAGATCCGAATCCCTCACCTGTACGTAATATCTCTTTGTACTAAATCATTTTTCATAAAATTTTAACACTTTGTATCTTCCATTGTAACTTAATATCTAAAAATCACATGATTTTTTTTTAACTATGTTAGGACCCTGTTATATTGACAATTTAACATGATTATATTTAGCGCATTTGTGGTAATGGGTCATTTTGTAAGTATATTATAACATTTTTTTTAAAGTCCTAATATACGATAAGGCCTTAGATATCACCTAACTTTCTTGGCATTTTTAGACTCAATACCTTCTATATTAACAAATTCTGAAAAAACAAATTTTGTGCAAAACTTCGCCGTTAGAAATATTTCCCATTACAATTTGACAAAACTGAATGTTTTCGTACTTTTGAACTATGATAATTGGCCAACCGCACGCCGTAATGCAACTTTTTTATACATTTTTTGACAGCTTTTGGATTGCGTCTGATATTACCTACAAAAGTTATGTTCAACTTCTTGTCTTGCCAAAAAAATGGAATCAAAGGCAGCGCCGGCCTTAGCTTTTTTGACAGGTTGGGCAAAACTTGTGAACGCGCCCCTAGGTATATATGGGTGGGTTGATACCATTAACAACGAGACCAATGCTCTAAAATGATGAACAAGAGTGCTAAAGGGAATATATAGTTTAATGCAAAGAGATCCACATTGTGCATCAAGTTTCTTATTTAATTAATTTCTTGTTAAAATTATAAATTTAGACTTTTCATGATATGGGTTTATAGAAATGAGTGACTAAATAAATAGACAACGCAACGCTGCTTTTAAAATAACAAATGTTTTTATTAAACATATAATAAATCCTCTAACTATATAAACAAGAGTTATTAAATTTTAAAATCTAACTTTTCTAGTTTTTTTGTCCGCAAAATCTCTTATCAAACTAGAAAAATCTAAATTTTCAGCTATATCTTGCTCGATTGATAGCATAAATAGAGAATTAAGTCGATCTTGCAACATGGTATTTCTTAAATATGCACGCTGCTTATTTGGTATCGGATGGCTTTGAGGCTCTCAATTTTGGCTTCCCAACGAGTGTCACATAATCGTTTAAGAGTGAAGTTTGTTGTATGACTAAGTAAAACATTCCAGCGTGAAGTTGATGCAGAAAATAATGTGAATAATCTTTGTATTATGCCAAAAACGTTAATGGAATTTAGTGAAGACTGCGCTGTGTCACAAATAACCAAATTGAGAGAATGACTTCCACATGGAAGGTAAAAAGCCAAAGGATTCAAATCTAATATTCGCTTTTGTAGACCTATTTTTTTACCTTTCATATTTGCACCGTTATCGTAACCTTGCCCTCGACAAAAGCTTATATTCAGTCCAAAATCTCTGGTTGATGTATCACTAAGTAGATGCGCAACATTTTCTCCTTCCTTTATTTTATTACAATCACTATTTTCCGATGTAAAAATATTTTCAAGTTTTTATAATTTTTCTTCAAATTATCAACTTTTTCTGCTTTACGTTTTCTGTATTGAGCACCAGATGGTTTCTTATTATTATGAGTTTTAAAAACATTTTTTTCTTTATTATGAGTACTCTCTATTGATTGCTGCTGACAGTTTCTATTTGTCTAAAATTTCAAAATAAAAAATTACTCGCAAGCTAATAATTCACAACCAATTTCATTATTTATACTTACCTGCTTTTTATTACCGCAAAACTTGAAAACTTGACAAAAATTGAATTTGAATCACAAATACAACTTTAAATTTCTTCTACAAATTAATAAACAACGCGCTCGCAACTCGTACCGAAAATAATGTTTAAAATTTAAACTTTAAATGAATGGAACGCAAAATAATTGGCGCCGAGAAAGATACAAGTAAAAAAATGAATTTAAGTAACAAAATATAAGCTACGATTGAAACACTTTTACTCAAATTATTAATTTTGCATAAAGAATTTTTAACAGTGTAATGATACAATAAAGAAATTATTTAAAGAAATTATTTTTATAAAAAAAAAAAAACATTCGAAAAAATAACAAAAAATCGAAAATCGAAATTGAAAAAATTTAGGTTGACTTATTTTTTCTATTTATTATATTGATAAAGTTTGCATACAACGTTTGGCGCCCCTGTTTCCTGGCGCACTTGGGCGGCGCCCAACCTCGCCCCCCCCCTAAGGCCGGCACTGATCAAAGGTTGAAAAAACAAAATTTCTAAAAAATTTTTAAAAAATCTTAAAATATTAAACCTGGATTCCAAATGAACAAAACGTTTTTTAAAACTTTTTTTTCCCCAACAGGTTTTCTCTATATTCTGATCAATAAATAAAAAAATCAACCAATTCGGAGGGGGTAACTTCCACTGACTGCATTATTCTTACAAAAAATGACTCATAAATAGTTCTAAATTTTTCATGCCCATCTAAAATACCGTTCTTTAAATAGTTCTTTAAACCAGTATCGGGTAAAGATTTGCAAGGTCTGAGAATAATTTTGAGCAGGTGGGCATTTTTTAATCAAAAAAATGTTAAAAAAATAAATCTGCGGGGCGGGGGGTTACCATAGCCACCATAATCCGGGAGTAGTTTTAACTTTCCCTCCTTAGTTTTTAAATAATAAAAACTTTTACACAAAAAACTTAAAAAAAGAACTTAAAATTATGCCAGTTATGCCTTGCAAATAGTCTACCCTTTCTGAGTCTCCCATGGGTAGATGCACTTTCTGCTCACTGCCATAAATTCGAGACCTTCCAAATATGGACCGGAGCTAGATAGGCTTTTAATCATAGGCAGAAAACGTTAATTGATATTTTCAAGTTTTACTAATTGATAAATAATAAAATTGATAAATAAAGCAAACTAAATGATAGTTACAAAATCTTCTCAAACCGCACACACCAAATGTCGCCGCAAACTAAATGATAGTTACAAGATCTTCTCAAAGTTATTGTTGATTATAAGTACTTATTTTTTATACTTTTTAATTTACTTTATATATTACAAATATATAAAGTAAATTAAAAAGTATAAAAAGTATAAAAATTACGATATACTTACAAATTATATAAAATGTAAACTTATGTAAATTTAAATTTTATTTTATATAATTTATTCTTAATAAAAGTTTTTATTTTTTCAAAATAAAAAATGTTATTTTTTTTACAATTACGGTATGTAATTTTTTTATTTATTAGTTATTCTTATATGCAAATGTAAATTGCATAATTAATGTATTCTTAAATGCATATGTAAATTAAATTATTAATGTATTCTTAAATGCAAATGTAAATTACATTATTAATGTATTCTTGAATACAAATGTAAATTACATTATTAATGTATTCTTAAATACAAATGTAAATTACAATTTGAGGAACTATTTATTATATAAAGCAAATTTAAAAAATACATAACTTTTACATTAAAAAAACACAGCTTTTTCATGTGATTTTTTTTACATGTAAAAGCAAATTACATTTTGATGTAATCTTCTTTTAGATAGATTACATCAACTTACATTATAAAATAAAAGTCAAACATTAAACGTTTAAAATTACTTATGTAATTTACTTTTTCATAAAAATTAATTTACTTGTGTAAGTATTAAAAAAGGAAGTTAAAGAGCCTAGTACAGAGTTTGAAAAGTCACTAATAAAGTGTTGAAGTTCAACACTGACTTTAGTTAAATAAATTTCTTAAGGTTTCGGAAACATTTCGTCGCGTTGGTTTGACAAGGTTCTAACTGATCCGGGGGTAGTTAAGAGTAAATCAATTTTTAAAATTATTTCTAACATCAAAAATTAGCTATTAAATAAAAATATATATTAAATAAATATTAAATAAAATAAATAAAAATAAAAATAGCTATTAAAACCATTTTTAACTTTATTTTTACTACAATTTTTTTCTTAGACTCCAACTGTTTTTAAATGAAACCAGTACTTTTTTTTTATCTTTACTACCTGTTACTAGTCAAAGCCACCGTGATCTAAAGTACATAGTTGACCATTGTTTCTACTTGTGTTTGAAGTATGCGCTAAGAAATTTTCAGCTTTTATTAAATAATGTAGGTCTGGCGGCCACAGGCTCTTTGACTATAAAGTTATAAAAAAGATTTTTTTTTAATGTTAAATAATAGCTTTAATGGTATTTTATTTACATTGGTGTCAAATTAGAACACTTTATGTTCTAATTTGACATCGATGTAACCTACCCTTTATGAAATTTTTGATAGGCATAAATTTTTCTATCATAATTATTAATTAATAAAAACCAGCAAGAGATTATGCAGTTATTGTTAGTTAGAACTTTGTCAAACTAAATATTCGTTAACTAAAGTTGCAGATAGAACTTTAGCACGTTAGTAGTTTGCTTGTTTTACGCCATATTGCTGTAAATTTCAGTTTATTTTGTTCGTCATGATTTAAATAGTCTATTAAAATAATAAAGTCAATTTTGGCAAAAATGTCAATTAGAACCTTGGCGACGAATTGTTAACCATAGACCGAAACCACTTCAAAAAATTAATTCACAAAATCACTTGAATAAAATTCAGTTCTATTTAGAAAACAAATAAATTCATTAGTTAGAAAATCTTTTTCAAATTCCTTATCGTTAATGCCCAGGAAAAAAAGTTTTATAGAATTTTGTATAAACTTTTGAAACATAAGGCCTATAGAAAATCTATAAAATTCTATTGAATTTCTATAGAATTTCTGTTAACTTTTATAAAAATTTCTATAGAAATTTTTTTTTTCTACTTTTTTTTTTTATAGAAAAAAAGTTTTATAGCAATTTCTATAAAAATTGCTATTCCTTCAATTGCTATTCATTCAATTGCTAGACATTCTATAGAAATTCTATAGAGTTTATATAAGACATATGCTTTAAAAGTTTATAGAAAATTCTATGGTATATTTTTATGGGTAAGGCTATTTTAAACTTTTCTAACTTCACATTTCCTATCGTCAACGTCCAGTACAGGCTCAAATTTAAATTGTTCTATTGTATCTAAGCTCAATGCAGTAGATGTGCTTAAAGGAGAAAATTTAAGAGAGACGAATTTTTTTTTTTTTAAAAAAAAAAAACTAAAAAAAAAAAAAAACTGATGAAAACTCCTATAGTTATCATTGTTCTACATGTAACAAAGAATGTATCTATATAAAAACTTTTGTTCTTTAGGACACTGAATAATGAAGTTTCAAAGTTAAGTATGCCATCATAAGCGCCTTTCCCCTATATTTTTTTAAATTTGTGTTTTATTTCGCGTAGGTTTTATGTGTATTAACTATAAATACACATATACCCTACTATTACTTTATTTATTAATAACTATTATGTTATTTATTACCAATTATATTATTATTTATTAATAACTAAATCACTTTAAGTTTATTTAAATAAGTGTGTTAAATAGTAAATAAATTGACTAATACAGTCATAATCGCACCACTGTTCACATTCAGTGGAGTGTGCATACATTGGATAACTTAAACGCGGACATGCTCTGTGCATACATTATTCATAAATTGATTGAATAAATAGGAAACGAACAGTAAAACGCACATAAATCAAAACTGATAGTATACTTCTTTATAAAAATCAATTTGGTATATCAAGGAAACTGTTCTACTGAATACACTATTCTCTAAGTAACGCACAGTAACGACTTAGAAAAATTCTAAATTTACACTACTTGAACTATTGATATGTTAAAGCTTTTAATACTGTTAAATGCCAAATAATATGGAAAAAGCTAAAGGGGTGAAAGATAAATAAATTGGTTCAAAATTCGCACGCAGTCACACAAAGACATAAAAATACTTTTTAATAAAATGAATGGTGAACTGATATAAGTTGGTTTAAATAAAAAGATTGTCTTTATATGTCAAATCAAAATGAATACTTTTTTTTCCCAATGTCTAAAAAAATAAAGGGAATTCAAAATATCATGCCTGACATGAATTGAAAACACAATCCTAAATAAAGAAAAAGTTACAAAGTTCCTTTGAACCATGATAAACAAAATGTTTTAAAGATAAAAATAAATATTTCTATAAAAATTTGCTAAATTCATTTGAGTTCTATATAAAGCTAAACATATATTAAATAAATGATAATTAACACAACTGTGTTATTTATTTATTCGTTGTCATATAAATTACGAAAATTTTATTCAGGGAAGCGGTCACAAAACCAAATTTTTTTATCGACGTCAGATACACGCACAATTAATTTTGCAAATCGTTTTTAAAGCTCAGCACCACTTTTTCAAGAAATTTTTATCAAAACTGCAAATGACCAATTTTGTATTTCTTATCGTGGTCTTTCACTTTGAAATAAATTAGTTTTACCTAATTTTGATTTTCATTTTAAATGGAATTATACTGAACACAAAATGTATTCGAACAAATAAAATTAAAAAAAAAAATATATTGTTTATTCTTATTATAATTTTATATCATCTTATTTAGAAAAAGATTCTCTACATCGTAGTCGAAAATTTGCAAGTTTTTTTAATTTTTAATTCGGATCAAAAAAAAATTTATTTCATTAAATCTTCATAAGTATTTCATAAAATTTTTTATCTTTAAAATCTTAAAATCTTCTCTTTTCGTTTTTTTTTAAAGATTTTTGAAAAAATAGTAAATTAAGCATTCCCGATTTCCCCGGCAACGTTTAATACAGGTAAACTAACTCGTAGTATAAAGTATTTTTTATACATTAGGTTTAAGGTGGTACTACTCTAAATCAGAATAGCCACTTTACTTTTTTTCAAAGAATAACAGAAAGTCACAAAATTTTTATTCAAAGGCAACAAGGTTATTTTCGAACCCCTAGCAACGGCCTTAGCAACCACGTCTGTTTATCTTTTTGGCTTATTATCACAATTTTTTTACTTTTAATACTGTAGAAAGTTAATTTTTAGATAGAGCAAGATCTTAATGATGGTCATTTTTATTTTTCTAGTTAGTTTTGATGTTTTTTTATAAGAGATTTTTTTAGCTGATGAACTAGAATATATTTATCTTAGAAATTATTTTTTATTTAAAAATTTTGCAGTTTGTTCATTAATATAATAGAAAGACATGGTAGTAAAATAAATAAAAAACATTAATTATTTTGACCAGAACAGTTTTACATATCCCATGGACCATTTTTTATGATTATTACAGGTTAATATCTGTCATTTAATTTTGGGTCAGTATTTTTGAAAAATTCTACTAGGGGCCAACAATTTAGCTAAATTTTTGTAAAATTCAAAGCTTTTTTCTTAAATATTACTCAAGTTATTTATGTTCTTGTAACTGCATGTTTTTTGCTGACTCAGTATCTGTTTTTGACAAATAACTAAAGAAATGGTGTTTTTTATATTCAGTTTGTTAACTATTGAAAAAATGCTAATCATTTAAAAAAAATTCTTTTATTTGATTAGGCCTAATAATAAAAAAAATAAAATTTTTTATTTTTTTTTTTCAATTTGGTTTTCGATCAAAATATTCTGCTTGCCATGCATTAATAAGTATAACGGAAAAATCAGGAAAGCTCTTGATACTGCAGTATCAAGAGCTTTCCTGATTTTTTCCGTTATACTTATTAACGCATGGAAAGTAAAATATTTTGATCGAAAGCCAAATTGAAAATCATTTAAACAATTAAATGAGTTTAGAAGAGAGTATACTATAGAATACATAAGTTTTTCAAGAAGCTTACTAATGTTAGATAAAAATGAAGTAGGTCTGTAGTTAGTGCATGAACGTTTAGAGCTATTTTTAAATATTGGAACAACGCAAGATAAATTCAAAATATCAGGAAATTTTCCATTTATAAATGAGGTATTAAATAATTTAGAAAGAATATTTGAAAAATCGTAATTAATTTCTATAAGAATATTCGTGGGAATCCAATTTGAACCTAATGATGTTTGTGGATTTAATTTAGATATAAGAGATGAAATTTCAGAAGTTGGAGATAATAATAAACTATGTAAATTTGGATGTTTAAGATATTTTTGATAGTTAATGTAAGATGAATGAATATTGGATTTGAGTTTATGAGCAACATTTGTAAAAAAAGTGTTAAATGATTCAGAGATTAAAGTTGGGTCAGTTTTATATGTATCATTTTCTTGCAAGCAGTTGGGAGATGATTTATTCAAATTTTTTACATTAATTAGAGTGTTAATACCTTTCCAAAGTTCGCAAAGATTTTTGACATTTTCTGAGAAAATTTTTCTTACTAAGTTTAATTAATGTAACTATTATATATTTATATCTTTTAAAAAAACTTTCAAATTTTTCTCTATTTATAGGATCTTTAGATCTTAACATTTTTTTTCGGAAAAGATTGCGCACTTGAATAGATTTTATAATTCCTTTTGTAATCTATGGTTTGAATTAAAGTTTGAAGTTTTTTATACTGATTTTTGTAAGTGGAGCGTAACGATCTAAAATCAATGTTGTTTCAGTAATAAACGTTTGGAAACATGTGTTGGTATTATTGGGCTTTGTAATATCGTAATAAATAAATAATAAACTTGTTAATAGTAAGAACTAAATTTTTAGTAAAGTTTTCCTGTTCCCTGCAAATATTTTCTCTTATTTAAAACAAAAATATTGTTATTTATGATTAGACAATCACTGCCAGCCCTTATTTTATGATATATAACTTTATAATTTGAATTTTTCCTGTAGGGATCGTTACGTGGCGTTTGTGTAAAAGTCCTCTTTTTTTTTCTTTTCTCTAATAAAATCTTTCATTACGCACACCAGATGAAATGGTAGACTCCTCGGGTATGAGTTCATCACATATCTAAACCTCACGTGGTAACTAAGCTGTAGGCCATGGAGTTGTTTTAGTACTTTAACTTCTTCGAAACAAGCTTAGACATTCCGACATGGCCCTGACGAGATGAAGGTTTGTCACATGCCACAACTTTCGACCATTATGATGACCTCAACCCCGAACTCCACTCGCGCAGCACCTTCCCCTCAAATTGTTTTACTTTTATATTACAATAATTTGTACTACTAATTTACTACTAATTTATTACCTCCAATTTACGATGGTAATCACTAAAGCTTTATAGCATACATACTATGCATATCGGATATATTATACACGATATATATAATATTCTAGATATACATAAGTCTCTCTATAAATAATATAAGAAACTTATTGGTTTACCTAACAAGCATCATACTGCCCCGAACCAACACCACTGAGCCAAACTGTGTTGCTATAATTGTACTGCACTCCGCACATAGTTCTTACAAAAATAGCAACAAACTCCACACTCTCATATATTCTATGAACATATGTTAAAACATATCTTATAAAATACTTTTAACAAAGAATACGATCACAAAGAACATAATAACATCAAAATTAAATAAGACGGAAAATCAAAATATTTACGAAAATACAGATTCATACAAAGAAAGACATTAATTCACATATTAAACTTGAACATTTAGAACACTACAAACACAAAGCACAATAATTAACACAAACTTACAGAACACTGAAACAACACTTACTTAAACCTAACTTAAAGAACACTTACTTAACTCTAACTTAACTAGTGAATAATACTCCCCTTTTTAACATCACCTCTTAATACTGGACATCTGTCCAAATATTATAATTTATCTAGCACTCCCTTGCACTTATATAATATATTTCTTTCTTCTCTTAAGACTCTTACGGCCTGATGGTTCCATATCAGTGGTGGAACTTTAATAGCTTCCACTGCGAAACAATAGCAGATTTTATCACACTAATTATTAGTGTAATTGAGTACACGAGTTGCGCGAAGTGTAAATTTTCCAATATCCACACAAAACCCATTTTGTGTGGAAATTGGACAACATTAACTTTAGTTACTTTACATAAACAAATAAAATACAATTGAAAAAAAAACTTTTACATTTTTTAAAAAAATCGTTACTTTTTTTGTTGAAAATAGTCTGTCATCTTACGCTTTTTTGCTTTTTCCATAATATATTAAGATACTAAATACAGGTAATTTTAAAACTAGACGATTCAACACACAAATACCGGAACTTAGCTCACGTGTAAAACGGCAGCCAATTTGATTTAGTTTTAAAACATTTTGATTAAAACCACTACAACGTTCTCGTTTGAGTAAATAAAAAAGAAAAAAAAAATGTGAAAGTCTGGTGGGGATAATGCATTACCCACACTACCTCCTCCCCCCTGTATATGGTATCCGCGCCTGAATATGGTATGCATATTTTACGGCTACAGCTATAATAATAATAATAAAAATAATAAAAAACGGCAAGCAAAACAGCATATTTTTAGTTTGTAAAAATGATTGTAATAAATTAATATATATATATATATATATATATATATATATATATATATATATATATATATATATATATATATATATATATATATATATATATATATATATATAATATATATATATGTATATACATTTTTTCATCAACGATTGTAAATGTCCTTTTTAGCATACCAAGAATTTGTAAAGATTTGGAGACAACTAATTGAATATGTATACTCCACTTGAAGTTAGATGTAAAAATGACTCCTAAATCGCGCTCTTTAATAGAGATTCTTAGGTTTTCATTTATACCTTGGTTTGTTTTGCAAAAGTAGTAGTAGCTATACATAATTTTAAGTATATATACTTAAAAAATATATATTGCAAAAGTAGTAGAAGCTATAGCTTCTACTACTTTTGCAATACATTTTTTTACTTATTGAATAATATTTATTATTATGTTTAGTAGTAGTAACACTAGTAACAATTAACTACTAATTAACTACTACTACAAATAACTACTAATTAACTTTATAATAAATAATTATAAGAACAATGAAATCGAGTATAACTAGGATATTAAGTAATATTATCATAATATTCAGTGTAAGTAATTAAATGAAAAATAATAAATAAAAATAATAAAAATAATAATATCAAGTAATTAAAATTAAATGCCTGGAACTTTTCTTAATTTTATTTGTACAAACTTATCAATAACGTTTTGAAAATCAAGTTTTCTTAAAATATCAGACTCAGAGCTCATTATGGATAGTTGATTGAGCCGGTCTCCGTCCATAGAAGTACGCAATCTGTTTTTTATGTGCTTTTAATTAGAGAATCTTTCACTACAGCTGTTTGTAATCATAATAACAAGATAAATACGAAGAGCTATTTCAACATTAGGAAAACAATCTTTTACTTCCTTATTAATTAATATTTTATACATAAATGTTCTTGATTAATATTGTGAAATTCACTGCTTTCATCTTTAAAATGTCTATAAAATTCTTTCAATTGAATAAGTTCGTTTCCTAAGTTTTCATCAATATCATCCTGGTAAATTTTAACAAGTTTAATTGCTTCATTTTCAATTTCTTGGTTACTTAGTTGTTCTATTTTTCGAAGAAAGCCAAATCGTTGGTATACCAATTCATAAGCACACAATCGTCTATCCAAGTTAGAAATAAACGTATCAATTAAAGGTAAAAAATTTTGAATTTTGAATTTTTGAGAAGAAGTTAAATCTACCTCGGGTGTTTCATAAAAATCTATTGGATTTAAACGGATATTTCTTTGCCGTTTACTGTGTTTCAAATAATCTGTTGATTCCGAAATTTCTGCTCCTTGTTTTTCATATTGATCAAAGTTATCACGTTTAGCTTGAACAAAATTCTTTAAAGACTTAATAGCAGATACAGAGGTAAGTGAAATAGGGCGGTAGTTTTCAGGAAGTAGTTTGTCTCCCTTTTTTTATAGATCGGACTAATATTTGCTAATTTCCAGAGAGTTGGTCTCCTTTACTACTACTTCAGAATTTAAAGATTCATAGAAGATTTTTGGAAGGAGTTGCGAAGTTTTTGGCACATAACATACCCGTCAGGTCCAAAAGATTTGTAAGGGTTTAGATTGGTAAGCTCATTAATAATATCTGCAATGAAATAATCCTAGTTCTTAATATAATTGAGTTTAGGTTTAACTTCACTTTTATATAATAATGGAAAATTTTCAGGGCTTTCAAGAGCATAGGTTTGAATTGAACATAGGTTTGAATTGAGAGTACAGAAGCTCAAGTATATTAGGAAGAGTTTCAGTAATTTCACCTGAAGCATTTTTGAGAGAACGAATTTTATCTTTAATTTTTAGTTGGTTGTTAATGTATTTGTAGACGAGTTTTGGGTAGTTCTGAGATTTTGATATTATTTCTTTTTGAATGTAATATTTTTGGTTTAAATATTTCCGTTTTAACGGAGCAATTAAGACGATTGTAATTTGTTTTGAGATCATTATTCTTCCATTTAGTTAAGCAATTGATGTGCCAAGCCGATTTTTTTGCTCGGATTAAGCTTTTAATATGTAGAGTAACCCAATAATACTTTTTTTTTTTTTTAATCTTGGGGATAAAAATTCGCAAGCAGTACGATAATAAGAAATTAATATATTAAACATTTGATCCGCATTTTTGTGTAGAAATATAATATCCCAATCAATTGATGCAATAAAGTTTGATATTGAATTATAATCAGCTTTGTTGTAACTAAACAATTAAGATTCGTTTTCGGGTAACGGTTCTGAAACTAAGATTCTCCAGGTAATACTAAAGTGACTATTAGTGTTATTACCTAGTATAGCATTAGGAGACAAATTTAAAATAGAATTATTGTTGTAGCTAAATAATAAGTTCAACATATACACCCAATAACTATGCGTTTATTATTAACTTGTACTGATACCCAAACTTGTTCAAGTGAATTTGTATAGAACTGATTAACTTTGTGAGAGTTAAATAAGTCAGTAATGTAGATAGCTACACCGCCACCTCGACATCCGTCACAGCGATCTTTGCGATATAAATTATACTCATCGATATAAGTCATTTCGAAACCATGAACTTTATTTACCCTTGTACTTTATTTTCGTTGTTAGGAGAGTCAAGGGAGGATAGTGATTCTTAGGCAGTGGTTTGGAAATTTTTGAGCTTAACAACTCCGCTGTTTCGTAAACCGTATCTAGAGGGCAATGTTTTTAGATTTATATTACTATTTAATTCATTACGTTTCATTCTTAGTTGGTTGTTTTGATATCGCTCAACCTCAGTCAGATCTGGGTTTATAAAGACATTTTTGTAATCGTCTAAATTATTTTTTTTGTTTTCCGCTGCATCTGACAGTTCGACAATAATTGGTCCTGGTTTAGAGGACAATATTCTATTTAAGTCTTTTAATTTTTGATTTCTCAAGTTTTTCCATATTTTTGGACCCTGTGACTGCTTTATGCATATCATTGATGTAAATTAAAAACAATAACGGTCCTAAAATTGAGCCTTGAGGGACCCCACATTCAATATCAAGAACACTTGACTCTTTTTTAATTACAAACTGCTTTCTGTTACTCAGTTTTTTACCCATTTATGCATTAGTCCTTTGATACCATAATGTTTTAGATTTGATAGTAAGATGTTGTGGTCAACTGTATCAAATGCTTTTGGAAGATCTATAAATACTCCCAGTACATGATCCCTTTATCAAAAAATTGAAATATTTTATTAGTAAGTTCAATGATAGCATGTTCTGTTTAGCAACTTTTTTGAAAACCAAATTGATTTTCATATAAAAGTTTGTTTAACTACATGTAATTATAAATTCGATTGTAGATTACTTTTTCATAAACTTTAGAGAACACTGGTAGGAGGGAAATTGGACGGTAGTTAGACATACTATTACAATCTCCATTTTTATAAACAGGATTGACTTTAGCAGTTTTTAAAATATCAGGCAAAGTACTGTGTTCAAAAGAAGACAATATTAGATGAAATAAGGGTTTTCTAATACATTCAATGACGTGTATCCAATAAGTTCATCAAACTTTTTATTTGGCATCACTATTTTTGAAGCTAGACTAGAACCAAGATTTACAAAGTGTTTCTTAAGTTCATGGTAAACATCTAATTTATTTGTAATGTATTTATTATCACAAAGTATTTTTTGAGGTATGCTAAAGGATTTCTTTTTTTCTCTGCCAGTTACTTCGTTTATAATCGACCATGTTTTTTTTTTATGTTTAATTTATTTTTATTTAGCAGATTAGAATAATTCATTATTTTAGCTTTTCTAATGTTTTTTTTAAAAAACTGTTTATAGTCTTTGTATGTTTTTACATCACCTTGATCCTTTGATTTCAAATATTTTACATAAAACTTTTGCTTTCCTTTAGACGATTTTATAAGATAACTCGTCATCCATGGATTTTATAACTCTTTGTATTTTACTTCAGATGTTATTATGGGATAGACAGTATCAAAAATACATTTAAAAGTAAAGTTATTAAATGCCTGATTTTGATCCTTAGCTGAGTATACATTTTTCGTAATATAAAGCATCTATATTTAAATCACCTGCAAAAAATTTATACTTATCATGTTTACACATTCGTGATGTTATGTTTTTCAAGCTATAATAAAATTTATAAAGTGATAAATTATAAAGAAAATTTCGTAACAAAGCCATATTCGCTTCCTTCCATGTTTCCGAAACACAAATTTCATCAAACAGATAATTTAAAGAGTAATAGAAATTTTAAAAGATTCAAAATTTTGACTCTTAGAGATCATGTTTACACTTAAAATTATGAAATTTTCTTTGACTTTACCTTTGAGAAATTTATCAGGTTTATAGTATTCATTGCTTAGGCATTTAGCATTTAAATTGTTTATAAAATTGTATTCATGAGATTTTAATTTTTCTAAAATAGGAGATATAAAGTTTTCAAAGTTATTTTTTGGATTGTTGAGTATTTTGCAGACGATTGTCCGTGGTGTTTTTCTAACTTTTCAACTCTATGAGCCCTTTCAATTGTAATAGACTCGTTTATTTTAAGGTCTTTTTTAATGAGGGTTTTAATTCTTTTCAATACATCTTCATTGGTTTCATTTATTTCTTCTTTAATGCCCACTATCCTTAAATTATTTCGCCGGTTGCGATCTTCTAACAGTTTTAGGTTTGTTTTCTGTCCCCTCGTTTACTAACGTTTCCTGAAACGACTTTATGCCAATTACTGTTTCTTTTATTATCGCAATATTACTATCTACTTTGTTTACTTTGGTTTCAATATCATTTCCAACAAAAGTAAGTCCTCATTTTATTTCCTCAACATCTTTTTCTAATAATAGTATTCTTTCATTAATGCTGCTAAAGCTTTCTTTAAAACTTTTCAACATTGTATCTGCTCGAGCTGATAGCAGTTCTTTCAATATAACCATTGTAGCAAAATTTTCGCTACCCATAATAGAGTTTTAGTAAAGAAGAAAAAAAAATTAATTATAATAACTTATAAAATAAAAAATTGTTAGTTTTTATTTAAAGGTTGTTTTTTTGTTTTTTTTCTTTATTGATTGAGATTGAGGTGATATTGCATCATCCGTATCTTCTTTGAGTCCCCGTCTGTTTTTAAAATATTTTATTTATTTGTATTTACCATGTAAAACCCATCTGTAATTTATTTTATCTGCGAAATAAAAAATGAAATGAAAGAAAAAAATAAAAAGTTTGTTTATATTGAATATAGTTAAACTATTATCTACTGCAACCTACAACACAACAAAATGAACAACGCTGTCGGGAAACTGCACCAGCTAACATGCACAATGTGATCTAGGCTTTGTAATAACAAATGAATAAAAGGTCAGCAAACAAGCATTCACAGCAGTATCACTTGCCAACCGTATGCTTGGCAAGGTTAAGAGCGCTTTTTAAAGCCGTAGCTTGGTCTATGGCTCACATTGTATATTTTACACGTTTTCTCACACTTAGAACTCGCAGTACAAACCATATGCAACTTAAGATATAACCAAACTCGAGTAAGTTCAACAACAAGCCATAAAAAACATCTCTACCATAAAGCACTTACCATACACTCAGCAATTATCAAGTTTAAACCTAATAACGATAACCGAACGACGAGAAAAAGCAGATCGTTTTAAACATTACAAAATTAACAGCTAAATTGACATAATTTACTACGTGGTTCCTTAGCGTCAACCAAGCTTAACGTCATCAAAGTACAGTTTTCAAACTCGCAACACACCATACAACTTAAAGTACAACTGGTCAAAACAATTCAACAAATTGAAAAAAATATTTCAATTTGAAAGGTAGTCTATTTTTATGATAAAGACGCCTGGTGTGCCGCTCTTCATAAATAAATTTGTAAATTTTATTGGTTGTGAATAAAATAAAATAATTTTTTTTTTCATTATTTTATTAAAATTATTGCTGTAGAAGGTTGCAGTTTATAAAATAACATAAATAATAAAACAAATGGCTGGAGCAAGAAGAAGACATCAGTTTGACTTATCACCGAGCCCTATTGTGACTTCATTACAGGTCGTTTTTTACAATAAAATATAAAAAATCGTGATAAATGCTTGTGATAAAATATATAAAAATGCGTAAAATTATGTTTCACAATTGATATAACTGTTTATATAAATTTTTACTGTAAAATAAATTTAGAACAAGTAAAAGGTAAAGCAAATAAAAGAAATAAATTGTGCTAGTTTATTTTTTACTAAAACGAAAAGTCCGTAGACAATAAAAAACGCTTTGATTCAGATTTAAACTGTTCAAGTGAATTTTTTTTGATAGTAACAATCTGGGAAAAAATTTCCACAAATAAGATCCGCGTTGTTGGATAATTTAACTTTAATGTAAATTTTGGGATGACAAGGTTGTTATATGAGAATCTAGTAGACAGGGCCGGCACGAACACGCTTTTTTGTGAGTGTAACTTTTTTGGGAGTGAGAGTAAAAAAAATGCCCACTATCTTTTTTTCGTTATTATTTTAGTATAATTGTTAATTACTAAAGTAACCAAAATTAAGTATTATTCTAACAATTCTTAATTAAAAAAAAATGACAACTTTTGAAGAATTTCTTTTTAACGGGTTTAGATATATCCTACTAGATACACTGTACAACAATTTTTAACTTTTTGAAAAAAACAAGAACCAAATTAGGTTATCTTTATTAACTCAGACGTGCTGATTCCAAATATGTAATCACTTATGCTGTAGCACGTCACAATTTTTTGAAATAACGATTTAAAGATGTAACGTAAGATGCATTTTCCTCTACATATGAATAAGTGTATGAACATGTTTATTATCACTTGTAACACAAATTGTTTACTTGTATTTAATTGTATTTAGCCTGGCGTTTGAATGCTGCATCGGGTTTATCGCGGTGCAAATTCCAGCAGTAATCTGCAAGCATGGCGGGGCTCCACTTTCCCTTGTATTTACTTTCCATTGTGGCAATACTCTGATGAAAGCGCTCGCCATTTTCATCATATACATCTCCATTGACAGAGAAGAAGGAAAGATGGGAATGAAGAAAGTGGAGCTTCAGCGACATGTTACAACCCAGTTGTTGATAGGATGCAATTAATCTGTCTACCAAATCAGCGTAATTTGGTGCAATATGTTTTCCAAGAAATCCCTGGCACACCCGTTTGAATGCATCCTATGCTGCAAGTTCATATTGACCCATCGTTACCGAAAACGTTTCATCCAGCATCAGTTCTCGTATTTGAGGCCCCACCAAAATGCTCTCTTTAATTTTGGCGTCACTGATTTTAGGAAATTTGATCTGCAAATACTGAAATGCTGGTTTGTCGTGATCTAACGCCTTTACAAACTGTTTGAAGATTCCAAGCTTGATGTGAAGATTGGGCAAGACAATCTTCTCTTTATCCACAAGAGGTTCATGAATGACGTTATGGGAACCAACCTCAAATGTTTCTCGTTGTGGCCAACATTTCCTCATATAATGTTCTGATCTCATCCTGGTATCCCATTTGCAGAGGAAACACATGTACTTAGTAAAACCAGCCTGCAATCCATTTAGTATAGCAACAACTTTCAAATCTGCATTTAATTCTGTCCAGAATAAGTGATATATTCACATAGCTTTCCTTCAGGGTTACCGAATGTGCTATGGGAATGGAAGGCAGCACATTTCCAGTATGCAGTAATACTGCCTTAATACTATAACGTGATGCGTCAATAAACAAATTCCACATACATGAATTGTATTGTATTCCTAGATCATCAAACAATCCACTGATGTCATTACAGAAGCAAAGTTCTTTATCCATAGTGAAGTATTGCTGCAGTTCCCGTGATCGCTTTCTAAATGACGACACTCTTGCATCACCAGCCAACAGGTGCCACTCCTGGAGACGTGAAGCCAGCAATTCACTCTGTTGCTTTGTTAAATACAAATCTCGAACGAAATCTTTTAGGTCAGATCCTGTTATGAAGTGGGGTTTACGCCTGGCAACTCGTAACTATCATCGTCATCAGTATGCTCGTCTGAATCAGAACTTTCCGCGTTTGGGATTTCCGATGGAAGTTCAGGAACAGTGAGTTCAGCCGAATGAGGAACAGGACGAATAGCTGAAGGTAGATTTGGGTACACTATAGCTTTCTTACCCTTAGAATTGCGACCTGATATGTTAACAGAACAGAAATAGCAATCTGAACAATGATTTTGGGGTTCACGCCACACCATTGGCACCCCAAATGTTGGTCCTCCACCAGTCCTGTTCACCCACGACGATAGTGAACTAGCGCACCTCACACAGCATGCATGAGGCGCCCAGTTCTTATCCTGGTCGCCGACTTTGCAACCAAAGTATAGTTCATACAGTTTTTTCACATGTGGTGTCAATCTTCGTCTGCATCTCTTTAAAGTCATTTTGCCACAAATGTAGCAAAAGTTGTCGGCTTGATTTTTACAAATGGGCATTTCTTGTTTCAATATACACTGTATTATATCTATATATTACTTGGCTAACTGTAGTTTATCTAAAATAAAACAGACTTACATTTAGTCTAATACAAGGTTAATCAAATGCAAATAGGTATATGATAAAAAAATGCTAATAAATAAATCATATACAACTGCTATTAAATATAATAAAAATCACATTGACAACTTTCATAGTGAAAATCGAAAATTTGAAAATGTGAATTTCCGTCAAAATTGGTGGGTCACACAACAAAACGGACATTATTTTCGTAATCTCCAAATCAAAATACATAAGGTAGTGCCAATGGCATTTCCGTTTCTTTTTCGTTGTTGTACAGTGATATTGATTCTCCGTTGCTTTATTGACACCTTTCGACAATCTTTTTTAAATCAATTTTGTTTAATATATCTTTATTAGTATTAAGAAGCATCATATTTTGAAGTCGATCAGCGTGCATTGTGGCTCTTAAATAGTTATTTATCAGTTTTAGTTTGCTAAATGATCTTTGATGTACTTAAAAGTGCTGTTATCATTAATCTAAATATTTAATTTATACTTAGTAGGACTTTCTTGTGCATTTCTGATACATTAAAAATGTCTGATAAAACTAAAATGTCTTTACAACGATGAACCAGCACTAGAAAACACTGGCAGATTTAGTATAGGGCGTAGGAGGAGCTGTCCCCCACGCCCCCTTGAACAATCAAACGTGGCCCACTAAAACATAAAAAAAAAATTATAAATTCAAATGAAAAACAAAATGAAAAGAATAAAAATAAGTAATACAAATGGAAAGAGAGAGAGAAATTATTTTAAAACAGAGGTTTTAAAATATTTCTTTTCGAAACATTGATATTAAGTTTTAAAAAGAGAAACATTGATACTAGAGAATCTACAGAGAAGCATATGATAGTGCTTATGTAATTTTTAGAATTAAAAGTTGTCTTCAAACTCGAATAAAAGCGCTTTCACCAAATGCCATCTATGTTTATTGTTGTGCTTATGTTTTAAATTTGGTGACTATCGAAGCAATGTTTGTAAACTGCAATGTCCAGATGTTTTTAGGCACAGCTGAAAATCTGTATTAGTACCTTACATCTAGTTTACCACGACTTCAGATTCTCCAAGAGCACCAGAAACGTCTATATGAATTAACAGTGGACACTCTGAAACGTTTTTCTGATACAAGATGAACAAGTACAAAGCATGCAGTTGATGCTGATGTTGAATCTTTTTCAGCTATTCTAGCCACTCAAGAAGATTTAAATCTAGGAGAATCTAAAGAACATACAGGAAAAGTTAGAGCAGAAGCTATTAGACTATTAGTTTTAATAAAAAAAACATTCATTTTTTTTTTTCTGATGTTATTTTTTCCAAAGTTGTTAATTAATTTTTTTTTGTTATCTATCCATTTGCAACAAGAAGATATATATGTTTTATTTGCAAAACAGTTAATTGATATTTCCAAAAGTAATTTCAACACATGAGAAACGATGAAGCTTTTAAAGTTCTACATTTAGCAGTCAAATCATTTATAAGTGAAAAATGTGCCAAACTAGATGTAAAAACTGAATTTAAATAAAACATGTCTTTCTTTAAATTCACTTAGCCTAACATCATTATTGATTGAGACCCGGTCTCCCTAACTTGTCTATACTTTACAAAATCTACTTGACTCTTCCGTTACATCTGCTAATGATGAAAGAAGTTTCAGTAAACTAAAGATTACAAAAAACTATTTTAGATCAATAACGAAAAATGAACGTCTTTCTGGATCAGCATTAGTTTTTATTGAACGTGACAATGGCGTAACTATAAATTTGCCCCCCCCCCCGTCAAAATAGTAAAGGGGCTCTCCTTAAATTTTTCTTAATTTTTTCTCCAAAAATGTCCGTAGGGGTACGTGAAAAATTATAAGTTCATAAAATGTATTTGATAAAACAGAAATTACTAACACTCATATTATTATTACCAGTCATATTATTCATATGAGTAAAATTTGAAATCTCCGCGGGGCAACAAGGTTGCAAGCAACCACTAATTAGTGTTGGAAGTTACTGGAAGAGAAAAGATGAAGATTGTAGAGCAAGATTAACAGACGACTTAAAATATTAATGAATTTATTATGAATCAAGAAAGCAAGATGAGGGATACAAATTCCAAAGAACTGATGTTCGAGGAAAAAAACTAGGCAAATAAGAGTTTTTGGAGCACTTAGGAACAGTAACAGAAAAAGGATGAGACTTAATTGAATGACGAGTAACACAAGAATGAATTTTAGTAGATGGCACAAAAGATGCTAGCTCTTTAAAGCAGTGCCCATTATAGTATTTGTAGAAAAGAGAGAGAAGCAACATTACGTCGATGTGACAGAGGTTGAAGGGTGGCTGCAAGAGCAGGTCAAACTATGTTTACAAAGCGTTTTTGCACCTTGTCTAAAAGAGAAAGGTCATCATTGGAAGATCCGCCCCTGATATGGCAACAGTATTCCATACAAGGTCGGATTTGAGATTTATAGTGATAGAGAATAGAATCCAGAGTAAGAAAGTGTCGAGCTCGATAAAGAGAAGCAACTTTAGCAGATGCTAATTTTGCAACGGATCTGATATAAGGTTTCCTAGAAAGAGCAGAAGTGAGAGTTAATCCTAGAAGATGAAGGGTAGATGACTCATCGAGTAAATTACCGTTCATAAACAAAGGAAGGTCTAAATTATTGCGATAATGATTGGATGAAA
Source organism: Hydra vulgaris (assembly GCF_022113875.1). Lineage (NCBI taxonomy): Eukaryota > Metazoa > Cnidaria > Hydrozoa > Anthoathecata > Hydridae > Hydra > Hydra vulgaris. The sequence continues at coordinate 5,858,540 of NC_061161.1, read as the reverse complement.
AAAATTGAGTTTTACCTGAATTAAAGTTTACCAGCCACTGAGAGCCCTATGCTGTAGCAAAAATGAGATCTTTTTCAAGCTCAGATGCCTCCTGCAAGCAATCAGAGGGAGTTAGCTTTTTATCGTGACAAGAATAAATGGTAGTATCATCAGCGAACAATGCCACCTTAGGTGTGAGAATATCTGGAAGATCGTTAATGTAAATTAAAAAGAGTATAAGGCCAAGGAATGAACCTTGAGGAACCCCTAAGGTTACAGAATAAAAAAAAGAGTGCTGTCCATCAAGAACAAGTTTTATACTACGATTGAAAAGAATGGATTCAATAATCTTGAAGATGTTTCCAGATACACCGTAAGAAGAAAGCTTATGGAGAAGACCAGCATGCCAAACTTTATCAAACGCTTTAGAAATGTCAAGAGCAATTGTCTTAACTTCTCCACCTTCATCTAATGCACGATAAAACCTATCGGTTATTACTGATAGCAAATCAGCCGTAGAACGAGAAGATCAAAATCCATATTGATGATCAGTAAGTAGGTTATGAGATTCAAGATGAGAAATTAAGTGTTTGTTAATTAAAGATTCAAAAACCTTGCTTATGATAGGAAGAAGACAAATGGGACGGTAGTTAGATGAATCAGATCGCTCTCCAGATTTTTTAAAAATAGGGATAACAGATGCTGCTTTCCAACAGGCTGGAAAACAAGACTCTGATAAACACTTGTTAAATAGTTTTGAAAAGATAGACGACAGCTCCGGAGAACACTTCTGCAAGACTATAACAGGTATGTTGTCCGGGCCGCAAGCTGTAGAAGAGTCTAAGCGGGAAATCACTTTAGATACAGAAGCTGGAGTGATATGGATGTTGAGCAATGGATCAAACTGTTTGACAGCTATATCAGGTAGAACGCAACTAGTGGAGTCAAGAGATGATATTGATGAAAAGTTCATTAGCAAACAGTTCAGCTTTGTTTTTAGGTGAGCTGACAAAGTCTGAACCATACAAAAGAGGTAAAATTACAGACTTGCCCTTATTATTGATACTATTAAAGACTCTCCAGAAGTCACAAGAGCCTAATTTTTGTGATGAAATACGAGATTTCATGGAATAGCGGGCTTTGGCATTAGACAAAACCTTTTTACAATGGTTCCTAGCAGTAATAATCAGACGTATGTTTTCTGGAGAATTGTTTTGCTGATAGATATGGAAGTAATGGTTTCGATTGGCAATTGCAGCAGCACAATACGAGGAAAACCATGGAGAGGAGTAAGGCTTGACCTGGAATCGTCGAGAGGGAATAAAGAATTCCATGCCAGCCTGAATCCACAAAGTTATGTAAGAGACACATTTGTCAATAGGAAGACGAAAGATTTCTACCCAGGGGCCATCACGAAGAAAATTACGGAAAGAGTCCCAGTCAGCTTTAAGGTAGTTGTAAAATGTACGATGAGAGGGGGATTCTGATGATAAAGAAGAATGAGATAATAGTTTTAGAAAGACCAAACCATGATTGGAGGCACCTAAGGCTAAGTGTGAAGAAATTGAGCTCTGACTAGGATCAGAAACAAGACATAAGTCGAGTAGAGAAGGTAAATGGATCGGGTTATCTGGAAAGCGAGTTGAAAAGTTGACTATTTGAGTTAGGGATTGAGAAAGGCAAAAGTTGTGGGCCTTAATGCCTGTAGAGTCACTGAAACTAGAGCCAAGCCATTCAGTGTGATAAACATTGAAGTCACTTACAACAACAATATTGGCTGATGGATATGTAATTTATGTAATATGTATGTAATATGTATAAGATCAGTTGACATATCTACTAGAGTATTTATAACTGATTTTAATGAAACCCATACAGATTTTATCCATTCAGCTAGAGCTTTCAATCTTGTTTTAGATAAATTACGGAGCTGTAAAGAACTTTCAATAAATTCTAAACGTTTTTGTAAATGTCCATATCTTTTTGTACTGGAAGAGAAAAAAACATACAATTGTTCCAACACAGAAAACTAATCTCTATCTATAACACTGGCATCACAGCTATGCTCAAGGAATGTATTAATTCTATGCGCCTGGCAAGGTATAAATAGAATTGAGCGACCAAGAAGATCAGATAATTTTTTTGTGTCCCATTTATTTTGCCAGACATACTACTAGCATATGACTGAAAATAAAGATTTTTTGTAGATAATCCATTTTTAATAATAACAGTTTGAATTAATTCTGCAATGCCCAGTTTTGTATACAATTTTAACTATTTCTAATAACCTTTCTGATATTTCTTCAAAATTATTAACATAATGAATACAAACTGAGAGCTGGTCTCGATGTGAAATATCCGGAGTAGTGTCTGCCATAACTGAATACATATCTGTCTCTTTTATTTTGGTAATAAGTTTTTCTTTTACTTCAGCACTTAACAAGTCCACAAACTTATTTTATGATTCAAGAGAAAGATGAGTGATTTTGTATTTTTGGAATCCTTTCTCGTAAAACCATTTTTTTATTACAAAATTATGTCTTGACAACAATAAAAGAATTTGTTTAAAATTGCTATTTTCTTCATTTTCATCCCCTCTAAAAGCTAAGCCCTGTCTAGCAAGGGTACAAGTTACATCAAACAATATAATAGATACTTCCTTTGAGATGAAGATTATACAATAGTTCGTTTACCAGGATCATGCTCAAGAAAAAAAATTTGCATTCCCTTTATTTTCCTCATGAGAAAGTAATACTAAAGCATTCAAAACTTGTTTGCTTATAGCTATATACTTTTCAGATTCTTCTTTTATTGAAGATACTATATGAGAAGTAAAAACTAAAAATGAAGTTGGATTTGGATAACTTTTTGTTTTAAGTTTTGTAAAAAGTAAGCTACATTCCTGGAAATTATTTAAAAGTGATTCAAGCATTCCAGCACAAGTAACCCAATCATAAGCACAATTGTCACCTGCAACCATAAAAAAATAACTATTTAAATATAAAAAAATACCAACTATTTTTCATTTAATATTAAATAAACTGCCCAATTACGATACAACAATATATATAAGAAATACTAGAATAACATAAATTATTATTTTTTTTTTAACATTTACATTAACATTCATTTAATATTTTTTTTAACATTTTACATGCTGCATTTTGCAACTTGTTGACATTTTTTCATTATTTTATGGAATAATATATACCAAAGCCAAGTTCTTAAGTTCTTAAATGATAAGAAGCTTACCAGATTTATCACTAATAACATAACATACATACATAACATAACATAACTTACCTGAGTTATCATTAATAATCACAGAATATGTAGCTTTAACAACACTTTCAACAGTTCGAATACTTTTAGTGGTGCTTAGGCCTGTCATGATTGGCTCAACAGAGTTTTAAGTATGTTTTAAAATATTTTTTAAGTAATATATCGTTGATATGATATCAAAATAAAATTTTATTATTATATATTATAAAATGTTTATATACTGTACACATAACTCTCTCTTACATTTAAATTCACTTAATAGTCTATTGTAGCTGAAAAAGTTGATTTTAGGGCTGCTGGTAGTAAATTTATATTGGTATCTGAAGCAACAGATACCGATATAAATTTACTACCAGGAAATTTATATCTGTTTTCATTATTTTATGGAATAATATATACCAACAAAGGCTCTTTAATTTCTAAACAAAAGAAATAAAAATAACAAAGTTTAATTTTTTAAATTATAATTTATATTTCAAAAATATTATAAATTATAATTTATAAAAATATAGTTTGTTATTTTTGTTTAAAAATAATTGTTAAACTAACTTACATATTCTATGTCATATTCTGATTTTGATGATTCCAGTGCATTTTGTAAAGAAGTTGAATATAAGTTTTCCAGGTTTGATGAACTTTCACATGAAGATAAAGTAGCTTTACTTGCCTATTAATAATTTTTAAAAACAAGATGTTTTTTATTAAGCTCTCATATACTTTTTTACTATATTTAGATTTATAATTAATTGCCTGTGATATGGTTTTTTTTTGTGATAAGATTCTTTTTTGAAGCAGCAACAAAAGAATTATCAGTGATACCAAAGTGTTTAGTTTTCACTTTTTCACCACCATGCTGTTTCAATTCGTATTTTCTTTTATAATCATCGTCAAATATGCAATCGCATCTAAGACCCACCAATTTTTTTCTCTTTCTTTTTTTGTTTTTATTTACATTCATTGTAACTTAAAACAAAATAATTATGCACTTTATAAAAAAGAAAACGATCATAAACATATTTTAGAAACCGGTAACCGACAATAAATCATATGTAGCCGACCTACTTTTTACAATCGAAATCGAGGCTACAATTAACTTTTAAGACATAAAGTTAATCGAAATAGTTTTAAAAAGTTAAAAAAAATATTTTAAAAAGTTAATTAGTCTGCATTGCCGACTACCTTAGTCTGAATTTGGTTTGTGCCGAATAAGATTTAGTGTTTTTTTTTTTTCATAAGAGAGGTTCACGTGAGACTTTTTTACTTAATCTAAAGGCAATTTTACAAGCATTTTTTTGTTTACTGTAGAGTTTTTTAAGCTTAGTATAATTTGTGCTCGCCCAGGCCATGTTACCATAGACTATGTATTGATGAAATGTATAAAATTTTTAAGGAAATGGTGTTTAGGAAAGGTTTTGCTTTATACATTAATGAAATATTTCTTAAAAGCTTTCTCTCTAAAGTGCTTATATGGAGCTTCCACGACAAATTTTCATTTAAAACCACACCTAGAAAGTTTATGAAAGTTTCTCTTTTTATATTAGTATTATTAATTTTTAGATCAGGTAGTTTAAGAGGAATATTTTCATTTTTATTTGGTTTATGAAATAGCCCTGTGGGCACGGGACCTAAAAAAGACGTCTTTTGAACGTTCAAAAGACGTCCAAAACGTTTATAAGACGTTTAAAAGACGTCTTTTTTACGTCCGTGCCCACTGGGAGGATGAATTTGGTCTTTTTGACATTCAAAGAGAGTTTGTTACACCTGAACCACTCTTTTATTTTATGCAATTCTTTGTTAACTTTGTTAAAAAGTGTCTTTATGTTTCTATGTGAATAAAACAAATTGGAGTCATCCGCTAACAAGATTAAAATTAATGAGTTTGGTGTTAAATATAAATCATTTATAAAGAGTAAAAATAATAATGGTGTCAAGATCGAGCCTTGAAGAACCTCGCAAGTTATAACGCTATTTATTGTTTTTGTTGTTTCATACTGAATATATTGCTTTCTGTTTAATAAATAATCTTTAAACCAAAGTAAGTTGTTATTTTTTACTCCATACACTTCGAGTTTTTTTAGAAGAATTTCGTGATTTACGGTGTCAAAAATTTTAGAAAGATCAATAAAAACTCCTAACATAAAGTAATCATTACTAAAAGCATTAGATATTTGATTAACTAGCTCAATTATAGCATGGTCAGTTGAATGGTTTTTTTTAAATCCAAATTGCTTACCGTATAAAAAATTGTTTTCCGTCAAATAATTGTAAAGTCTATTATGCCACGTTCTGGTAATTTAGTAAAACATGCCACGTTCTAGTAATTTAGAAAGACATGGTAAAACAGATATAGATCTATAATAATTAGTATCAAAATTATCTCCAGATTTAAAAATAGGGGTGACTCGGACAAATTTTAGTTTATCTGGAACAATGCCTGATTTCAGTGAAAAATTAAAGATGTGATGCAATGATGGTTCAATGATATCAAATACTGATTTTACGACAAAGCTACTGATATTATCAAAACCCGCACTTTTGTTGTTTTTTAGAGTGTTTAAAGCGGATCGCAATTTATTAGAATCTAGATGTATTTCTTTCATAATCTTTTCTGAAGTAAGGTTCTTAATCAAGTAAGAATGCATTTTGTAGAGTTTTTATTACCGATTATTTCTTAATCGTATTCCATGTTTTCTTAGCATTTCCATGGTTTTTTTTAAACAAATTTGAATAATAAAGCTTCTTTAAGTATTGTTTTGTTTTTTCATTAAGTTTTTATAATTTTTGTAAGTTATTTCATTTTTATAAGTTTTATTTTTTAGGAATTTGACCTAGAGTTTTTGTTTTTTTCTTGAGGATTTAATTTAACCTTTAGACATCCAAGGAGTTAAAAGTAACTTTTTGTTTATAACAACAGTTTTAACTGGAAACGCTTTTTCATAATATTTACAAAATTGACAAAGTTCGTAGACGTTGTTCGCATCGCTTGATTGCAATATAAGATCCCAATCAACACTGTTTTTAGTCAACTTTTGAATTAATTAATGTAAGGAGTTTTCATTGACCTCTCGTTAGTATATAGTAGGTTTGAGAGAGGTATTGTTTGGTACTATGTTTTTAGTAGTTAAGAAGGTGGGAAAATGATCTGAAAGCTCTGTCTTAATTATACGAGTGAAAAAATGGGAGTTGTTGATTAATATATTATCGACTACGGTAGAAGAATTTTTAGCTATTCTGGTTGGCTTAATAATTGTTGGAATTAAACTGTGCTCAAGTAGAGTATAAATAAATTGTTTAACATGATTATTAGAAGTATGCTTTAACAAATGTTTGTAAAATTTGTTTGTAAAAACACACAAAAGCATGTTAACAAATGTAAACATGCTTTTGTGTGTTATTAATTTTGTTTAAGAAAGTTTTGAATGTTTTAAATTTCCACCTGGTTGTCTATAAATTGCATTTATGATTATGTTTTTCGAGTTTTTAATAACTAATTCTATGCATAATGACTTACAATCTGTTTCATTCACACTAAGATCCCTACGCAAAATAAACTCAATTGAATTGTGGATATAAACACCTACTCCTCCTCCAGAATGAATTTTAGGCGGTTGATGAACAGATGTATAATTTTTTAATTCGAATTATGGATTTTTTTCACCTTTAGACTAAGTCTCTATAAAACAAATAATGCCAAAACATGTTTTATTTCGTCAAGTAAAGATTTAAAATTTTTTTGTTTAGGTTTTTGTTAAGATTTCGGATATTAATATTTAAAATTAAAAATAAGACTTTGTTTAGGTAAAAATATTTTGCGGTTTGGTAAATCTGGTAGTAATTACTTTCGAGTACTTGCGGTTTGGTAAATCGAGTAAGTAATTACTTTCATATGTTATTTTATCAAAGTATTTTGTTTATCACTAAGAATTAAATTTTCAGGAAAATATTTTAATCGCAAATTGCCCTACATTTAAAAATTAATAATAATAAAAAACTAAATATAAAGAAAAGAAATAAAGATATTTTTTTAGTGTTCCGATTTAACTCCTTCACAATCAGTTTACAATATGCTAAAATTGTATATTTTCCGAAATTTCTTGCAACCTTCATTTTCTCAATAAGATCACGTCGTATTTTATTTGTTTCTTCCGAAAAGTCCTCGTTTATAAAAATCTCTTTTCCTTTTAGCTTCTTTGCATTTTTCAAGATTAGTTCTTTATCTTTATAATTTAAAAGTTTAACTATAACAGTTCTTGGGGTATCCATATTATTAGAAACTTTTCCAATTCTGTGTGCTCTTTCTATTACTATATTTTTATTTTTTAAAAACCTAATCAAGATTTTTGATTTAATTTTATTAACACAAGATCATCCGGAAGAAACTCTAAATTAAAAAAAAATTTAATTTATTTATTAATTGATGAAAAATTGATTATTCCTATAGGAAATTTATTTCAGAAAAGGATAATTGCTTCGAAAAAATTTTTTTTATTCAAATATAAAAGAAACAATTTGATGAGTGATAAGAAGCAATACTTCTGCATTACAAATAGTAGATTAGAGGTTTTTATTATCAAATTCAAAAAGTTAGAGGTTAGTTTAGAAGTTTTTATCAAATAAGAGCTTTTAAAAAGTAGTTTAGTTTTTAATAAAAAAACGAACCGCAATTAAAAATAAAATGAAACGATAAACTTCATATACTTAACTTTGAGGATGTTTCTGATATTTTGTAAGTCAACAACGTATTTCGTATTTAAATAAATTTTTAAATGTGAACTTTTTGATCACAAACTTTGTTTTTTTTTAATTTTGGCAGAATATGTTATACAATTGGTTGGAATGAAAGTGTTTTAAGTTATAGAACCGCTTATTAATGACAAATTATTGAAAAAATTCTTACATTTCTTACTATTATTAACTATGTAGACTGATAGAAATTTTACTTGAACTTGAACCCAGAAAGTCAATTAAAATTTTCGTCAAAAAAAAAAACAGCAGCGAAAGACGCATTAAAAATGCGATTGTTGATTAGAAATAAAAAACTGTTTTTTTTATTTATTATTTTTGCTTTTATTTGTATCATCTTTATAAACTTGAATAGTATGGTTAATTATAACAACAGTTACCGTGGATACTATAAAAATCATCGTGAATACATAAAAGATGATCATGAGAATAAAAATTATCAACTTAAAGATAATTTGATACTTCACATTAAAACTATAGAACAAATACAAAAAAATCGTTACGGTACAAGTACATGTGTATTACCGTATCTCAATCCATTTAGCCCTGATATATTGCAATTTATTCAAACACCTCACCTTAGTTGCTCGGTGAAACGTTATGGAAGAATTACAAATGATGGCTGGTTCATTTTACAATCAAATAATGCAAGTGTTTCCACAATTACTATAAAGTATATTTATCGCAAGACAGATTTTATTGTAAATTTTTCAGATGCTATCTTAGTTAAAATCGAAAACGGTAAAATTAATTTGTTTTTTTATTTTATTTCTTAAATTTAGATTTTTTCATTTTTATAATAGACTAAATTATTATATGCGTTGTATAATTTTCTATGTTTAACAAATTTATTTAATATCTATCATAATTTTAAATTTAAACATGGGATAATTATGTTACCATGAGATAATTATGTTTTCAAATTTCAACTGTACATCAAGTGGTCAATGTCTAGTGACGTTTCTGGAATTTCTGATAAGAGGCTTTTCATTACTTATGTCAACAATTTTTTCGCCTATAATTTTACCCTTTTTAACAAACTGTCAAACCTCCAGAGACCCTTTCCTCTAATAAAGTCAACGTTTGATTACCCTACCATTAACGTTTGATTACCCTACCATAACCCATCCTCACCCCCGAATAAAATTAAATTCGAAAATATCGTTGTTTAAATCAACTTTTCAACCTTTGGAATTAGGAAAAATATGGTCGGCAATCAATTGCCGATATCATACTGTTAGAGATCGGCATCAGGTTGGCAAAAACAAAATTGACAAAATTGACTTTGAGGTCGGCATTTAGGTTGGCATTAGCGAATGCCGATCCTAATTCTGAAGGTTGACTTTTCTTTCTTTCCCCCTCTCATTTGTTAACAATTATCAAAAAAAAAATTTAATCCTAACTTCCTCCTATTTTGTTGACACAGGTAATTAACAACCCCTAAGCAAACTTTTCCACACAATTAACTTAACCTTTATGTAAGGTAAGCAAGGTTAATTGTGCTGTTTTTACTAAATCGAACAGATCTCACGATCGTCGAACTTACGCTATTTTTTTACTAATGGAAAGGTTATTGAAGAGTAAAGTTCTTTAGCACTAGGCCCTTCTATTGTTTTTAGCGTTAAAAGTACTAAGTTATAAAATAAATTTTTTGAGAATATCTACCTAGGTCAGCTATTTTAAGCGCTTATTTGAATTGTTACTTCTCTGATCAAAGTAGATTTTCTTGAAACATTTATTTTGTTAGTATAAGAATCGTTGTAACTAAAATAAAAAACACAATGTCATTTTTAAAAAAAAAAAATTAATTGCATAATATACTGCAATTATTTTTAAAAAGCACGGTTGTTTACTAAAAAAAATTAAAATTAAAAAAGAGCGCCTATTTAAATGAGGAGCAGTTCGCTCAGCTACCCAAGTTCGTTTTAGGAGAGTTTTTCTCCGCTCTCGTACTCATTTATTCCCGCCCAGGCTTATATATATATATATATATATATATATATATATATATATATATATATATATATATATATATATATATATATATATATATATATATATATACATATATATATATATATATATATTATATATATATATATATATATATATATATATATATATATATATATATATATATATATATATATATATATATATATATATGTATATATATATATATATATATATATAAACTATTTTGTTATTTACATAGATTGCAACACCACCTTCAAGACCTTCCCTGTTACTACATACATTTATATATATATATATATATATATATATATATATATATATATATATATATATATATATATATATATATACATATATATATACATATATATATATATATATATATATAAATGTAAATATATGTATATATACATATATATATATATATATATATATATATATATATATATATATATATATATATATATATATATATATATATATATATATATATATATATATATATATATATATATATATATATATATATAATATACATATAAGTATAATTAAATAGAAAAATACAACTTTATAATGGATCTAAAAGTTTCATGTATATATATATATAAATATATATATATATATATATATATATATATATATATATATATATATATATATATATATATATATATATATATATATATATATAATATACATATAAGTATAATTAAATAGAAAAATACAACTTTATAATGGATCTAAAAGTTTCATGTATATATATATAAATATATATATATATATATATATATATATATATATATATATATATATATATATATATATATATATATATATATATATATATATATATATATATATATATATATATATATATATATATATATACACATGTAAATGATAAATTAAAATCGTTTGAAGTTAATATGCATGAACTAAGCTGTAAAGCAGTTGAACAAATATGGTGTACTGTAAAGTTAAGTGAAGAGAACATTTTGTTTGGGTGAATTTATAGAACTCCTCGTAAACACAAATATCAACCGCTTAAAACTTGAACAAGTACTTTTAGCATCATTAGTTTTGGTGTCGGATGCAGTCAAGAATAAAATGTTTAGTGATAAGTGCTTGGCCGGAGATTCAATTTTAATAAGTTTACATGGAATGAATGTGTAGCATATACATTGGTAGGCACCACTTTATTAGGTCATCAATTTTTGTATATTTACAAAAATCACTATATTTTTTTTAAGCGGGTAATTTTCCATCTTTATGCAACTCAAGCAGCAAATATAAAAGATTTTGAGATTAAATACAAGCCAAATCATCCAACCGCGTATACAATATTGAGCCTTTACCTCCACTTTGCACTACCTCCAACCAATACCACCTCTTTATTGAATACCATATATCTACCAACGAAACTATAAAAAGACCTCCTTTTGTGCGGACGAACTCGAACTATAAACTAGCAGACTTCAAAAATCTGAATCTTGATATAAAAAAAGTTTACTGGGATGCTTTGTTTATATCTTAGAACACATCACAAAAAAGTCTTTTAAAAAAAATAAACAGTTCAGCGTAGTAATAAAGAAAGCTAGATTTCGGAAAGAAGATCATTAGAATCTTATCATCAGAACCTTTAAATTTAAACATTTATTTGTAATATATAGATAAATTGAAGGTTTAACAAAATGCAAAAATACAACACAAAAACATTTTAGTATTTAATTTGCTGAAGATTTAACAAATACATTTTACATTTCTCGCCCACTTGAACTCAATCTCACCATGTTGATTTAAAGTCGCCCACTGTGTAAATTAAAAAAGAACTTATACTTGCGTCGGGCGACGTTATATACAGGTAAAAGAGATTAAATCTCGTTAGTTAATTTCTATGCTTAGTTGCATAATTTTAATTAGAAAATTATAAAACCATAGGGTTTTTGCGAATGCAAACTTTCTCCCTAGATTCTGACTTAAATCTGGACTCTGAGATCAATATTTGTCAGTTATATGACAAATATTGTCTTCTTTTTGCTCCAGTCATAAGTTTAATTTTTATATTGAGCAGCCATGGGTAGTGATTAGAGCATGGTAATCATTGTATAAGTGTTGCGAGTGCCAATCCTGCTCGAAAAACTTATACGTTATTGGTAAAGCTCGAAATGGGGAACCAACTCATTAAGTGGTTAAGCCCATGTAATGGTGCTTAGTGTTAAGACCCTTAGGTCTTTTCACAAATGAGACCGTTAGAGTATTTAAAAAAAAAGTTTATGTAGATAAGGCGAAATTGTATGCATTTTTTGTTTCTATAAAAAGATATAGTCAAATGTTTAGTACATATTAGTCAGTATTGTTCTCGGGATCAACCAATGGTTGTACGAATGGTTGTAATTCAGATGATAATGAAATGAACTTCTTTTTTGTTGTTGCTGTAGACTTATTTGCACAATTTTCTATTTTTTTTTTCTTAGCCGATACCTCATTTTCTTCTTTTTCCTTGAGTCGCTTGGCAGCATTAACAAATCGCAGATGTTTTCTTTTGCATTTTTCTCCTTCCTGTTGGATTTTGTTTTCGCCATATTTCTGCTTTGCTGAGTATGCTTCTTGAGAAGTTAAAACGAAGTATATAAGCAGACCTTTTCTGTTTGCTATCTTTTTCTGTGCCGTGGCCTTAAGATATGCCAAGACATAATCATCTCCATCACCTGCATTGATAAAAACATATATATTCAATAAAAGAACAAGTATTTAAATAATTTTAAAAAATTTGAATTATTTTAAAACTAAAAGTTGCATTGTTGCTATGCAACTATTGATCACTTGATCAAATGAAATGAAAAGAAACTGTAAAATGATTGACTTACCAGGGGGTATGAAGAGTTTACAAACGGAAAATCTGAAAGTGTAGTAGAATTAAAGTTAAGATTGTTAAAAATTCACAATGCAGTCAACATTTTTTTTCTTCTACTGGATTGAATAAATATGTAAGCTATTACGAACTATTACGAACTACTACGAACATCATGTATGCTATGTAAATATGTAAGCTATTACGAATGCTATGTAAATATGTAAGCTATTACGAAGCTATTACGAACTATTACGAACAACAGTCTCTGCTTTCAAAATAGAAGTGTTGCTTTGTAACGAACTGTGAGTTGCGTTATCTTTTTAGTGCCACTTTGTAATTGTTCTAGATAATTAGCAACTTTTCCAGCATCTATAGAAGCATCAAGTAATAATTAATAATAATTTTTATTGTATAGTAGTATTAGCAAAAACACGATAGTACAATACTAACCAAAGAACAATTGTTTTCAGTTGTATAAATTGATATATCCTCAACTATGTGTAGATAGTTTGGTAAATATACATCACTAGGAATAGCCTAAGGATTATATGGATAAATTCCACACGACTTAAACCCAGATGTAATGTTGCTAGAAGTCATTGCTTTTTCCAAAACTGAAGCAAATATCCCTGAAAAATTTGAACGACAAGTAATAATTCCTGGAAACTGACACATCAGATCTTGTACTGTAGAGCGATAATAATCCTTCAGTGGCTTGAATAAAGTGCAGTTGCATGGTTGAAGCCAGTTTGATGTGTGTGAAGGCATTTTAACTATATCTATCTGGTTCTGGAAGCAATATCAATTAGCTCAATAAAGTTGTGAGAATCGTGCCCATCCAGAATCAATAACTGAGGACGTTGTGGACCAATGTATTTAAAAATGTCTTGGTAAACCATAGTTTTGCTTGGTCCTGGTTAGTCAAACCACTAACGGACCAGCTCCAATTTGTTCCCGGAGGCACGAACTCAGTCAAATGTCTCACTTCAGTAATAGATTGGGGTTCACAGTGGCTTGTGAATTTCAATTCTAAAAAAACCCAATTGCTTACTGCAAACAACTACCGTAATATGGTCAACATTCCTATATTAATGAATGGCAATCCTCTTACTGAGTCCTCCTCTTTACGTCTTCTTGGATTATCGCTTACTACTGACCTTTCATGGAAACCATATATACAATCGATTGCTAAATTAGCTTCTGCTAAGGTTGTTTCTCTTTATCGTGCTCGCCATTTTCTTACTTCTGATTCCATTCTCTAACTCTACAAACCTCTTATTCGTCCCTGTATGGAATACTGTTGTCATATTTGGGCTGGTTCTTCTAACGATTCACTTTCACTTCTTGACAAGGTCCAAAAACGCATTGTAAATGTTGTTGGACCTGGACTATCTGCTAAGCTTGAACCTCTTTCCCATCGTCGTAAACTTGCATCTCTTTCTCTTTTCTACAAATACTATCATGGTCACTGCTCAAAGGAGTTATCATCTCTAGTTCCATCAACTAAAATTCATTCTCGTTATACTCGTCATTCAGCTAAGTCTCATTCGTTTACTGTATCTGTCCCTGCATGCTCTAAAAACTTTTATTCGTCTAGTTTTTTTCCCCGCACTTCAATCCTTTGGAACTCTCTCCCATCTTCATGTTTTCCTGACTCATACAACCTTCAACTTTTCAAGTCTTCTGTCAACTGTTTCCTTGCTCTATAACTCTGTTCTTTTTTTTTTCCTAGTAACTCCCAATTTAATAGTGGTTGCTTGCTGCCTTGTTGGGAGTAAATGCAAATAAAAAAATAAAAAAATAAAAACTTGCTCTGTGCATTCAAACATGCAAAAGCAGTGATTGACTCTCAATTTCCACTCGTTCGACTATGGAAGTTTTTTGTGTCTTTTTGTGCAACCACTTTTCTTGGTTTTACGTCAAATTGTAGACCAGTTTCAGCCATATTCTATATGGATTCTGGTTTAACGTGAAAACCATTTTTCACCATGACGTCATTTAAAGCACTAAAGTACTTTGACAATTAATCTTTATCCATACTCTGATGTCGAACTGAAGCTGTATCCTCAGTTTGTCGCAGAGTAAATTTATTCCCATGCCGGTGTTTAACCCTAGTCCGCCACTGGTTACTTGGAAGTCCTTTCATGAAGTTGAATTTATGTTTTGCGGCAAATTTCCCAGCATAATTCAGGAACTGCGACTTCCGAAATCTACCCCTAACTTTGCTCGATTGCTGGCATAATCAATAAGTTTTTTCTTCTAGAGCAAAAGGTAGGGTAGGTTTTCTCGCTGGCTTTGCTCCATTAACAAATTTTCCAGAAAGTCTGTCTCTCAGTGTTGTACGTGGCACATTGTACAATATTGCTGTCTTACGCACTGAAAATGCTAACATGCTTAATTGTACTCATCATATTTTCTTTACTCTATTTCAGGAATTTGCCCCGTTTCTTAACAGTGACTAATTCATCAATGGAATGATTAGAACCATTGACACGAGTTAAAGAAACATCAATTGTTGGTAGCTGTTTCATTTGACAAATGTCAAGATTACTACTACCAGATGTTGAAGGAGTTATACCATCATGAAGATGAGTTGTATTATAACATATTGTAGCCTCTGTTACAGAAGCAATCTTTCCAACCGACATCCAGTGAAATCTTGGTGATGATCTACATCCCCCACCTCTTGTTTTAACCATGTTTTTCTCAAGGCAATACCTAAATAAATTAAATTGCAGTATGAATGTCGTATTAATTTAATAAAGTGCTCCAAATTTACAAGAGCTATAAATATTAACACGTGGTGAAAACTATATGTTATTTGTAACCGAATCCCAACCCTAGAACTTCGCAATACTTAATTTACAATGAAGTAAATAAACATTTAGCTAGGTAATTACAAAAGTCTATTAAAGAAGAATAAAAACATTCTTATTATACATAAAATGAGTTTTGGACCTTTTGAACCTAACGTTTTGGACCTAATGTTTTAGTTATTTTAATAACTAAAACATTAGGTCCAAATGGAATGACCTATGAAAAACCTAGTTTGAATTCCTGGGAATTCAAACTAGGTATTTAAAGTTTTAAATTTAATCACTGCTTCTGATTTTTTTAAATACTACTATTTTTAAATCTACTTGTTTTCAGTTTTTTATTTTATGTGTTAATTCTTTTAAACCAAAAAAGTTTTTTTGTTATTTTTGCCAAAAAATGGACTTATGATAGTTTTGTTTTGCAGCAACGATGTCTCTTATTTTTTTTGGAACATAAGATATTCGAATTTTACTCATAGTCGCAAAAGTTAAATCATTTTTGGTTCCATACTTTGTGAGATGAATTTTGTGCACCTAAGAGGTGTTTTAAACCAAAAAAGTCTATTTTGCCAAAAAATGGACTTAAGATAGTTTTGTTTTGCAGCGACGATGTGTAAGGCGAAGTAAGTCTCAAGACACTTCTGCAATTCTACTAAATAGTAGTTTTTAATATCAAAAAATAATAAGTTTTAAAAATAAGAAGTATTAAAAAGTTCAATTTTTTTAGATAACAAACAGTGATTAAAAAAAAGAATGACTACATATACTTAATTTTGTGTTTACTCAACATGTATTTCTGATATTTCCTAAGTCAACAACGTATTTTATATTTGAATAAAACTTTAAAATGAACTATTTAATTTATCAAAATAAACTTTGTTTTGTTTAATATTTACAGAATATGTGTAGAATTGGATTGCAATTGGATTACAATTGGATTAGATAAAAGTGTTTAAATTATAAAACCGCTTTTTAGCGACTCTCACAGTTCTTACTAGTTATTAACTATTTTAGACCGATCGAAGTTTTAACCAAAAAAAATTAATTGAAACGTTTGATAAAAAAAAAAAAAAATTAAAAAAAAAGACGCGGTAAATATGCGATTGTTGATTAGAAATAAAAAACTCTTTTCTTTATTAGTTATTTCTGCTTTTATTTATTTCATCTATATAAACTTTAATAGCATGATTGATAATAACAACGAGAGTAGCGCTCATAATAAAGAATTTCGTGATTATAACAACAAAACTAAAGAGCAACTAAAAAAAAATCGTAACGATGGAAGTGCATGCGTATTACCGTATATCAATCCATTTAGTCCGGATATAATGCATTTTATCCAAACAACTCACCTTAGCTGCTCGGTGAAACGTTATGGAAGAATTACTAATGATGGTTGGTTCATATTACAATCAAATAATGCAAGTCTTTCCACAATTACTATAAAGTATATTTATCGGAACACAGATTTTTTTGTAAAACTTTTCGATCCTATCTTAGTTAAAATCGAAAACGGTAAAATTGATAATTTTTTTAAATTTTATTTTTTAAATTAACTTTTTTCGTTATTATAATTGACCAAATTCGTTATTATAATTGACCAAATTATTATACGCTTAGTGTGGAATGCAAAAAGCAAACTTGAGTCAAGTTCGACTTGAACTTTACCTTGTAACCAATAGAGGCAGAGTATTTTTTGAGGGGAAAACCCACACTCTGTCGCTATTGGTTGCAATGTCGAGCTTGACTCAAGTTCGCTTCTCGCATTCCACCCTTAGTATACACTGCATATTTTTCCGTATTTAAAAAATTTATCTAATACCTAACATAATTTTTAATTTTTTAGATATTAGAATCTTGAATCTCTGTTAAGCGGCTGTTCATTAATTATGCCAACAATTTTTGGCAATTTTTACCCCCACTCTCTCTTGTCATTAACTAGTCTAAATTTCAAAGCCCATTTTCCTTCCCCTCTAAAATTAAGTTAAAATTTGATTATTCCTCCCTTAAAAAAAAAAAAATCAAAATTAAAGAAAACATAGATGACGTCAACGTTTCTTGACTTCCCCTCCCCGTTTGTCAACAAATTAGACGTTAGAATTATCTTGTTCTATCTCCACTTTCTGAATTTACTGAATTAAAATCTAAGTTATAAGTAAAAAACTTGCGGAAAAACATAAGTTATAAAAAAAATTTACACGCCGTCTCCTAAAGTTTTTATTTTTTAAATCGTTTTATCTCAAAATTAAAAAATGGGGAGATAAAACAAGATAATTCTAACGTCGCGAAATGTCAACATTTTTCAGTCCCCTTTCCCACATTTGGGGACATATTTATTGAACAGTCCCTAAGCAGACAGAGTTTGTCACACAACTTTAACTTTGTATAAGGAAGAGGAGGGCTATTTAAACAATTTTTACTAAATCTAACAAATCTAATAAACGGGGCGTCGGACTTTTTTTTTTTTTTATTCTGGAAATAATATTTAACTTGGTAAAAATTAGTTAAGAAAAAAGTTTCTTTTTTGATTTGCTTGAGATGTGTTTTTAATGTTTACCGAGCTGCTTTGCCTGTCACAACGAAGTAAGTTAAGCAACAGTGTAGCCTAAGTTCAGCAATCAACAAATAAATGAATATGCATAATATAGAACTTGGATAAATTATTAATAGTACTATCTTTAACAGTAAATGTGTCAATAACTTATAAACTTATTTTATAACTTTAATGACGTAAAAGTAGCGGAAAATTTAAGTAATAAGAAAGTGTCTAATATAAAACATTATATTAAACAATTATTTTGAACTTTGAAGAACAAATACTGATTTTAAAATGATTGTATATATATATATATATATATATATATATATATAAATATATATATATATATATATATATATATATATATATATATATATATATATATATATATATATATATATATATATATCATCATTAGAATATTGCCTAATGATACTCTTCATACTCTATCTTTAATTGCATCGAAAACTATAAAAGAAAATATTACCCATTGACATGTGTTATCTGGGGGAATATTAAGCCCACCACGGTCAATTGAGTCTATGTAATGTCCCCATACTCTTGGTGGTAAATAGTGGTTTTATCTAGCAAATAATTTTCTGATAATTCTTTTTCTTTACAAGTTAAATACCCTGATCTATATATAAGAGCTATATTTGTATCAAGAGGAATAAAAGATTAGAGATCTGGTAGATTGTCAAATATCTCAGCAGAGGGCTCATCCAATAGAAAACCACAATTTGGACAAGAATGGATTATGTCCAGACTTATCTCAACAGCTGGGTTATCAAGACTTATCTCAACAGCTGGGTTATCAAGACTTATCTAAACAGCTGGGTTATCAAGGGATAGCAAAAACTTAGCTCTGGAAATATTCAGCATTTCAATCACTTGCTGCACTGTTATGAAATATGTACCTCCTAAACCTTGACGTAATTTGTTAAATTCTTTTTCCAATAGATCAGTATCACTAGCAATGACATATTGATGTGAGCTATCTAATAATGATTTACATAGTTCAACAATACCATTGCATGTTTGGTAAACTGACTGTGCAGTGCCACAAGTAAGTTATTTCTTCCTTTTACCTTGCTTTCCAGCCATTTTTAAAGCCATATTTCCAAAATTTAAAATAATATTCAATCTATAATTATTAGGATCTCTAATTACTGCTTGAAGTTCATCATTAAGTCATTGAGTCTAACCTGCACCTATTCCCTTAGCATTGAGAACTTTCCACCATGACACAACAATGTTAATAAAATCTGCTGTATCTTGTCTTTCTTTTATATCCTTTTTTAGTCCTGGATGGTTAATTAAAGCATGGTAAGTCACAAAATACCCTTAAACAGGTAGAAACTGACTGTCTCTCAATTGACTTTGGAAATATTGAAACTTCGTTTAAGTTGGGTAGTTTAACTAAATTTTTTGATTCAAGTTTATAAAGTTTTTTAAGATGATCCTATTGCGCTACTTTACATACTCCTTTATCATAAAAAATAAGTTGACCAGTTTTTTCAGCAAGCCAATCTTTTCTAATATTTTTAAGCAAATGGACCTAATCAAAGAATAAAAAAATACTATCATTAGTCAACCAGGGTTTATCTGGAGTGGATCTTTCAAAATTAAAAAAAAAAAAACCTGATTAATTCTATTTCCGTTGCAAAAACTATAATTCTATTATAGTTTTTGCAAGAGAAGTTGAATCGTCGGTTGCTTTTCCAAATAATGTACCACCATGGTATAACAACATTTTTTTAACATAAACCTCATCATGCAATAAAAACAAAGTTTCTTTTTTCTTCAGCAGATTGAAAAATATTAGTCAAAAAAAATATTTCTCATTTAATTTAAAAACTTTTAAAGTTATTCTTGTCAAAGTTCTTACAGAAGGCAATTGGTAATCTGTTCTCTATTGATTATACAAACTTCTAGAAGTAGCGAAATACTGAAAAGATCTAATAATAATCTCCTTAAAATAAATCTTACTACCAACACACTGTGTACCCATAGAGGCTAAATATTCCTGAATTATAATTTCTTTTCTGCATGGAATTAAATTCCTAAAGACCACAAGTTGATTTTTGAAATTCTGTTTTTAGATTTTGTAGGAACTTCATTTTCGGCACCATAATGATAAGTTTCAAAATGTAAATCCTCACTATTCTTGATTATAAAATATGGAACTCCATTTGAATAAACTTGTGATCGTAAATGAATAGTATTATTAATTACAAACCATACTATTAGAACACCTAAATCTCTTTCATTTTTTAAAACAATTTTTTTTATTTCAGCAAAAGTTACTCTATTTTTTTTTTAAAAAGTGGAAAGAGGACACTCAACACATGTACTTAAGAATTATAATAAAATAAGTAAATCATAATAAAAATAATTATTTAAAATAAAATATTAAAAATAAAAATATAATAAAATAATAAACTATAATAAAAATAAAAAAATAAGTCAAAAGGTAGAAAGTATAAAATTAAAAAGTAAAGTTAAGCGTAACCTTTTAGGTAGAAATAATGGAGTCAGGGTTAGGTTAAGTCAGGGTTAGTCATTAAGAACAGATTCTTGATCCTAAGGATGAGACCTGATTTTTAGGTGTTCGGAAAGGAGTTCCAAGAAAGAATACACTGGTATGTAATAGAATTAATTCCATGTTTACTTGTCTGTTTTAGTGGAAGAGTTGTTACAAGTGAATGATCTTTGGTTATGCCCACATGTTGTTCTATTATTAAAGTAGTTTTAAAATATAGTAGGAAGGACACGATGTTGTTGATCCCAGACAAATAAACAATTTAAGAACTGAATTAAATCATAGAAACGAAGAATTTTGGATGTAAGATATAGGATGTAAGTAGAAAAATTTCTCAGACATATATGAATAATCCGTACCGTTCTATTTTGAAGTGAAACAACTCTAGAGAGATATACAGTTTTTGATTGTCCCCAAACGTGACATGCATATCGTAAATGTGAAACAAGAATTGAGTGATATATAAAGAGCAGTTAACGTGCCTTTGGAACGGCCTAACTTCAGAGTAAGGTCAGATATGTGTTTTGAATAAAAGTTTTTTTATCTAACACAACACTAAGATAAGTTATGTTACTAGACAAGTACATTTTTTGACCACTTAAAAGAAAGTTCAAGTATTTTGGAATATTTTTCTTAGTTTTTTTAGATAAATAGTATTTTGAGTCTTAAATATAATTATTTCTGATTTTTTAATATTCAATGTAATTTTATTTGATCTAAGCCATTGAACAAGACTGGCTATAACCTGGTTAATACATTTATCAAGTTTTTTGAGAGAGTTTGTTATTAATTGAAGATTATTATCATCAGCAAAATGATGCGTTTTTGAATGTTCGATAGAAAGATTGAGATCAATAATATAGAAAATAAAGAGAAGAGGACCTAATATGGATCCCTGAGGTATACCAATTGAAACATTTTTTAAATCTAAGCTAGTTCCATTTATAGTTACAAACTGTTGACGATCAGAAAGGTATGATTTGAACCACTGCAAGGATATGCCACGCACACCATAATAGTTAAGCTTTGAGAGGAGAATTTCATGGTCTACGGTGTCAAAAGCTTTTTGAAAATTGACAAAAACCCCACAAGCAAAGTTGCCATTATCAAGAGCAACTCTTATACTTTCTGTAATTTCAATAAGAGCGTGAGCTTTCGAATACTTTTTACGAAAATCAAACTGGTGTTTATATAAGCATTGATTTTGATTTAGAAAGTTGTAAAGTTTATTATGCATAACTTTTTCAAATATTTTACTTACATTAGAAGAAGAGATATTCAAAAATAGTTAGTGCAGTCAATTGTGGATCCTTTTTTGTGGATCGGAATAATTTGAGCTAGCTTAAAGACATCGGGAAATGTTCCTTTGCGAAATGAATTGTTTAAAATGATACTAATTGGTTTACAACGAGTTCCTGAAACCAGTTTAAAAAGTTTTGTTGCAAGACTGTTTGGTCCAACACTCCTCTCTTCTATTATAGTGGAATTTATATAATCAAGATTTTCTTCTTTCGTTATAGGTTGCATATAAAAAGAGTTGCTAGTAAGATTGGTCAGGTACTCATGATAGTTGAACTTAGAATTCGGAATTTCGTAGGATAATTTTGAAGCAATTGTGGTAAAGAAGTTATTAAAATGGTTTGACATTGGATTGGTATCGCATTTGTTGTTAATGAGTATGCTTGTTAGAGAATTACTATTAATTCGTTTGTCAACTCTTATACCTTTTCACGCGTTTTTTATGCTATTGATATAGTGGCTAAAAAAGTTTGTGTAATATTTCTTTTTGCTTAACTTTAGAAGATTGCTTATACTATTACGATAGTGTTTAAATTTTTTAAAATATATATATTTTTATTCTACATTTTTTTGATTTTAAATATTTTTTATTAAGTTTATTTTTAATTGTTATTGACTTAAGAATGCCTTTCGTTACCTAAAGTTGATTACGTTTAACTACTTGATTTTTTGTTAACTTTTTATAAGGAGTGTTTGTTTGAGATATGATCAAATATTTAAATTAATTTTTTAACAGAATCGTTAACGTCACTGTCGTTTTTTATATGGTCATCCCGTTCAACATTTAAAATTTCTTGGATAAATTCAGCTTTTTTAAAATTTTGAAAACATCGCCTAACATTAGGTTCAGATGAGGTTTGAGTTTTGGTATGTAGAATTAACATAAACTGAACAAGATGATTAGATATTGAAGCGGCAAAATTGCCTGAAATTATTTCAGAATAATAAAAGTTTAAAAAAATATTATCAATTATTGTTTTAGAATGGGTGGTTGTGCATGTAGGCTGTATAATAAAAAGAAAAAGAGAATTTGAGACCATTGATTCTAAAAAATTAGATACCTTATTGGAGGTATTGTATTTTAGCAAGTCAAAGTTAAAATCTCCCATTAACATAAATTTTTTTTGACTAAGCAAATTTTCTCAAGAAGTAGATTTAGGTAGTAATCAACGAATTCAGTTGGACACATTGATGGATGGCGATATAAATAACCCACTATTCGACTGCTTTTTCTTAAATTTATAACTTCAATAAATATAGATTCGAGTTCCTTACTTTTAAGCAGGACTAATTCAGATCTATTTTTAAAATTTAAGTTAGACTTAATATACATTAAAACACCACCTTTTTTAGCTTTCATTGGCGTGTGAGCAGATACATATCCTTCTAATTCAACGTTAGTAACTAACGTTGAATTAGAAGGATATGTATATTACTGAATCTAACTTGTACGATAACAATCTCTCTATAACTGTTATAGAGAAATTCTTATCGTACAAGTTAGATTCAGTAATCCTAATGATATCAGGTAAATTATCAAAAGATGCTAATAATATTTTAAAGTCGTCAATATGGTAAGGAAATGAAGATATGTTTAAATAGAAATAATTTAAAGAATTTTGGGACAATTTATTGTACATAGGAAAATCTACATAACATCAGGAACATCACAGTTAATTGGAGTGGAAGATAAGTCATTGGGGTCCCCAAAAAGTTTTTTTAAATTTGTAATATCAGTAAGATTTTTTACCCCGTTAAATTTCCGTGACTTTCCTGCAAGTATGGTAAATAACTCAAGATCCGAAATGTTAGAAAATGAAAGAAATGTTTTTGTACAGATTAGGCAATACCAAGTATTTAAAGTTTTGACTTTTTCATATGTTAATTTGTCAATTCGATTGTATTTTATGTGTATCCATTTGTCACTTAAGTCACATTGAATTGCTGAATGATTTTTAGTAACCGCCTTAAAGCATATACCGCATGGTTGTTTCACTACCATTATTAAAAAGTAAAATAGAATAAACAAAAGATGCTAAGAGGAAGAAAAAGAAAAAAAGATATAACAATAATAATTAAAAATAAGTATAACAATAATAATTATTTATTTTTAAAGACAAGTATTAGTTACTTTTTAATTTTAAGTTCAGTTTTTTATTATTTTATATTCTTTATTTTTTACCGTTACACGTTCGCCATTTGAGAAGACATAATAAAGATTGAAATAATTTAAATAAGATTATAATAATTTAGTTTTTACTATATATATATATATATATATACATATATATATATATATATATATATATATATATATATATATATATATATATATATATATATATATATATATATATATATATATATATATATATATATATGTGAATATATATATATATACATATATATATATACATATATATATATATATATATATATATATATATATATATATATATATATATATATATATACATATATATATATACATATACATATATATATATATACATATATATATATATATATATATATATATATATATATACATATATATATACATATATATATATATATGTATATATATATATATATATATATATATATATATATATATATATATATATATATATATATATATATATATATTGTTCAAATGACAATATTAGATAGATCGTTATTATTATTTTTTATATTTAATTGATTAAAAGCATAATGTTCGGCTATATATGTTTTATATCAATTAAATATATATATATATATATATATATATATATATATATATATATATATATATATATATATACATATATATATATATATATATATATATATATATATATATATATATATATATATATATATATATATATATATATATATATATATATATATATATTAAGGTGTCTTCAAACATAAATTAGAAGATGACTTCATCCAAGTTGAACACAGCGTTGAAGGTTTTCATCATACGGAATTTCATGCTCATATAAGTAATCGTTCACAAAATACTTTAAGAAAAAATGCATGGAAAAGACAGGGTAAGCTAAATATGCATATATATAAAAAAATATGGAAATAAATAAATAAATAAATTTATATGTATATGTATATGTATATATATATATATATATATATATATATATATATATATATATATATATATATATATATATATATATATATATATATACATAATATATATATATATATATATATATATATATATATATATATATATATATATATATATATATATATATAAATATATTTTTCTGATGAGTCTTTATTAATGAAACACAGTGTTAAATGAGAAAAAATTTTGCTAAGTGATTTTCTACTAATTTATATATATATATATATATATATATATATATATATATATATATATATATATATATATATATATATATATATATATATATATATATATATATATATATATATATTTATATATATATAATTTTTTTTTCAAGATGTTAAAGGTTTAGGATTAGACATTGTTCTTCTAATGATAGATTCTCAATCTAATGCAAACTTTCATCGTCAGTTGAATAAAAGTATGCCGCAGCTTTTAAGTGATGAAAATACTATTATCTTAAAAGGACACACTATAATTGGTGATGGTACAACTGCACAGCTTGCTGGAATTCTAATAGGTTTCAATTTTTTATGATAAATATTTTTTTAATTTAGGGGTCCTCCATAGTACGTATACAGGTATGGGGAGAGGAGGTTACCCAAAAACGTAATATTCCGCGCAAGGAGGGAGAGGAAGGGTTAAGACAGTAAGTACGTACGCGGTTTGACTATTTCTTTTTCTGTCTCCATTAAACTCGATTTTTTTTTTTAACAAAAGTTTTACGAGTTGTTTTTTTATTTTTATTTATTTACACTTTTGCCAATTAAAATGACAAAAATAACATTTAAGAATTGGTTTAAAAAAATAAAAAGATATGATTTTTTATAAAACATATTTTATTGTTAGAGCAATTTATAGTTTAACTTATTTAATTAAATTTGTGATACATTTTATTGCAAATTCAGTAAAAGCCAATAAACAGTAAAAAGTAAACAGGTAAGAGTAAAGGATGAACAACTTAATTATGAACAACGCAAAAATAAAAATAAATTTTTAAAATTTATCTAAATTTCAATAAATTTCTTAAAATATGAAGTTTAAAAATTTAATATTATGTTATGTAACAGAATCAACTCTTTTTTTGTTTTTAAGTTTAAAAAATTTTTAGCATACGGAAAAGGAAGGTCAATTTCGTAATGAAATTAATTAATTAATTCGTTAAATTGTGTGCGGTATTTCTAAGAGAACCTTATCAACGTATGGATGGTTGGAAAATCACCAGTGTAAAAACAATGTACCGGAGACTTAAGGTTATTGGTGAAACAAAATGGTCAGCAAAAAAACTTAAAATTTTTTTTTGGCATTATGATAACAAAGAAACTTCATTATATGTAGGTTTATTTATAATTTTAGACACACTGCATCAACACTTATAGAGTCTTTATTAAAATTTTACAGCGCGTATTTATTTAATTTTTTTTAATATATTGGACCGTTATCTAAGTATTTACAAACCAGCAATTTAAATTATTTCACTGCTTATAACATGGTAACTTCCACATTAAATTCTTAAAAAAAATTTTCATGTGATTTTAGTAATGTAAAGAAAGTTAAATTAATTTGCTAAACGTGGGAATGCACAAAAATTATTTCTATGACCCCTAAAGTGCTTAATTTTTTATTCGAAAACAGTGATTATTACAGTGATCAACTTAATAAACGGGTAATAAAAATAGCCATGGATAACCATCACCAAAATCCGAACATGTTTTTAAATAGTTTTTTTTTTTATTGTTTTTAACACTATAAACTTAAATTCATGAATATAAGTGTTTATCAAGATTTCAATTGTCAAAGGCAAAATATTTCTAAAATAAATACCTTGCAAATGTGAGTAGAACACTTTACCACTACCTACTACTGCATTGGTCCTAAATCCTAAACACACTTTTATATTCCTCGCATTGAAAAAGTAAGTACATTCATATAAATATGTTTTATTAACATCAAATGCAAAACAAAATTTATTATTAAAAAAACACAAAGTCGTTTTTAGTTTCAAAATATGGTCGAATTTCCCTGGATTTTAGTTAAGTTAAAATATATTTATGACGAGCTTCCCTGCCATATACTTGGTGACTAGCCTCTGTAACTAATTTGACAGCGCGTTTTACGCTCTGCGCGTGAGAAGGAAATTCAGGTAAGTTCGGAACTTTTTTAGTTGCAATTAGTGCATCGATTTCGTCATCCTTCAACCATATTGTTGATGCCGGTTCACTGCTTTTCTTAAAGTCGATTAACTCTATCTAAGAAGTTGCTTGAAAGTTTATCTTAACATTAGCAATATTTGTAAAACGACACTCTTTATTTTTACTTATCCTGAGTTTTTTAATGGCTATTAACGCCTGTTACCTTATTTTACATTCTTCATCTCTAAGCATACAATATAAAAAGTTCTCAGGCAATAGACAATATGATTTTTTTTTTTAGATTTTTAAAACAAATTTTTTCTATTTCTTCATCTTGCTTCCTTATCTGTTCTATCATTTTAAAAAATATACTTGGAGAATCCATAAATTTAGAAGACCTTTTGATAAGAAACCAAGTGTATGCATACACTTGTACAATAAAATTTACAAGCCTTACATGATCAAGACTTGGTGCCTCAGTACAAGTATACAAAGCCATGATTCGAATTGCTAAAGTCAACCATCTTGCGTTGTTTAGTGGACCAATTTTTCTTCTAAAAAATATGTTATTGACAAATCCTTTAGAAATTCCAAGACAATATTCAAATAATAGTCTTTGATCGTGGCTTAAATCACTTCAATAGGAATATTAAGTATCTCTACTGAAGTATTAATTTGCTAAACTTCACTTGTGGGTTAAGATGGAAATCTATAGTAACTTGCTTTCCAATAGGTCCTGAAAATTTATTTGGACACTTTGAACTTCCATCAACTATTTTGAATACTTTTCGAAATGGAAGTTCATTGTGATGCAAAGTACATCCGATAAGGTGTATTTTTCTTTCTAGTTTCTTTTCTAAACGTGCAACAATTCCAGTTTTGAAACCTGTATTGACATTTGTATGACTAAGAAGAAGGGCTTATACTGAATTTAACTATCATACTTTTTCAGAACATTATATGCAATTTCACTTTGAAGCAAACCAGTTGCACCATTTGATGGGAGATTTTTATGAGAGAGATATGAATCATTTTTAAAACTATTTTCATTAGTAAAAGTTAAATGATGTTCTTTTTCAGTAACTCTCGACAAGCGAGTTTCTCCATTTTCAACAACATCCTTAAACTGAAGAACATTTTTATCATCTTTACCATCAACACCCAAACACACCAAGTTACGTAAATTGTTATCATGTTGATTACCATATATTGACTTTACTTTCTTCTTCTCTCTATAAAACAACTCAAAGAATTATATTTAGCTAAATATCATATTAAATGTTTTGTAAATGAGCATTTATATAAATTATTAAATAAAGAAATATATTTATATTTGTCTAACTTATATAATGAAATAGTATTTACCTCTCAATTTTGCTTCGATCTACAACTTGATTCAAATCTCCATATTTAATGATTCCATAATCTAGAAGTGGAGCATTTGTAAGCAGGGCAACGGTTGCACCAACCTGTTGTGTGCTGTTTGTGATATATACATATATATATATATATATATATATATATATATATATATATATATATATATATATATATATATATATATATATATATATATATATATGAATGTTTTTACTAATTTACTATTGCTCTGAAATTTAAGAACATAGAGCACTCATTTGTAGATTATTATAACATAATTTATATATATATATATATATATAAATATATATATATATATATATGTATATATAAATTTATATATATATATATATATATATATATATATATATATATATATATATATATATATATATATATATATATATATGTATACATACATACATATATATATATATATATATATATATATATATATATATATATATATATATATATATATATATATATATATATATATATATATATACATAAAAATGTTACCAAAACATCTGGATCAGATGCTGTAACTTCAGATATGTGACCAGAATCAATCAATGAGTTATGGGCGTAAGGCATTTCAACATGATCTATAAGCTCTACTTGAACTAACTTTTCTGGAATAAATGTACCAGATTTTAAATCAGCCTTTCCCAGCTGATAAAAATCTTTAGGACCAATCTTATTTCTCTGGTCACGAATATATACCCTGTCTTCAAAAGAGACCTTAAATACAATAATTGAAAATAATCAACTACTTCAGTTTAATTGAAGTGAAATAATTATATATAGTTAATAAATAATTGCAGATTAAAACAACAAATGTTTTCGTATATACAATAATATACAAAAAATGTAATCAAATACCTTTCTAGTTTTACAAAGACACAAGATGTGCTCTACTTGGCAATTGATGATGCTACACTTAACATCTCTATCATTACATAAAACAGGTGCTATTTCACAAGCACATGATGAAATATTAAAATTTGATACTTCATCATAGATAAAATCTTTGATAATCAAAGAGTTTATCTAAAATCAAATCTTGATACTCCTTACTTTTAGATTTACAGCGTCCTCGGTTTATAGATTTTACTCTTTTAAAAAGATTTTGTAATTTTCTTAAGATTGAATTTCTCTAATGAAGAGGAAGACGTGGGTTTACTTTATTCCACAAAGGGTAATCCTACAGTTACGTGGCCTAAAATAGTTATATTTTGCCAGGGGGTTTTGCTACATTATAATAAAAGAAAAAAGATTGCTTCCCCATGCCAAACCCTCAGTCGATGTAGCAGCACTTCCTTGCAGCAGCAGGCTATAAGATAGTCGATGTAGCAAAACCCCCTAGCAAAAATATAATTATTTTAGGCCGCGTAACTGTAGCTTTGCCCCACAAAGTACTCAGAGAATTTTGAACCTCTTCTAGTAGATTCTGTTTTGAAATGTTTTGGTTATTGTTTAAAGTGAAAGAAAAAAACTGAATTACTTGATTATTTGTTCAAACTAAAGGACTATTTTCTTATATGATTATGTCTTGTTTCAAATAAATTAAAACCTCATTTTTTAATTTTATACAACGTTTGCTTTCTGTTTCTTGCAGTACTTCAGATATTGATATGTTTTCGATTAAATTGATTGAAATTCCATCTTTTTTGAGCGATCTACAAGTCTTTTAATAATATTTTCAAAATAACTATCAGCTTCTTCATTTGGATAAAAATTATTTTTATACATTGGATCTAAAAATTTGATAATTTTCAATTCTTTTTTTCGTTGATTTTCAAATCTTTTATTCGTTTATTTTTTACATTCTTGTAAAGTTGTTCCTTATCCTAAAAGTTATTTTTATACCTTGGATCTAAAAATGTGGCAAAAATGAGATTTTTGTCACTGAGATATTTTTCAAATTTTTTGTTCGTTGATTTTTTACATTCTTGTAAAGTTGTAAAGTTTAACATTCTTGTAAAGTTGTAAAGTTGTTTCTAATCCTAAAAACAAGGGAGACTTTTCTGCTTGAACCAGCATGGTTTTTATAACATATACAGTTGGAATTATAGCAGATGAAATTGCTTCTCTTAATAAATTTGTTATATCTTTAAACATTTTTAAAATTCGTAGTAATTTTTATAAAATGATACATTCAATGTTTTTCAGTGACTTTAGTTTAGAGTTGTCATTATCACAACAAAATGCGATCAAAGGATGCTTTTGTTCAAAAATTCTTACAAACATAAAATATTGACTATTCCATCTTTCATTTCTGGCACTTGATAATGGGTTTGATATTTTTGAAAAGCCTCAAAAAAAGATAGCAAATGATAAAAATGAATTTCTATGTTTTATAAGTTGTTGATATATTTTTAATACATGTCTAGGTAAATAAAACGCCATTCAACACAAGTTGCAAAGTGTACTTTTGATGTTGGAATAAGAAAGTCATTCATAGAACTTTGAATTGCTTCACTCATATTTTTGTCAGTATGTGATACATTAGGCTGACAAACTTGAAGAACTGCCAATTTTCGATGAAATTTATTAGT
Source organism: Hydra vulgaris (assembly GCF_022113875.1). Taxonomy (NCBI): domain Eukaryota; kingdom Metazoa; phylum Cnidaria; class Hydrozoa; order Anthoathecata; family Hydridae; genus Hydra; species Hydra vulgaris. Next base: position 5,827,297 of record NC_061161.1, on the reverse strand, counting down.
TAACCACTGAGCTGTCGAGCGAAAAAATGAGCATTTACCGTTGGTAGATGCCCATCCATCAATTGTAAATGAAGTGTATGAAGCATCATTTATTTCTTTTTGGACATTTTGTCTGACTTTATTGTATATATTTTGAAAAACAGAGTTTTTAATATATTTTTTACTTGGAATGCAGTAGTTTGCACATAAATGGTTTAGCAATCTTTGAAATCCAATGCCTTTTACTCAGGAATGTCCCGAAGGAGGGAGGGTGAGTTGGCACTTGGGGCATTTGAGTTGGCACATTGAGCAAGTTTTGAACTATAGTTGGAAAATTGCAAATATTTTTTTTTTGTGTTTTAAGTTTGCAAAAAAACACCCCCTCTTCCATGGAAGACCTCTTTGGGACGGCCCTGCTTCTACTATAGAAAAATGTTGAGTATCAACCGCAATCATTTCTGCAATATAGTTATTAATTAATTTAGACCTGTGATCATTAATGTCCCAGAGCTATTTTTCTCAAGTGTTTCAAACAAAGTTTGTTGGGACCCTTTTCAGCAACTTCCTTCAGTTGAATTGATTTTCTTGAACACATTTTGTTCATTTTCTGCTCTCGTTTTGTTTTCTTCTTCATTAAGTTTCAACACTCTGCTTGCTATTTCTTTATGTTTTATATTAATATGATACAACATATTTGTTGTGATCCAATCCAAAGACTTGGATTTTTTTTTCTTTGTTTCATTTTGTAATCTTCAGTTTGCATGAGCTACATATTATAATTGAGGCACCTTTAGGAGAAAAAGTAAAATCCATTCCTAACTATGTAATTTTAATGGAAAACATTTTCCAAACAAAGCTGCTGCCATTCGGAATGTATATTTGATTCTGTAACTTTATTAACTTATTAGTAATTTAGATATCTATATAACAATATAGATATCTAAATTACTAATAAGTTATCTATATGTATTCAAATATTACTTTCTATATAGATATATAGAAGGTAATATTTGAATAAATATAGATAACAATGCTAAAATAGGTTGCTTTTAAGTATAACTATAAAACAACACAAAAAAAATTAATCCAAAAACAACATTATAGTAACAAAAGTATAACTATTTCCATAAACAAATTTGTCTGTAAAGAAAATCAACAATTTCTCAAAAAAATTGTAATTAATGCATTAAGTTTAGATTATTTATTATTTAATTATTATAATAATGCAGGATAAAAGTATTATATATATATATATATATATATATGTGTATATATATATATATATATATATATATATATGAATATATATGTATATATATATATATATATATATATACATATATATATATATATATTTATATATATATATATATATATTTATATATATTTATATATATATATATATAAAATAATGCAGGATAAAAGTATTATATATATATATATATATATATATATATATATATATATATATATATATATATATATATATATATATATGTATATATATATATATATATATATATATATATATATATATATATATATATATATATATATATATATATATATATACACATATATATATATATATACTAATAAATATTATTTTTACAAAATATATTTTATCAGCTATAAAATCTTTTTAAAATTTTCAAATGTCAAGTGACAAATATATAAAAGTTTTTATAATATTTACATTCTAACATATAAGATAATGTTGTTATTAAAAAATAGTTTTTTTAAATCAAATATTAACATATATATATTTTTTTTTCAAATGGCTGCCAATTTTCTCAAAATTAGTCTGAATGTCACATGATAAACTCATATTCAAATGTCAGACAAACTCATATTTATAATTTTCCTCATTTATAAAAAAAAGTTATAAATGGTCCTCAGTGAGTTAGGTCCATATTTGTTTCTTTTTGACAGATTATCTATTATGACTTAAATAAAACGAAGAATGTGTAAAAATACATACATTCTTCCATGAACAACAAATATAACTTATACTTTAACAATAAAACATTTACTTTTTGACCAATTAAGCCATTAACCTTGGTTTTTATTTTAGTGTAGACTGAACCAAACGTAAAAATATTCCAGTCAACATGACACTTTGTTTTGATAAGTTGCGTGAACAATTCGCTTTAAGAGATTTTTGGCCAAAAATTAACGCCGAGGCAGTTTTCTAGTTTAGTTAATAAAATAATTGACTATGTCAAAAACCTTAACATAAATATTATGACTTAATAATAGTCCTTAACAGGACTGTTATTAAGTCATAATATTCTTTATAATACAAGTTCTTGAAACTCTTTTTTTATTTTGCATTAATTCTTCACAGAACAATAAATTTTTATTACTGATTAACAATTATCCCTATGTTTTGTTTAGTTTACATCACCACTTCATAGTCATTAACCAATTCTTTATCGCTTCTATTTCTTTTTTGTTTGATTAAATAATGTTGAATAGTGTTGAAAAAAATTTTGGTAAAGATTAAATTACCTTTTATTTAAGTACTCAAACGTAGACAGCCAAGAATAGACAGCTTGTACATGTGACTATTTAATAACTTATCAGAAACTTTTAATTTTTCAAGTAGACACCTGCTCTTATACTGAAACTACTCAACTATAAAAGATAAAAAATCAATGGCCATTGATACTAAATAAGTAGATTTAAACTTAAATTCTTTATGATTGCATGAACTGATAAGTGTAAGATGCTTACTTACATGTTGCGCCGGGCATGCAAGTTTGCATCTTGAGTGACGCTTAATTGATGGTTCTCTTTAAAGTTGTTAATTAAAAAAATATATATATATTATTAATTGTAAATTTTTATATAATGCTGTGCATCCGTATTACATTTTTGAAGTCTGAAGAACAAAGGAGTTTAAAAAAGTAGGATATGTAGTTTCCGAATTTAAAATAGATAAAATATAAACAATAAGTTATGATATTTTTAAGAAAAATAGAATAAGTAAAATTATATTAAAACCTTACTTTATCTAAAATAAAAATAAAAATAATAAAAGTTAAACCTAAATTTGATCTAAATTAAACATAAAATTTGAACTTCAATTTTAGAATAATTTTGTAAAATCTTTTTTTATTTCTAAAGTATTTTTCATACAAGGTGAACATGAAAAAGACCTTCCAGAAGCAAGACGAAGTTTTACGTCATCTGGTACTTGTGATAAGTTTAATTTTATATTCAATGATTTTCATAAAGCTGGCTTTATTACTATGCTTAGTGAAGATTTTCCACAAAAAGGTGCGTTCCATTATCGCTTAAATGGCTTTATTAACGAACCTACGTCATGGTACCTACGTCCATTTTGGTTAGCACAAACACCATCACCTAAATGCGACGTTGAATATAACAACATACTTCTCAAAACGTTTACAGAAACATTTGAAGATATACCGAAACTTTCTTTAGTTATAAACTCTGAAATTGCGCACGGTAATATTAACAATTTAAAACTAATTGACAACGATATATTAGAAATTATAAATTATTTTAAAATGCCTGAAAGAATCAATCACACAATTCTTATAATTTTTGGAGATCATGGTGAACGAGTAAGTGAATTCCGTTTGACTACTCAAGGTAAACTAGAAGAAAGATTGCCTTTTTTTTCAATCACACTACCTGTAAATTTTAAAGAAAAATATTCAAATTTATTTACAGCTTTGAAAAAAAACTCAAACATTTTAACCACTCACTTTGATGTTTATGCAACATTGCAACATATGATAAGTTATCCCGATTTTCCAGAAAAAAAGTTTATTGGACAAAGTTTATTTACTGAAATTAATCCAGAACTACGAACTTGTACAAATTCTGGCGTTGCTGATCATTGGTGTCCTTGTTTAAATTATAAAAACGTCCCAGTAACAGATGCAAAAGTAGAAAAAGTTGCAAAAGCAATTATCGATTTTATAAATAAATTGGTTAGCAAAAACGAAAAGGCAGCCAGACTGTGCAAATTTAACATTAAATATTATTATATCATCAGGTATAAAAACTCTTAAAAATGAAGTCAAAAATTTTAAAAAAACTGAAAGAAACAAAGAGTGTGATTCATGTGGAGTTGTTTACGATACCTCAAGTGCTGCAAAAGAGTATTATGAAGTTGTTTTTACAGTAAACCCTAGTAATGGAACATTTGAAGCAAATGCTGATGTTTTACCTGATAATACAATAATTGTCGATGAAAATATCAGCAGAACTAATCGCTATGAAAACCAACCTTACTGTATTATGAATGAGTTTCCTCATCTACGTCCCTACTGTTATTGCACATAACACAAGTAGTTATCTTTATTTGACATGCAAGTAGTATTTCTAATCAAATTAATTTTAAGCTTTTCGATTTCAGCTTTAGAAAAAATTAAAAAATTTAATGTAATTTTTTGTTTTGAAAAGTGACAGCTAGGCATTTCCTAGTTGGATTATTTGTTTTTGATGTTATTATTTTAATATTTTTTTATTTACTATTCTGTTACCTGTTGTTTGTTTTCTGAAAAATTATCGACTAATTTAAAAACACTCATTGAGTTTATTATTTACAGTAAAAGAGATCTGAACCATAAATCGGTTTAAATCAGTCTAACTTAGAAGGCACTCTGGTTAATATGTTAGCCTTCTTCCATTGTGTGTATATATATATATATATATATATATATATATATATATATATATATATATATATATATATTATATATATATATATATATATATATATCTTATACTTCTGATTTAAGTTAGAAGTGTGACGTCATACTAATACAGCCTGCTGCCGGGGCTTCACTACATACATGGGCTGAAAAATAATCTGACTCGCAGCGGAGTGCTGCTACATCGAATGAGGGTTTGAAATGGGGCAGCAATCTTGTCATTCATTATTCTTTGTTGTTTTTTTCTGTTTCTGAAGAAGCCATCTCATTTGGCACAAGATGTAAATAAGACGTCTTTTAATTGTTAAAAAGACGTCTAAAACGTTTAAAATACCTTTAAAAGACGTCTTTTTTACGTCTTGTACCCACTGGGATATCAATTTAATTAAGCGAAAAAAGTGAGCAAATTTTTATATAAATAAGCAATAGAAGATAAAATTTTAAAAAATTTCCAAAAATTACACGGGAAATCTCCTAAATTGCGTCATTAGAACTAGAAAATTACATCTATAAAGTTTTAGCTCGATTGGACAATGCTAACCCTTGCTTCATTGAGGATGAAATCTGGAAAAAATGGAAACTTTGAAGAACGTTTGTTATTTTTTTACGGTAAAATGGAAACGACTTAACCTGTATATGTGATATAGGTGTCATTTTGTTCACTAGATTATTCCCTTTAAATTTCATTATCTTCACTTTTTACCTTCAGCCAATAGTTTCTGAAATATTTAGATTTTTACATATGTAAATTAGAAAAGAGCTGAAATTTCCCTGTCAGGTTAAATCTACAAGAACTTAAATACTTTTTCAAAAATGCCTTTAAAATTTAACAAATTTTTTAAAATTACTTTTCAAAGATAATATAAATGATTTAATTTAAGCAATCGGCTTGCTTAAAATTAATTATTTAAATAAATAATTTATAATCTTAAGTGTAATAATTAATTTATAAAGCCTAAATAAGACTTCAACCAATAAGGGGTAATCACAATTAATTAATTTATATATTATGTATTAATTATGTATTATTTTGAATAATTTATTAATTAATTTTAATTGTTACTATATTCTGTTTTATTTCTTTTATATTGGTGGAAAAATAATGAAACAGTATGCAATATTATTATTATTTATAAATTATTAAATAACATATTTTTTAAATGAAAAAAAAATATTGTGTTTTTAGGATTTAGGATTTAGTTTAGGCTTTGAATTTGTAATCGTTCTTTTTACCGGATGGAACTCAAAGTTTTATCTCGCTTTTTTAATCTCGTCTGCTACATTTTTGCAAATCATTTTGTATTTAGATTTCAAAACCGGTTCTTTTCATTTACATAAGCTCTTTTGTATCTTAAATATTGTTTGCTTCTAATAAGAAACGATAACCTAGGATTAGCCCAGGCTGGATTAATTTTTAAAAAATTAAATGTCTTTTTATTTAAAGTGAAATGATTACACGCCACATCAGTATAAAAAATCAGACATTTTTATCAAACATTGCTTGTAAATTTTTATTACTGAAGCATTGTATCCAGTCAACATTTGAAATTAGATCAGATGTTAGCTGATTGAGTTCTAAAGACCAAATCTAAGGTATTCACAAGTTGTTCATTATGACATTTGGGAAGTTAGTATGTTAATATCCTGATAAAGAAAATTAACATTCAAATATCTGTAAATTTATATCCAATTCAATTCTCATTTGAAATTGCATCACCAGCTGATTGATTGGAAATAGAAGCCACCAATGATAAGTACGTCTATATATTTGCGTTCCAGGCCAAAAAACCTCATCAAATTCTGCTATATCTAAAAAATCATTTGGTCTGTAATTACATCCAAGTAAATATTTGTCATTATCAAAATAAACAACTGCCCAACAACAATTTACATGGATCTAGAGCAGCATCAGTGCATAGGAATCTAATGAGTTGTCTGATTTGTAATGATTTAGTGCATAGGAATCTAATGAGTTGTCTATATATAAACAATCACCACCACCTTTTCGCCGGTCTGATCTGTCTTTTCTATACAAACGACAACCATCAGTGTTTACAACCGAATCACTTTTAAACTATGTCTCAGTCACAAAAATTACATTTGGTTTGTATTGTTCAATTAACACATTGAACTCATTTAACTTGTTATCGAGAGAGGTAACGTTACTTATAAACATGGCAGCTTTTTAATTTCATTGCAATCTGACACTGAATTATATAGAAATTTATTGATTTGATTTTTTTTTAATTTAATGATTTTATTGCCACGGATGTCATACCAAAAGGGGTCATTGTCTGTTCTTGCTTGGTTCATTTTATTTCTTTCAATTCTAAGATTAAAGTCTTAGAGTCTCTGATCCTTCATCATATCTGGACTAAGATAAATACTTTTATGAGCGACGTTACTTCTCAATTTTTTAGCTGATGTTAATATTGTGTTGCAAAAAGTATCCTCAGCTAATTCAACAAGAACTAAACCTGGTTTATTAGTTTTAGATCTCAGCCGTCTAACAAATTTTGGTATTAAATTTTCTTGATTTAAAAGCTTGAAAAATTAGTTTACTTTTCATTTGTCTTCTTTTGATTTCATTATTTTGCCTTCTTTAGTTGATTCGGCTATTCCATAAATAATGACATCTTTTGCTATTCTTTTTCTTTTCGTCCAACTCATTAAAGGATATATTTGTGACCATCAGCTTCTCTGAAGGTTTCTTTATTTGTATACCCTGTTTAACAATAAGCGACCAGTCACTGATAGACTTGCTTGACTCAACTGCTTGATTTATTTCTGTTTTCAGATTTTCAATGTTTTCATCGTCTTTAGCTTTTGTTGTTTCTATTTTTATCACGCGTTCAAAGAGTTTTAAAAAAGCGTTAGAAAGCTGACTTTTTTCTACTATTATTTACATAGCTATTTTCTTATCTATTTACTTATATAATCATTATCTACAGATCCTTTCAAATATTGCAAAAGTTAGTCATTTTTTAACTATGTTTAACTATGGCTTTAAACTGTCATCTGTGTAAAAAAAAAATAAGTTTGAGTTGCCACTCAATGACATTTTTTGTTTTGGACTCATTCAAAATGCAGCAGGCTTATTACTGAGTACAATTTACTACAATTAAGTCGCATACTGCTGCATTGTGTAAGTTGTACAAAGCCTTTCTTTGCATTCACGAATGTACTAGATAATTAATTCAAATTACTATTATCTTCTGACAAACTTATTACAACAGATGATTTATCTCCGTCATTAAATCTTTTTCCTCCTTCTCATTTAAATAAATTTTCATTGTATGTTTCATTTCATTTTTTAGTCTCAGATGAAGAAACCCATGCGTCAATAGACATATTTTGCAAATATTATGATATAAGTAAATTCTGTTCACTAAACTTTGACAAAATTAACGCTTTCTCTTTATTTCATCTAAACAAATCATCTCTGCAAAATCACTTTTAAAAATTAAATGTTAACGAGTTTTGAACTTTCCATTATTGGTATAACCGAATCATGATTAAAAAAAGGAACACCATCAGTTCATCCAATCCTCATTGATAACTACAACATTGAACACACACCAACTGAATCTTCTTGGATGTACATTGTTATACTTGTCAAAAAAGTTAATATTTAAACGAAAGGGATTAACACACCGTGTTGTTTAGAATTGATTAATACACCGTGTTGTTTAGAATCGACATTTGTTAAAATAATTTTTTCTAAAAAATCTTATGTTATTGTTGGTTGCATTTATAAACACCCTTGCATAGATATAAACGATTTTATATTTTTCATTTTATTCATGCCTGTCCTCTTTCAAAAAATAAATGTGGTAAATAAATCGGTTTTCTTACTAAATGATTATATTGTTCTGATACAATCAAATAATGACAACGATTTTTTAAACTTGCTTTCTTTTTATATTCGCTCCCTTTATCACTTTGGCAACCAGAATTACTAACCATTCTGCTACAATCATCGACAAAATTTTTTCTAATTTAATAACTTTGACATGAAATTTCAAAAAGTGATCAGAAAATGAAATTTGACAAGTTCATTTCCTGATTACTTACTTCAATTTTGTATTTGTCCTAATTTTAATAAGTTATATATATATATCACGCAATCACCACTTATATCGCAGAAATTCTAAAAATCAGATTTATTAAAAATTAATTGGAATAATCTTATAGAGAACAGTAATGTTAACTCTTGTTTCCAAAAATTCATTTCTGAAAAAACGTTGATTTTGAATCGCTACGCCCCACTTAAAAAAATTAGTCTTAAGAACTTCAAGCGTCGATTTAAACCTTGGATTACAAAGGGAATCTTAAAATCTATGAAAATGTGCAATCTTTTAAAAAAAAAATGTTAAGATCAAAAGATATTTGGAACATAAACTTATTTAAAACTACTTTCAAACAATATAAATATATAATAGTTACCAAATTAAGCTCAGTAAAAATATACATTTTAAAAAGTACTTAACTGAAAATGTAAAAAATCTTCGCGAAATTTGGAAAGAAATTAATAATTTAATAAATGTCAATCACTCATCTCCCAACTGCTTGCAAGATAATGAAACATATATATAACTGAACCAAATTTTATCTCTGAAAGGTTTAATACTTTTTTTTTACAAACGTCGCTTAAAAACTTAAATTCAATATTTATTCGTAAACTATGACTAATAAATATTTTCTACTTTTAGTTTTTTATTTTTTTTTATTTTGCCGTTTCATATATTTACAATAAAGACATATTACATTTATAAAAATTGGCCGGAGTAAGAAGAAAACATTGACTGTCTTATCACCGAGCACCGTTTACACATTGTCCGTGTTTATTAACAAAAAAATCAAATAAACGTATATATGATTATTTGATCAAAGGATAAAAAGTACATTTTATCATTTGAAAAAAATACTTTTGTCAAATAATAAAATGACTTTTATATTCAAAATGTAAAAATAAAGTTTTGTATAATAATACAAATATATTTGATGCATGTTTAACAATATATATTTAGTGCTAATGAAAGCGTTTTTTCAATTTTGAATTTACCTTTTAAAAAAATATAAAAGTCTATTGTATTAAAATCAAATTGAAGTTGAAGGTTCTTGTAGAAACTAGTTTAAATTTTTCTAAAGAGTTGTGTTCTTTATTGAAGTTTTTAATAAAATTTTTTCATAAAAAAGGTCCTCGATATTGAATTCGATAAGAACTTATTTTTAAATTAATTCTTGGAACAATAAAAATGTTGGATACTTATGAGATATTTTGCTAAAATAAGATTGAAATATAAGTGGAGATATTCCATGTTTCATTTTAAACATGAAAAGCAATGTTTGGTAAATGTTTAATTTATAAATGTTTGAGACCTTGAGACGATTTAATAATGGTTCGCAATAAACAGTTCTGTTTGCCCCGAATACAATCCTACAAGCATGCTTTTGTTTACTATAAAATTTTTTTGAGTTTTCCATAATTCGTACTTTCCCATGCAATGTTGCAGTAAGAAAGATAGCTGTGAGTAAATGAAAAATAAATTTTTATTAGAGCTTTTGTGTTTAAAAATAATTTTGTAATATAAAGTTCGGAAATATTAAAAGAGATTTTACTTTCAATGGATTAGATGTAAAACTTCCATGACAAGTTTTCATCAAGAATTACTTCTAAAAGGTTAACAGTAGATTCCCTTTTTAGAACTGTTTTATTGAAAAGATTTGGAAGTTTAAGTGGAATATTATCAACTTTATTTGGTTTGTGGAACAAGGTGAATTTAGTTTTATCGACATTTAGTAAAAAGCGGTTACTTATAAACCATTTATTTAATTTAGAAAATTCTTCATTAAAAATCTCTGTGTGAATAAAACAGATTGGAATCGTCAGCAAACAATGTAAGATATAATTTTTTAGATGCTAAAAATAAGTCATTTATATACACTAGAAACAAAAATGGTCCTAAGATAGATCCTTGGGGAACTCCGCAACTTATAAGTTTTTTTTTGGTTACATTTGTTTCATAGGTTATGCATTGTTTTCTGTTTGTCAAGTAGTCTTTAAACCAAAGTTAGTTTAACTTGTTTATTCCATAAAAAGCTTCTTTTTTTTTTATAAGAATTTTATGATTGACAGTGTCAAATGTTTAGGATAAATCAATGAAAACTCGTAAGGTAAAATAATCTTTATCAAAAGCATCCGATATATGGTTACAAGCTAAATTACCGCGTGATCCAAAGAACGATTTTTTTTAAACCCAAATAGTTTGTTGTACAGAATGTTACTTGATACTAAATGATTATAAAGCCTATTGTATATAATGCGTTCTAGCAAATTAGAGAAACAAGGTAATACAGAAATAGGTCTGTATTTTGAAACATTTGCTTTTTTCACTAAACTTAAAAATCGGTGTGATTTTGGCTATTTTAAGTTTGTCTGGGGTCAATACCAGACGTTAATAAGAGATTAAAAAAGGGGAAACAATAAGGGTTCAATGATATCAAAGACTGATTTAACTATATTGACGTTAATTTTAACTATGCCTGCACTTATGTTATTTTTCAGAGAAGAAAAAGCATTATGCAACTCACTTATATTTAGTTCTGTTACTTATATTTAGTTCTGTTACAACATTATTTGCTGTTTTGAGGTAAGTTTCATATTTTATGGTACTTGATGGAAGTTGTCGCCCAATTTGGACCGATCTCAAGAAAAAAACTGTTTAGTTTTTCAGCTATGATTTCTTTATAATAAAAAACTTTTTCATCAATTAACAGTTTTTGTGGCAAATTGTTTTTAATCGAAATATTTTCACTAATTATTTTTTTGACTATATTCCAAGTTTCGTTTGTATTTCCATTAATTTTTTCCAATAGCTTTTTATAATAAGATTTTTTTGAAAACTTTTTGGTTTTTTCAAACAAATTTTTGTAGTTTTTGTATATTATTTCATTATGATATGTTTTATGTATTAGATATTTTTCATTTCTTTGATGATTTGATTAAACCTTTTGTCTTCCACGGATTTAAAATAGATTTCAAATTTAAATTTTGATCGATTAAAGGGAATGCCTTATTACACTGTTAAAAAAAAAGCGCGTTTTTTACGGAAAAGTTCCGGCAGCTGCCGATGACCAAACTACCCGTTATTTTACGAAAAACCCATCGTATGTAAACGGAAGTTTCCGTAAACAAACGGATTTTTTCCGTTAAAATACAATGGGTTTTTTTCGTTAAACCACGGGAAGTTTGCTCATTGGCAGCTGCCGGAACTTTTCCGTAAATAAACGGATACTTCCGTTTAAATTAAATAAGTTTTTTCCGTTAAACAACGGAAAAACAACTCAGCTGCCGGATAGTTTCCGTAAATAAAAGTAAAATTTAGCAAATCTTATATATATAAAATCATAATAAATATAATTATATTACATATTCCTATATACATTTACAATTTAGATATACTTAAAAACTTATCTTTAAGTAATATATATTGGTTAAATAACAAATATAAATAATAGTAAATCAAAATCAATCCAAATACACAAAAATACAGTCTTTCCTTTCTTTTCCATTTTGAGTTAACTCTAAATCTAAAATAAAAACAAAAAGGTAAAGTTTTTGAGTAAGAAAAGATTTTAATATTTAACAAAGTAATAAATTATAAAAAACACTCATTATGTGCAATGGTTACCTTAAAGTTATTACTCAATATGAGTGATTTAACTAAGGCCAAGCTACAAACAACTCTGGATAAAGCTAACAACTCTTTTGAGCAATAAATAAAAACCTACAAGAAATAAAAACTTAAATTGAAGTATGATACGAATAGAGGTTTTAAAGTGGAGTATAACTAATCTTAGTTTGTTTTTCATTGTAATGGTGATAACCGAATTTCCTGTTAATGCCATTGTTGGCTCCATTTTTGTTAAATAAATAAAAACCTTAACAACGTCTTTAAAATCAAATTACAATAATTAAATACTAAATTTACTAACAAAATAACTCAACAATTTAACAATAAAACCCAAATTTTCTTTTCTATAATAAAAACTTATCAAATTATTATTTTTATTTAATATAAAATCATTTTAGAAATCAAATTTAAAACTTATTAATAAAGATACTTACTTAGGTCTAACCTTTAGCAAGCTAAAAAAATTATAAAACATAACTATAATATAACAGAAAACTAAAAATTTATAAATGAAATTATTTTTACCTATCTGGTCCATTGTCATTACTAATAAAATAAATATATAATCAATGAAAAACCTTTTACCATTTTTAAAAAAAGATATTTTTTTTTGTTTATGCTTGAGTTAAAAATTATTAAAAACCAAAGTACAATACCTATCTTGGATCTTCTTTTTTTTTATTTTTTGAAGAATATCTACCTTGATAGACTATAATAAAATATATTTAAAAAGTATAAATAGTCTTATAATTTTGAAAATAAATATTTTTCTTTTCTCTTTGTTCTAAATCTAAATAATGAACTTAATGATTAACTATAATACTCATAACTAACTTTTTAACTCTTACACCTTTAAGTGTTTTATTATCTAAATATAAACAATTTTGAACACAAAAATGATATAAATATTTTATAATAGACACACACAGATATATATATATATATATATATATATATATATATATATATATATATATATATATATATATATATATATATATATATATATATATATATATATATATATATATATATACATATATAATAGTGAGAGAGAAAAAGAGAGAGAGATTAAGATGTAATTCATATACAGATTAAATTATAAACAATATTTAACGATATTATTTATAATTTAATCACATATTTTAAGTAGTTAGCGAAAAAAAAAGATTTATGTAAACAAAGCATTTTGACAAAAAAAAATCGAAAAGATACTAAAGAACGTATTTTATTGTTGATACAACTTGGATATTTATATAGAACGATTGAAAAATTTTTAGAAAAGGAATCAATTAAAGTTTTAATAACCATCATTAGTAGAGTTAAATAAACGTGCTGAGAATTAAAAGAAAAAATGATTTAAATGGCAAAAAAGTTGAACGTTGGCATTGACCATTAAAGCTAAATTTATGTTAACTTTTTCAGGTGAAAAACTTTTTAATAAAAAGACAAATTGAACTAAGATTGTCTGCTGCATCTTCAAACAAAAAATTTTTTGAAAAAGCTGTTTTTCCTTATCAGGATGCATTAATAAAATTATTAATAAAATCATTTATTACACAAGATTTTTAAGAGAAACACCATTAAAATTAGTTACTCGTGTATGCCGAACGTTAAATCAGTCATTAATTCGCATAATCAAAATATTTTATACAATCATGAAAAAACAACAACAAAAACTTGCAACTGCATCAATAAATCTACCTGCGTTATGAACAACCAGTGTCTAAGTAAGAACATTGTGTATCAAGCTACTGTTTCATCCAATAAACCAGATTACACAGATAAAGTTTATATTGGTATTAGCGAGACCCCTTTCAAGTTAAGGTATGCGAACCATTTAAAATCTTTTAATTTAATTAAGTACAGCAATGACACAGAGTTATCTAAAGAAGTTTGGAAACTTAAAGAAGAAAACTTTTTGTTTGTTACTAAATGGAAAATTATCAAGCGCTGCCAAACATAATCCTTCGTCCAAAAATTGCAATCTTTGTCTTAATGAAAAGTATTTTATTTTAACAAAAGGAACGAGTTGGTTTCAAATTGTAGGCATAAAAATAAATTCCTTCTTTCGTTTTATGATACTGGCGATTAGCTGATTTATATAAGATTTTCTTTGACGTTTTCTTTTTTTGTCTCTATAGAGACGTCAGATGTCGCTTCACTGTATTTTGTAATTTTATTAACGGTTTGTTTGTTTTTGATATAGTACATGGCTGATAAATGCCGTATAAGCATGAACTATTAGTCCCATGAAAAGTTGTTTTTTCTATATGTAAATAATATATATATATATATATATATATATATATATATATATATATATATATATATATATATATATATATATATATATATATATATATATATACAGGGCAGCCAAGAGGGAGGGGCAATTGAAGAAGTTTGCCCCGGACATCACAGTCTATGGGGCATCACATATACCTAAAAAAAAATTATTTTAATGATAATAAATTCAGCTGATAACATATTTAAAGCTTAAGCAATTTTTGTGTATAAATTTCGTTTTCCGTTAAAACTTTGTTCACATTTAAAATAGGATAATTATTACTTTACAAAGTTTTCATTTTCCATTTGAACGCTCACGTTTTTATTGGCCTTTTGTTTGCATAATAAAGTAAAGATTATTTTCTTATTTAACGACATGTAAAAGTTCTTTTGGACATGAAGCAAAATCGGAGATGAAACAAATTGATGGAAAGTAATTTTATAATGCATTCTTTATGTCACAATTTTTCTGGCTTCAACAAATTTAGCTTTTAAAAGTAAGAATATTGTTTTTAAATTTTAATTTATATTTTGCATTATTTTATTTATAATTTAAAAGTTAAAATTATTTATGATAGGATATAAATATGGATTACTAATTTGATAATTTTTTATTTGCAATTAGAATTCAATCAAAAATTGTTCAAAAATGGGAATGGAAACTTCTTGGAGCTTATTGCTAAGCAAGGCTACGACATTGGCGCTAATATAGCAGGTATTTACAATGGAGTTCAAGTTTTGATTAGGCAGAATAATTTACAAGCATTTTTTTCATTTTACAAGCATTTTTTTTTCATTTCTTGTTCTGCTCACAGTTTGAACTTATGTGCAGTACACGCTATTGAATTATCGGCTTCTGCAAAATCCTATTTTGGAAATACTCAAAATCTGTTCAGCTGCAGCCCAGTTAGTTGAAAAATTCTTCAGGAGGAGACAGACCAATAATTACATAAAATTTCAGTTACACAATGTATCTCAAGAATTGAAGCAGTGAAGCCACTAGCAAAAAACCAAGAAAGATCTTAAAATCATTTTATCGTCCGAAAGAGTTAAACCTTCCAGGCGAAAGTAGTAATGAAGTGTATTATCTAACTTAATGGGTGAATTCTTTTGAATTTTTCGTTTTCACTATTTCTTGGTATAAATCTTTGAATGTAGTTAACAACGTGAGTCTTTACTTAACTCACTCTTGATGATGAAGTAAAGATTCTAAATGGCCTTTTGACAGATCTGGATTAAATCCGTTTGTCTTGGGATTTATTATACCTGATATAGGCAACAGAAGTTGCAAAGAACTTGAAATTTAATGAAATTATGTTTTCAGCAAAGAGAACGCAAAAAAAGAAGGTCTTCCTTTATAAAACTGCTAGTTACTACCACGAAGAATCATCAAAAAACTTTGAGTGTATTGTCTTCAATGTTGCTCTTGACAATCTCATTAGTCAAATGAGATCAAGATTTAAAGTAATGAAAGAGGAATGTAACAAGTTTTAACTCATTTTGGTCTTCACAGAAATCTTAAACAGACAAACAAATAGGTTTAAAAGCTAAGAATCTGGCTAAACGTTACACAGAAGACTTATGTAGAAAACGAATTTTTTAATTAAGGTTTTTTTCCGTAAGAAGAAATATTCTAGCCAGCAAAAAGCCTGTCGAACTTTTAAATGAAGTTTATGTAAAGGGGTTGCATTTAATATTTCCACGAGTATGTGTTTCACTTAGAATCAAACATTACCCGTTTCAATATTTGAAGGTGAAAGATCTTTCAGCAAGTTAGCTATCATCAAAGGTTATCTTCGTTCCACAATTGATCAGAAGCGATATTGCTACTTGATTGATCCTTTCAATTAAATCAGATTTAGCCAATAATGTTTCTTATGAAGAAATTATTTTTGCCGCTAAGAAGGCCCGGAAGATGTGTTTAATATTAGGACTTAATTTTACATAGTTTGCTTTTAAAAACCAAAACTAATTAAATGTGATTTTTTATGAAAGTAAACAAAAAATAACTATACTAACTTATTTAGTATTTGTCATTTTAAGAAGTATAATTGGGCATCCATTAAACATTTGGGCCTGGGCATCACAAGAGCTCTGGGCGGACCTGTATATATATATATATATATATATATATATATATATATATATATATATATATATATATATATATATATATATATATATATATTTATCTCAATATAATTTTAGCGATTCCACGGCTCAACGAAAAACATTTGACGCCACGGGAACGTTTTTTTAAACAAAGCTTTTTCAGGTAAGGATTCCTAAGTACCAAAACACATCCAATTTGCATGAAATTTTCCATATATATTAAAAAAAGGATAAGGAATTTAATGGAATGTGGACTTTTTTGATATTTTCTCTTATTTATTTAGTTTTCAGTGTTGTAAAAGTTTTTTGTCAGTTTTTTTTGGAAAAAAAACTTTTTTCAAAAAGGTCCAGGTGGAAAAGACATGTATAGCCTTTCCTCTATCGAAATCAAGTATTTATCTATAATTTCTTATCTATGATTTGATACTTAGGAAATGTATTTATAAATTATATATATTTAGTTTTTTTTCAATTCGCCGTTTTTTGTTATGATTTTTGCGTTTGTTTTTGTTTATAATATTTTTTATCCTTGGTCTGTAAAATAGATGATTCTGGTCAATCCGGACAAATTAAAAAAAAAATTTTGGAATTTTATTTCCTTATAATTGGTTGGTCACTATGGAAAATTTCAAGTCGAATGTATTATCGGTTCAAAAGTTATTCAAAAGTCAGTATGACCCTAAAAACATATATATTAGCAAATACCCTCGGTCTGTAAAATAGATGGTTCTGGTCAATCCCGACAAATTTCTAAAAAATTTTTTTTGATTTTTACTTCCTTTTAGTTGATTGATCACTTTGGAAAATTTCAAGTCAAATGTATTATCGGTTCAAAAGTTATTCAAATGTCAATAATACTATCATTTTCGGTGCCATTTCGCCGCAAATTTCCAATACTTAAGCCCTATATCTTTTGTCAAAAAATCACCCGTTTTTCCACTACAAAACGTTTAATAATTTTTGATCCGCTTAACTTCAAAGGTCAAACGACCCCACACTTTTTAAGTCAAATCAAGCTCTACACAATGGCATCATTTATATATGAAAATTTAAATTATTAAAAAATCGTGTGTACATGCTAATAATTTTCACAAAAATATATTTACATTTCACTTAAATAAGTTCAAAAGCATTATGAAATGTGCAGATAATCATTCAATTGTATATATATTCGGAAGATAAATTTTCTTGGATATATAAAAATAGTAATAAAATAATAACTTTAAACACCATTTAAGTATACATTTAATAACATAAGTATACAATTATATGTGTATATATATATATATATATATATATATATATATATATATATATATATATATATATATATATATATATATATATATATATATATATATATATATATGTATATATATATATATATATATATATATATATATATATATATATATATATATATATATATATATATATATATTATATATATATATATATATATATATATATATATATATATATATATATATATATATATATATATATATATATATATATATATATATATATATATATATATATATATATATAAACTAGAATTGGTTTTATTAAAAAGACGCACTAGCTAAAAAATCTAAAATTGCTTTTTAACGTGACAAGTTTGTATGTTAAAATTTTACTTTGGCTTCCATAATAAAATTTTTTTCCAACGAAAATTTCCGCGTTTCTTAAAAGAAGGAAAATTTCCGTTCAATTTTGTTAAATGGGTAGTTTCCGTACAAATAGCGGAAAATAATTCCGTAAAAGTACAGGAATTTTTAACAGTGTATATTGTTTACTAAAAAACGCGAGGAATAATTCATAAGCATTATTTGCATTTTGTGTTTCATACACTAAGTTCCAATCAACAGAATATTTTAATAGATGCTTTAGTATCCTGAGTTTTCTGTAGAAATATTTTAATAGGAGTTTTCATTGATTTGACCAATATTTTTGATTTAATAGAATTGTTTTTTAATGTTTTTAATGGTTTTTATGTTTTAAAGATAGGAAAATGATCACTTATCATTTTTTGCCTGTTCTTACGCAGCATTTGTGAAAATTGTTTGCTATTAAGCTATCGACTAATGTTGTCGATGTCTTTGTTATTCTTGTTGCCTTATTTATTGTTGGAATAAAACTATATTGCAAAATAGTGTCAATAAAGCATTTAGCATTATTTTTTGATGCATAATTTAAAATGTTTATGTTAAAATCTCCAAATAAGTATGCATGTTTCTGATTATTACTGATTTGGGTTAGAAACTTTTTAACGTGAGATTTGAAATATTTTTGTTTCCAGCTGGTTGTCTATAAATAGAGTTACACAATATGTTTCATTCACGCAAAGATCATTACACTGAATAAAATTTAATGAGCTGTGAATAAAAATACTCACCCTACCACCAGCATGTTTATGACGCGATTGATAAAATTGATGCGTAATTGGCTAATTCATTCCGGTTCCGGATGGAATTAAGATATTTCAGGCCGGAATGCCAGCATTTATTTTTTTGCTGCATTTATTTAAGACATGTGACACAGACTGTGTAAATTAAATCAAAAAATCATTTTCTTAAAGGGCAACAAAGGACTAAGAATAAACCTACGTAAAAAATATAAAATTCTTAACAAATATAATGTAGTTTTAGGTAAAGCTACTGTTTAGCGCTCTAAAATAATTTGATTTTTTTGCTTGTTGCGCTCTGATTAGTGGAGAGTTTTTAAACATTAGAATTTTTAATTGAAATAATAAACGAAAAACAATTTTTTTTTTTTTTTTTTTTTTTTTTTTAACATCTTCACTTCCAACAAGGCTGCAAGCAACCACTATAAGAGTTGGAAGTTACTGGAAGAGAAAAGACTAAATCTGTAGAGCAAGATAATGATTGACTGATGACTTAAAAGATTGCAAATTATATGAATCAGGAAAGCAAGATGAAGGAAGCGAATTCCAAAGAACTGATGTTCGAGGAAAAAAACTAGAAGAATAAGAGTTTTTGAAGCACTTAGGAACAGTCACAGAAAAAGGATGAGACTTAATTGAATGGCGAGTAACACGAGAATGAATTTTAGTAGATGACACAAGGGACGCTAGCTCTTTAGAGCAGTGCCCATTATAGTATTTGTAGAAAAGAGAAAGAGAAGCAACATTACGACGATGTGACAAAGATTGGAGATTGGCTGCCAGAGCAGGTCCAACTATGTTCACAATTCGCCTTTGCACCTTGTCTAAAAGAGAAAGAGCATCATTAGAAGATCCGCCCCAGATGTGGCAACAGTATTCCATACAGGGACGGATTTGAGATTTATAGAGATAGAGAATAGAATCTGGAGTAAGAAAGTGTCGAGCTATTGCTGGCCTATCCCAAATCTTCAGTCTATCCCAAGTATCTTCAGTCTATCCCAAGTATCTTCAGTCTATCCCAAACCTTCAGTCTATCCCAAGTGGCCTATCCCAAATCTTCGAGCAATTGCTGGCCTATCCCAAATCTTCAGTCAATGTAGCAGCATTTTCTTGTAGAAACAGGTTGTAAGTTAGTCGATGTAGCAACACTCGCTTGTAGCAGCAACCAGATGGATAATACGCAAGTTATCTCTAATATCTATTACTAGTAACTACAGATTATTTCTTACAGAACTTTTCTACAGAAAACTTCACCTTTGACTGGAAGACCTTACCACTAACTCTGACTTTACCAAATTGTGATTGGATCAAATAATACTAAAATTAACTACATAAAAAACATCTAAAAGAATAATTTTTCTAATTATCTGCAACTTCACCGGGACCATTTCATTGACGAACCTAACAGAAAAAAAGCTCAATTGGAAGATTTGCTCTAGATTTCATTTGCGCTAAAGAACAAATTATATAGAAAAGAATTGCTTCGGAAATCATAAATCATTAATGAATAGAAGAAAAAAAGAAATGATAAAGTCAAATCTTGCGACAAAAAAACTTCTTCAGTCTTATATTTATCTGAAGATGAAGACTATTCTATGCAAATATTGTTTTGAATCATTCGCTAATAGCAGATCAAGATAACAGTGGATTCAATGTCAGGTTTGCCAAAAATGGGCTCATGAAGAGTGCGCACCAGGCTTACAATAGTTTATTTGTGAATTGTGTTCTTCATCCAACAATTTATAAAAACACCATTTTTAAAAACACTTACAGCGCTACATTAAATGTGTTTATAGTGTCGTTTTACAAAAAAATTTTTTAGTATATTGTGTTTTCTTTTTTTCAGTATACAGGATTTTTTTTTTTTTTTTCCAGATTACTCTAGATAATTGTACTTGTTTTACTTAAGCTTGTTATAATCTAAACATAGCAAGGAATGTGACAACCAACACCGCACTATGTGACAACCAACCCCGCTCACGGGGTTGCTTGTCACACAGAAGTGGTCTTTGATAAACGATTTTACAGCAAAAAATATTTCTCTCAATGTCTTATAAATATTATAATAGGTACAGGAAATAGTTTAACTATCTTTGTGCGAAGCTTGGCATTGATTTAATGAAAAATAAAAGCTGAGCAGTCTAAAATGTAAAAAGTGTGACAACCAACCCCACTCTTCCCTGCAAATAAGTTTATGAAGAAATAACAATTGATTGAAAAAAATGTTTTCCCTCTGACTCTTTTGACATCCTTTATATATACTTCACATTTATCCAACTTTGTCGAACATCTCAACAACTGAATTTAATTTTTTTTTTTATTCTTATTACTATATTTCCTGGTAAAATGTCGTTGTACATAAAATTTAAGAAAAATGTTTAGAGTATAAGAGTGTTGCTGAAAATTTGCAGGTAGATATAAAATAGATTTAAATAATCAAATAAAAATTTTAGAAAAACAAATCAACTAGTCATTAATATTAATTTAATAAATTAATATCAAATTAACAAATGCTCATAAGCAATAAAATTCTTAATATTAATTAATTTATAGAAAACTTTAGTAACTGCAAAAAAAAAAAAAAAAAAAAAAAATTCTATTTTGATATAACATAGACAACAGTCTATTTTGATATAAAATTCAAAAAAAGAAGATGACAAAACACATAGTTGTAGCATGCTAAACACAATGAAAGATGAAAGGTCACAGATTTTTACTTTAAAATTGGTGCCGTTAAAGCCAGATACGTACGAACGGTAATTGATACGTAAGTACGTGAATTGGGTTGCTAGGTTTACAGTTTATTAGTATTGTCCAAAACTTCCCGATTTTTTCTTTCAAATTTTATAGAGGTCTAAGCTAAAGTTTTTACATCAATCTAGAAAACAGTTTTTTAGAAAAATTTTTTTATGTTTTGATACAGCAGAATAACTCTATTTTTCATCATTAATCAGTTTTGTAAAAATCTGTGTTATAAAAACCTACATTTTAAACCAAGATTTTCACCTAAATGAGATTGACCGCAACTACAAATTATTTTATAAACTTAGTTAGATTGCTGAAGCATGGTAATACAAGCAAGGAATATAACTCTATCAATGTTTTAAAAGTTAGTTGTAGATAACAAGTTTTAATTAAATTCCCACACAGTTTGATAATTTCGGCCCTAACCCTCAAATTAAAAAGTGATAAAATTAATTTAAATTTGATTGCACCGTCTTAGAGAGAAAATTGAGTTAAAAGTTAGACAATCTTTGCGATATTTTTTATATAACAAATATGGTTGTTGAATAAAATGATGGGTAAATACCTATCGATGCTTTATTTACGGATATATAATGTGATTTTTGATAGATTTTAACTGTTTTTGTTAAAATAGAACCATTTAGGAGGTCTTTTGTTTAAAATTTTAGCTTTTTATTTAGGGATAACTTTGCCAGTGTTGGAGAAAACTTTGAGCTCTTCTTCAACACATCAACATTTTATAATACTTTAAAAAAAGAAAAAAACCTTAGAGCCAAGGTTGAGCGTTGCATCAGTTTATTTGATTTCTGAAGAAAGAGGAATTTTTAAATCAAGCAGTATCACCAAAAACTGGGATTGATGGCGGTAAAAACTTCTTGAAGTTCAGCTTGAGCAACAATATTTTTTTTTAATTTTTGTTTTAGGAGCCACAAGAAAAGCTAACGGTCACAAAACACCGTGGAAGAGCATTTAACTAGAAAATTTATACCTTCCTTTCAATGGCTATTCCCAGAGCTCAAAACCCTGGATCTCATGCTTCTAAAGCAAGAGCTCTAACCACTGCGCCGCAGCTGAAAGTGTAACCAGGTGATTACAGATTTACACTGTTGACACCAGGACATTACAACCCTCACTGATTTGACATCTCTGGATTCTGATGTCAAACAACAATTAGTTGTGGATATAGCTGAAAACCTTCCAGAAAGCTAAAAGAACCTCAAGTTAATTTTCGCTTTTTTGGGGTTTGTTAGCTCACCATTTTTTATTGCATGTGACATGAAAACTGCTAACATCCCATGTGGAATCCAGTCTCATTTCAGTTCACACCCCCTGCTGCAGTGACATCTCTTCAGAAAATTTGCAATCAAAAGGATAATTAAGAACAATCAAATTAGTCAGAACTCAAATTGAGATTTTCAATTCATATTCAAGAGAAAGCAAACTGCAGGCAAAGAAGTAACTGAATGTCATTCATGAGTCTCTCATCCAAACAGAGAATGTTTCCAAAACTCTATTGGAACTTATTTCTTTTTTAAAATTCCACCTCTTTTTTCGAGTGGTGAATCATTTTTGCAGGGCTTATGAGAGAGTCTTAGAAGGAGCTAGTAAATGGCCTTCAAAGTTGCATTCGAACATTATTTCCTGCCACGGTGGAGAATTTGCTGGAAATGACTGCAAAATGCTTCTCAACAATACAGATCTCTTTAGTGAACTTGAGATTAAACATTAAGGCTTTTAAACACTTTTGAAGTGTTGCAAGACCAAGGTTAAAAGTTACAAGACCAAGTACAAGGCAAGAACAAGGCCAATATAAAGAGTTTTAAGGACAAGGCCAACATTTTTGAGACAAAAGACTTAAACTTTTACTTTACGTTAAGGCAAATTATTAACAAAACTCTGGGTATTAATTGCTTTGATAATAAAACCAAATGTTGTAAAAATAAATTTTTGAACGAAAGACCCCCAAAATATTTTAACAAGAACATGTAAAATCAATGTAAAATCACATCTATATCATTAAATGGAACATACATGGATATTTATCTATCATTTTATTTAACCGACATATTTGTTATGTTGAAAATGTTGCAGAGATTTTAAACTCAATTTTTTCTCTCGGACCGTGTAACCAGTTTTTAATTTTTATGTCAATGTACCTTGAGTGTCTTTAGTTGACTAGACATTTTTGTAGTCCTCAGATTAAAGGCTAGGACCAAAATTGGCAAACTGTGGCTCATTTTATTGTGAATATTAGTTAGTAACTCGAATATTTATTCAGGCGAACCATCGCTCTTTAAAGACTCCAGTTAAGGGGTTACTAGTAATTAGATTTATTGTCTTTTATGCCACCCTGATGACATCCAATTTGAGAGACTCTAAGTAAATCTTTACCATGAGATTAAAAGATTCAATTGAGCATGAGATTATAATCTCATGCTCAATTAAACGAGTTAGCCTGACATAAAACTCCTTAACTGGAACTTTCAAAAAGCGATGGTTCGCCTAAATAAATATTTGAGTTACTAACTGATACCCATAATAAAATGAGCCACAGTTTGCCAATTTTGGCCCTAACCTTCAATCTGAGGACTACAAAAATGTCCAGTCAGCTAGAGACACTCAAGGTAAATTGACATGAAAATTAAAAACTGGTTACATGGTCCGAGAGAAAAACTGAGTTTAAAATTAGACAATCTCTGCAACATTTTCAACATACAAAAATGTCCGTTAAATAAATTAATAGGTAAATATCTATATATGTTCCATTTAATGATATAGATGTGATTTTATATAGATCTTACATGTTCCTGTTCAAATATTTTGGGGGTCTTTCGTTCAAAAATTTATTTTTACAACATGGTTTTACTGTCACCATAGTCATAGTATTTAACTCTAGTCTGGAAACGCGGGCCGTTTTCTATAGATTTCGTAAAATAACTTGAGCTTTAAGGGGTGACCGGACTGAGAGTGCATCAAATACTTTTAAAATGACTTTTGTAGCGCAGACTTTAAAAATTTGAATGAATTTATAGTCATAGTATTTAACTAGTCTGGAAACGCGGGCCGTTTTGTTAAAACACTTAAGTTCCTCTCTATACTAGTGCTCAGCCTACTTTAGAGTGCATCAAATTGTAAACATTGTATTTCGCTATAGACAAGTTAAATATATTCTGGGATAAATATTGAAATGGATGAACAAATTGTGATTTTTTTGGCTATTCAGTTTCAATTTAATATTTTGGATTGCATATAAATTTCGTATTCCGAATAAAAATGATGAATATAGCATAAAATAAAAACTTCAACTGTTGATAAATGTAGTTATAGGTACGTGAGTATCGCGTTTTACGGAACCGAATTTTGTGCTAAAACTCTGTTCCACGTTTTTCGTAGTCTCTTAAAAGTTAGAGTGCTTGAGTTTTGTGGAATAACTTTTTAGTATTCGTTATCAACATAGATTATTTTTAGAAAGAAGAATAGTTAAAGCATTAGTTCGATTGGTTTTTAATTATACTCACTTAATTTAATAACGAGTTTATTCATGTCAAAATTTTGGTTGTACTTCTGTGGTGAATTTAATGTCCAGGATATAGTCTTTTTTTTTTCTATCCATTTTTTTTATTAAATTTATTCATTTATCTATGCACCTGCCAATTTTCGTTGAAAAATATTTTGTAGCAGTCACCTTATTTCTTGCTGCACTTTTGTTAGCTAATTTACATTTTACCTGATGTTGGCGCGGGAGACAGAGGGGTCCATTGATTGTTTTTATTTATATTTATTTTACATATATAGTATTCATATTAGCAATATTTGACTTATGTCATAAATTGATATTGTAAACCTAGATATTTTAGAATAAAAATATAGTAAAAAAATTTGTACATTTAAAAGAAGTTACTTTAATAAAACAATTTTTAGTAAATATTAAAATAAGACTTAGATTTTATATTTGATTTAGAAATAAAATGGAGGAAGAAAATAAAGGTTTTATCTAGTATTTCATATCATATTCATAATAAGAATTAGATGTGAATTAAATTATTGATGAATCATATCTAATTTGAAGATTAAACGTTGTTTTTATTTAATAAGAAATATCTTTATGGATAAGTTGTTTTGATATAAATTTATTAAACTGTTTTTAATATATATAAATGATATTAGTTTTCTAATACAGTTCTTTATTATGCCTGTGAATATTGTTGTCTAACAATATTATTTCTTGTTAGTTGTATTTTTGTATACTTAATACTTACATTTTTTTAAGTCACTCTTTTTTTTCTGTAGACAATTTAGAACAAACAATCAGTAAGTTAAGTTTGAATTGTTTTAGTCACTATATCATTTAAAGTATTTGTATGATGTGTTAGTATTCCTTGTTGAATAAATGTTTTGATTAAAATTTTTTTTTAAAAAAGATTTAAGTTTAAGAAAAAAGATTGTTAAATGGTCAATTAATGCAGCACATAAAAACAGATTTACAAATCAACTGCATCGATGCAAAGTGAGAGATGAGATTTGTCAAAGACAAAAAATCAAGCGCCATAAAATGGATGAAAAAGAAAAAAGAAAGTTAGAGCGTGAGCTATCCAAATTGAGTTTTAACGAAATTACTAATTCATGCAAGCGCTTGTCCAATGACCAACTATTTGATTTAGAAGATGTCATGTCAGATAGAATTGTTCGGAAGAAACTAGAACATGAATGGTACGATCCAAAAACATGCAAAAGTGTTTTATTTAGCGAAAGAGTAGAAAAAGTTAATAAAAGAAAAAATAACTTTATTTACACCATTTCTTACTGGAAAGATGATGAAACTGATATTGGAGCTATTGACTTTTGCATGAAAAGATCCAGCTTGCTGCTGATGTTGTTTCCAGTGAGTTACAATTTAATTAATTTAATAACACTGCAAGTGTTGTGACTTGTCAAAAATATGTTGCAAGTGTTGTGACTTGCATAAATAATATTTATTTTGAAACAGGAAATTTGTTTATTAACCGAAGAAAATGGTTAGCTCGTTAACCATACTTTATGGTTCTGTTAATGTTAGAATCACGTGAAAGACAATAATATAGGTATTTGCTATACTTGGTTATAAAGATGACATGTTTTTTAAAGCCAATTTACTTAATTATAGCCCCACAATAGTAATTGTATAATTTTTTTAGTAATATATAACCAATTAAATAATAATATTAGGTTAGAGGGGGAAGGGGCATTAGAATGCCTCTTTCCCCTTTAAAACATCATGAACATATCTACTATGAGTTTTACATTCATCTTCCATATTTGATGGTTGTCTGATATGAATTTATTTTTTGATTTATTTCCGATTTCATAATTTCATTTTTAAATTTATTATTCAAATTTTGAAAACAGTAATTGTATATATTTTTTTTAGGATGGGTGGTGGGGGCATACGCCCTCCCGTAATAGAAACACCACTTGTAGACGTAAGATCATGTAGAACATAATTTTATATTGTATACTAATTTTACACATTTCAGTAAAGATATAAATATAAAATCAAGTTGTTTTTAATACTAGGGTGTATCAAACCACCACCACCACACCCAACTCTATTGCTAACATACACCTCTCATATATTTTAATGGTTAAGTATAAATTTAAAACAATTTGTTTTAATATTTATATTGCCTATGTCTTTAAAAAAAACTTTTTTTCTGAAAAAAGTGTTCAGTTTTGTACGGGCATGGTGGTGGTGGTTTGGTGTCCCCTCTGTCCGTCAGAAACGCCCGGTGGTTAGAGTTTAACATAAAGTTGTAGGCCACTCTTACACCTATCTTTTGACACTAAGATATTTGTTTTTCGATATGAATTGACAAAATTATGACATTTTAAGTAAAAAAAAACATTATTTTGACCACAGTTTCTTCAACAAATCCTAATATCGAAAAATCGGTACTTAAACCGTCATAACTTTTGAACCAATTGTTCGATTTTGATAATTTTTTTACCTTTAAAATACTGTAATAATCCTCTTTCTAATGATATATAACATTATAGTATTTAAACAATTTGAAATTTTTACTCACGTACCTAGTAGTTATGTGACAGAGTTTGTAGTGGTATAAATATGCTTATTCAACCATATAGCTTATATCATATAAACATTTAAGTTATATACTATATGAAAATATGTTATCGATGCAAACATTTCATCGACTGTATAATTTGATGGATGTATATGGGTATAAATGTTTTGTATTATATTCAGAGTATATTTATTTATAATGTTAGCTAATAGAGCTTAATAAACTCTATATTCTATATATAGTTTACTTAGCTGGATTAGTTGATAATTTATATATCACTCTTTACACTATGTTGGTATCTTTTCTGGTAACAAGAAAAAATCAGGTACAATTTTATCATTTTTAATGGTTTCAAAGCTAAATTAGATAATGTCGGTATCTTTAAAGATAGGTTTTATACTCTTAACACAGCATATTTATCTACCTTAGAGAAAAAATTATATCTTAATTATTACCTAAATTATATTAAAAATAATGATTTGTTGTTTAATTTTCTATCTTATAAGGAATTTTTTTTTTTACCTTTAAAGATATAATTTTTTACCTTGGAAGGTAGAAGATTTTACCTTACTATGTGCATATCACCTTTTTTACAAGTGCTATACTAACAATAAATGTTGTGCAAAAATGTTTTTCTATTTTTATTAACAAGTAAAAAACTAGAATACTTTAAAAATAGCTCTTATATAAATTTTTGTTTTTATTATGCTGTATTGCAATTTATATAATAGCAAATAAGAAAAATATACTTGATGTAATGAAGATGATGCAAAAGTCTGCTCCAAATATTACATCACTATCATATATAAATCAAAATTAATTTAAATATAAAAAAAGTACAGTGTATTAAAAGAAGATTACAAAATTCTATTTAAAAATCACAATGTATATAAAATTTTTTTATTTCAAATCTTAATTTTAAGCTATAATTTAATATCTATTTTGTTGAATGCAGAAATATAATATCTCAAAATCCAAGGTTATCTTCAACTAAAATAAAATATTTCATGTTAATTATCTACTTTCAAAGTCAGCTGCAGTGTATGATGATATACTTTACTAATCTAGATAATATACTTGACTTTTACAACTGGTGCCACTGCATGACAAATATTTATTTTGCTTTAGAAAGCAATCAAAATTTGCTAACTAAATTTCTTAAAAGTTGTTGTTTGTAACTTGCGATGTTTATGCAAATTGCAAGTTATTGAAAAGGCATTTTAAATGATTCGTTTATGCCTAATCCACCACATTAAAATAAGACAACTTGTTACTGTCTTATTTAAATATGACTTATCCAACTTAAAACATATGGAAAAAAAAGATATATGTAAGGATGGTAAGTTTATACAGTAGAACCATATTGCTTATATATTCAATGAAGACAGAGAATGTGGCCTTTGTATTTTACCTAAACTTACTTTTGAGCATATAAAGTTGACAAAATATTTATTAAAAAGTGTTAACCTTGCTGCCTAAGTAATAAGTTTTTGCTGTATTAAAAATTTTATTACATTATGGAATAGCTTATTTGAAAATTATTTCCAACATTAACAATCACTTAGTGATTGCAAGTGTAACCCATCATTTAATGACTTTCAATAATAACAAAATAAACAGTATTTTTAGTAGCTGGAAATATAATGTATTTAGCTACACGGGTACTACAAATTTCAGCATTTCAATCAAATGAATCAGTTACATTTTTACTAGAAACTAAGCTGTAATGACTTCTTCTTGAAATATTTATACTTTATCTTAAACTTTTAATGTCAGCTTGTAGCAAAGTACCATTTATCTGAAGCAAGCTTTACTGCATTTTTGATTAAATAATTATAAAATCTAATAGGATGAAGAATAATCTTTGCTTTCTTTTATTCTTTACTAAATGTTTATCAGTAATCTTGTGCTTGGCGTTGAGGTGACGAGTCACCGTGTGATATACATCGTTTCTTGCAAAACAAACACATAAATATTCTTTCTTCACTTTGGTTAGGATAAATTAAAATAGGTAGTCTAATGTTTGAACTAATATTGAGATCTGCCTTTAACAAATAGCAACTCAATAGCAGCTAAAACAGCATCGAATTTATTCAAATTTTCATAGTCTGCGCTACAAAAAGTAATTTTAAAAACATTTGATGCACTCTCAGTCCGGTCACCCCTTAAAGTTCATGTTATTTTACGAAATCTATAGAAAACGGCCCGCGTTTCCAGACTAGTTAAATACAATGACTATGATGACTATGGACTATGCTAAGACTATGCTGTCACAGCAACTGTTATCAAAATTCACTTGCGCAGAAAAGTTAAACGCGAGGGCTTTGTAATGAATAGCCGCGGTTCGCAAATGTTCACAATCATTTTCAATTAATTGAATATTCGTATAAAAAAAAACTAAATGATACTAAATTACATTATACAATTTATTCAAATTTTCATTAAATTCTAAAAATAAAAAATACATTTATTATACAAAGTTAAACAAATTTTAAAATAATATTTAAATATTTCCTTTACTTATAACATTTTATCTCTAACTAAGCAGCTTTTGTTTTTGGCTAGAAAGTTCTTTTCCATACCTTTTACTAAAAGTTTTAGGTATGGAAGAAAACTTTGAAACAAAAACAAAAAAAGTTTCAAAGTTGTACAAGTATATTCTTAGTTTAGCAGTACTTAGTTTAGTCTTACTAAAATCTTGTTGTTTTTGAATAAAGAGTCCTTTTCCTATACCTATATAATATATTATATAGGCATGGAAAATAATTATTTTATAAAAAATAACATTTTTTTATAAAACTTAATATAGGCTTTATTAATAAAGCCTATATTATATATTATATAAATATACTAAATATACCTATCTAATTTAGGTATATATCTATACAATATAGTATATTGTAGGTCATTAATGAATATTTTTATTCTTTTAAATTTGGCATACAAAATTTATTTGTACAACAATTTAATGTTACACTAAACAGTTGTTTTTATTTACCACTGGTTTTAAAGTGTGAAGAAAGACCAAAATATAACTATAATTGAGTTATATTTTGGTCATTTTCTACTCAATTTGATGTTGAATATTATATATATTCAATATCAATGACATGGGTTGACAATAATTTGATTGACAATGACTCTTTGAATTTGTTAATTGAATGCAGAAATGATCTCTACTCACTTATAACATAAATTCAATAATTTGCAATGTTTTTTAAGTAAAGTTGTACAAGTATTTATTATTAAGTATTTATTAATACAAGTATGTTCTATTGATAGAAACTCCTAAGATATCAATATCTTACCTAAATCAATTTTATCTGGTTATATTAAAATGATATAACATGGAATATTCTCAATAATAAAATTATTATTGAGTATTCCTGAGTATAGACAAGATAGTAATATTTTATATATATATATATATATATATATATATATATATATATATATATATATATATATATATATATATATATATATATATATATATATATATATATATATTATATATGATAATATAATAGATGTTTTTATATATATATTATATATGATCAAAACAAATACCTTATAGTTATGCATATAAACACATACATATACTAATAGGTAGGTACTATTTGTATAAAAATTTCGAATTGTTATATATGATATATTAAATTATATGATATATTAGGAAGGTGTTCAGTATTTAGGCCTCTCGTTTTAAAGAGAGGCCTGAGAGTTTACTTGATTTTAAATATTGTTTTATTTTTAATAAGTTTGACTTTTTGAAAAATAGACAATTTATCATATATTTATGAACAGGAGTCGAAACAAGTGTCTGATATTGCTGCCCTTCATACCATTCTTGAGGCCTGCTAGAGGAGGGCAAAGCATTATTTTTTTTTTCAGTAAAAATGAACAATGGTTGGTTGCCCCCATAAATTGAGTCCCAGAAACAGTCCGGGGGCACCAATGTCTGACATTTATTCTGACCTCTATTTATGAATATATTTATAAAATAAGCTTTTGATAATTTAAAATCTTAAAATAAAGTTTGTTGGTTTAACTTAGATTATAGTAATAATAATAAAATTTAATTTTTTTATAATTTTCAATGAAAATATGCTTTTTATGAAGACAAAATTTTAATTTTAGGAAAAAAACAAAATCATAATATATATATATATATATATATATATATATATATATATATATATATATATATATATATATATATATATATATATATATATATATATATATATATATATATATATATATATATATATATATATATATATTAGTTTTTTTTAGACTTTATTACATTTAAATTTGTAAGAAAATGGCAGATTCAAGTAAAAAGAAACATTCAAGTAAAAAGAAAAGCAAAAAATTATTTTCTCACAAGGTAATTATTCCCTTTTTCCTGTTTTCTGTAAAATAAAAACAGCATGTATAGTTTGGATTTTTGTAAATCAGTCTTTATTATGTTAAGTAGTTTAAATATAATTCAGTTCATTGTTAAAATTACAAAATAATGAAGATAATTTTTATTGAGGTCAAGTGTCACATTGACTTATTGGTTATTTTAACAATTTTTTATTGAAACAACATATAGTATAAAATATTAATTTAAAATATTTTAATTAATTGAAATATAATAAAATTTTTTTCATACCTGTCAATCTTTAGTTTACTGAACTATTGCATTTAAATTGAAAAGTTTATATTCCACTTTTTAGTACAAAAAAGGTTATATTTTTAAGCAAATGCTTTTGCTATATTTCATTTTTTATTTTTTTAATCTTTACAAAGTGTTAACCTATTTAACCAATTATTGTAATGCTGCAATTTTATTATTAAACAGACTACAAGAAATAAGAGGAAGAGTTGTGATTATGTTCCCTAGTAGAAATCAACATTGATGCAATATTGGTACAATATTTATCTCAGTGTTGTTTAAATATTGCACCTATATAAAATGTTCAAAAAATGAACATTTTATATAGGTGCAATATTTAAACTAAAAATTAAAATGTTATAAAATGTTTTTATATATATATTTTTTCAAAATCTTTCTTTTGATTCTTTATTAAATGCATGGTTAAAAGATTTTATGTTGGTATTTATTTTTCTCAGTGGTTGAACAGTAAACAGGCACAAATTTATCCATAATTTCATGGTAATTATGTTGCAATATTTGGTAGCACTCTTTAAAGCTTTTATTGACAAAAAGTGTTTTCCAATTTTGTATGAAATATTAGGAGTTTATGCCATTGAAATCTGCTTGGCTGCAACAAGTTACTGACATTTTAATCCTATCAACTTTATCAAAAAGTATTAAATCCCATGTTATGATCAAGTGAAGTTTACTTTTCAAAGTGTGGCCAAGTGGTGATTGTATTGAAATATTGGTGGGGCTGTTCAAGTTGTCAGTAAAAACTAGATCAAAAAAATAATTAATTAATTTAATGGGAAAGTTGAGTTAGTAAGCTAGAATTAACTATATTAAGAAATTCTAAGTTTTCTTTTGAAGTAGAAGTTGCGGCTTTTAGCATGCTGTTAATGGATTGCATGTTAGTGTTGTTAAAGGTGGCAAATCTAAGTTTTTGGTTCATTTATGCGTTGACTCAAATAATAAAAACTCAGCTTTCAGCATCTTTAGGTTAATGAGGTTTTTTGCAGACTCTTCAAGAAACTTTGTAATTGAATTTTCCATGATTTTTTAAAAAGCTTTGAGAAAAGCGAAGAAGCTACTTTGCTCTGAGAGCAAAGTAGCGTCTTCGCTTTCCTCTTGATCTTGGTGCTCACAATAGAATTTCAAAATAATAGACAATAACTTTTCAGACAGTTCAATAATGTCAATTTTTGAAGCTAAAAGAAACATACTAGATTTTTTTGCTTGACTGGAAATGTTTTCAGGATTTTGCAAATTCAGTAAAAGAGTTGCTGACTCTTAATTTAATACATCAACTTATTAAATTATTTCATTTTTAATTACATTAACATAATATAATCTTACATTTAAATAAATTTTATAAATACATATAAATGAATATTAAATTCAAACGATTCAAGAAGATTTTGTTTGCAGTGAAGAACCCAGAGTTTTTTTAGGGGTACCGTTTTTTTCCGGCAACGTTGAGGTGTTAAGGGGTGTTTTTGATTCTCCTCCTCCTTTTCTTCCCCCCCCCTTCCTTCTCCCCTACTTAAACATGTGCCGCAACAATAATTTTTAATAATTATTTTTTTAAATACATGAATTTACTGGAGGACGATGTTACTTTAGATACAATAAGAAAGCTATTTTACTTAGACTTTAAATAACGATTTTGTTACAAATACCTATCAGTAATTATTGAAAATTTTTAAAAGTATTTTAAACATTTATAAGCTATATTTTTGTAAATTTAATTTTAGTGTTTAAATGTTTAAATACCTTAAACCATTTATATTAAATAATATATCTACAGTGTTTATTTAAATTAAAAACATAAGCATTTAATAAACAAATATGTTAAGCATTTAATAAACTATTCGAAAAAGCAACATAAGCATTTTTAATAAATTTATTTACTAACTTAGTTTTAAAACTAGATTTAAACAATAGCAAACCTGTTCTTTTATAACTTTTACTAAATGTTAATAATCTTTAAAGTGATTTTAAGGCGCCCTTGGTATTAAAGATAATTAAAGAAGAAATAATTACGGTAAACAAAATTTTAAAAATGAAATATTTTTTTGAATTAAAAGCATACTATATTTTAAAAAACATTTAAAACAATTTATTTTCTATATAATTAAGTATAGTTTAAAAAAATTACAATTATTAAATAAATTACATTTACTATGGGTTATTTTAAACAGATTTTGTTAAAAATTTTATTAAGTTATTGAAATCTTTATTTTTACTATTTTAAAGAATATTAAAAAAAAAAATTTTTGTTTTCCTTGCGTAAGTTAAAATAGCAAGCTAAAGATCAAATCTTTAATCATTCAAAAATTAAACTTGCGCGATTATTATGTCACTTAGTAACCAATTGCAAATTACGTTACATAGTTATGTAACAAAGTTTTTACATTTTTTTTTAGTTCATTTTGTTGTCTTGAAGAAAAAATGTATTAGCTAAAATAAACTGAAAATTATTTAAATAATACTGCAATAAAAACCGGAATTTTTTTTCTATTTTTCATAAAAAAGCAAAAGAAAAATTAAAATAATTTTCGGGTTTTTTTTGGGGGGGCCCATACCGGTCCAACAGTACTAAAACATGTCTGGGTTCTTCATTGGTTTGCCTAAAACTTTGTGTTCTACATTCGTATATTTTTAGACAAGCAACTGTTTCTATTGGGTAATTATTACAAAACATTTTGCAAAAAATGAAATCGAAATCTCCATCTACCACAGGAAAAAAGTTAAAGCTGCATGTTAAAAAAACAAATAAAACAGCTTACTAAACTTGTTAACAAAATGTCATTGCATAACAAAAATATACTAAAAAAGTGTTAAAAAATATAAAACCAGTTTTTGTAATTTAAAACCCGGTTATAAAAAAAAAAAGTAAAACTTTTTAATGCAGCTGTATATTTAATTTTGAGTAAAAAAATGTTTAGGAAGGAAAACCGAAAAAACAATTGTGATAAAAATGAACCAATTTTTTTTTTTAATAACAAATAAAATATAAATATTGAACAATATAGTAATATTTTAAAATAAATTTGACAGGTAAGTTAAACCCAAGCATTTATTTTAATAAACTTAAATATATATTTTAAATGAAAATAAAAATATATATTTTTTAAATCTAAATTAAATTATATATTTTTTTACCAGAATAAAGTTATATATTTTTATAAAATTAGTTTCAAATAAAGTAATATATTTTTTATCAGGATTAAATTAAATTATAATCTTTGCTTCAAGTCTAAATTATTAGTTTTTCAAGCAAAAAATCAATAATTACAATAAAACAAAAAACAAAATAAAAATATATATATATTTTTTATTTCAGTTTTTGTCATTATTAAATAATGAAATGATATAAATAATGAAATGATAAACCAATTACTTCTTTTATCTTACTGCTTACAGAAAATTGATAAAAATTGATAAAAAGTTGCTTAACCATAATCGCTTACTGCTTACGTAAAATCGCATAAAGCGTATGTAAATTGCTCTATGCATAACGCTTTAAAGCAAGGCCTGTTTATGAATAATAATATAATAAAAAAGAATTATGTATAAGTTATTGAAAATGTATTTAAAAAGTTGTTTAAAGTTCTTTTTTTAAATCTGTTAAAAAACTCAAAGTGAATCCAAAAAATTTTGATTTTAGTCTGCTAATCAATATGAAGAAATTTTTGATGTAAGTAGTTTTTTTTTTTCATTTATAGTTCTTTAATTTATCTTTTTTTTTTTTTGTAATTTTTGCTCTTTCTTTTTTTTTTTTTTTATTGGTTTTTTTTAATAATAACTCTTTAAAAGTCTTTTAATTATAAAATATGATAAAGGTTCTTATGAAGAGTCTTAAAGGGATCCCAAACTCCCTACACATTTTGTGTCATATTTAAGATAATGTTGAAAAAAAAAGTTTGAACCAAGTTTTTTTGATTAAAAATAAATAATATATGCATACCAAGGAAAACCAAAACAACGAAAATCTTTTTGTATTAGTTGAAGTTCGCCTTCTCCATTTTACTCAAAAACTTGGAGTCTTTAAATTATACGTCATAATATACAACCTTTGGCGATTTTTTTGAAGCGCGTTTAATTCATAAAAGTTTTAGTAGACTTTTGACAAATAATTTGAGAGTTTGGGATCCATTTAATGAGCTCTTTATTCAGAGCAGAAAAAAAAATTGGAAATTTTAAGGAACTATCAATTTGAACTATAATTTTTCAGCCTATTAGCGCTGGAAATAATGGCCAATCAACAAACATCTACTTATAGAAAAAATAATTTCTCTCTGAATATTAATTTGGTAGATCAAATTTGATAAATTTTGAAAACCTCCAAAAACAGAAAGTTGAAATTATTAAGTTAGCGACTAAATGTTTTTGATTATTGGAATAAAATTTGAATTAAAGATAATACCTATAAATATTTATATTACTTTAAAAGTCCAAATAATAAATAACAGGCTAAGGAAAAAGTAAAAAATTTTTTTTTCTAAAAAATCTTTTTTTAATATATAATTTCACTAAGAAAAAAGTAAAACTTTAGCAAGTAGTAGCAAGATAGTAATTTCTTATTAAAAACTATACATTTTTCCTAGCAGGTTTTTTATTACAAAAAAAAAATTACAATTAAAAATAGCTAATAGATAGTAATATTATTTTTGTTAAAAACTTTTTTTTAGGCAATTAAAACTAATATGCTAAAATAGTTAAGAAAGGCCAAGAAAAAAATTATTGAGAATTAAACATAAAATTTTATTTTGTTAAAAGATAATTCATAAATTTGATTTATTTTAAATCAACATTTTTGGTACATAATAGACTTTATAACAATATTAAGCTCATAAAATATATTGCACTTATGTTACAAAATGCATTATGTTAAGTGAGATAAATTAGATAAAAAATATAAAAATTCAATTTGAACATCCAGAAAATATTTTGATTGCCTACTTTTCAATATTATACATTTTAGCCGATCAGTGCTGATCTTTAAATAATTATTTCAAACATCGCCCTTTTTATTTTGATTGCTCAACTTCTAGTAATAGAATGTAATAATTTATACAGCAACATTTTCTATTTATCTGTTTCGAAAAAAAAATCATTTTATTTAATTTAGTTTTTTTTTGTTTAGGACAGGTCACAACACCAAAGTTTAAAGAAAAGAAAACACCTGGTATGCTTTATTTATAAGTTTTGGTTTAATTATCAGTTACTTAAAGATTTTTTTCTGCTTATATCTGTTGGTAAGCCTTTCATTTTGCATCAGTAAAGTATTCTTAATTAATTTCATTTAAGTTTAAAAATGAAGTATTTAATTCCAACAGTAATTGAAGGAATTGCCTTAATAAAATTCCTTTACATCTCTCTCTCTCTCTCTCTCTCTCTCTCTCTCTCTCTCTCTATATATATATATATATATATATATATATATATATATATATATATATTGATATATATATATATTGATATTTATATATATTGATATATATATAGAGAGAATATATATTTATATATATTGATATATATATTGAGATATATATATTGATATAAATAAATTGAGTCTTTTATATATATATATATATATATATATATATATATATATATATATATATATATATATATATATATATATATATATACATTTATTTATATATATATATATATATATATATATATATATATATATATATATATATATATATATATATATATATATATATATATATATATATATATATATATATATATATATATATATATATATATATATATATATATGACTCAATTTATTTTTTATAAAGTCCTGATTAAAACTTGTTTGGATCGGACTGTGTCTGATCAAGTTTTCAAAATATAATTTTTACGGTTTTATGGAACCGAGTTATGCAATCAAAATCTTTGTCATGATATTCTGTTTATTTAATATTACTCTAGTAAAGTTGTAGTTTCTTTCCTTATTATTTAGAATAATTCATCGTTAATTTTTGTTTTTTAATTAAATATTTTCAATTTAATATTGTACATTTTTTTAGATAGACTTAAAATTTTACACTGTAACTGAGAACGTTTATTATTTATTTTTTATTACAATTTAATAATGACTGTTTTGATGTTTTAGCAATATATATATGCAATTAAAAAAATTGTTATGTTACAAATAACTTTTAATCATTGATTTTTTTTAAAGTTTTTTATTTTACGTGAAGGCGTATTTAAATAAAAGAAAATCGCGAAGGCGTATTTTAATAAAAATACGCGAAGGTTTAAATAAAATAAAATCAAAAATTAATTATAATGATCATTTTAAATTAAACGTATTATGTGCACAATTAATGTTATATTTAAACTTTTTTAGTTAGGTATGTATTTGTATTTTATTAGGTATGTATTTATGATAAATTTAAACATTTGAAACTATTTTTTTATGTCATTCTAAAAATCTTTTATTTTAACTTATAAAAAAAAAACTTTTTTTTTTTTTTTTATAAGTTACTTTAAATGATAAAAACATCATTTAAAGTAACTTATAAAAAAAAATATTTTTTTTTTTATAAGTTACTTTAAATGATGAATAAGTTAAATTAAATTTTGCTATGATATAATTCCTTTTTTTTTTTTTTTTTTTTTTTGCTTCTATTTTTACAAAGATTTTTTTAAAAGTTTTTTAAAATTTTACTTACTAATTAAATAATGAAATGATTAAAAGTTATGATATTAAAAAGACAACGTTATTTTTTTAAACAATTTTTTTTTGCAACTTTTTGAAAAAAATGTTTATACTTAAAAAATGTTGTTTTTATTATTATTAAAAAATTGAAAAATATTATATTTTTTTCTTTTCAATAATAAATAAATTAGTTCATTTATTAAGCAATCAAAAGAAGTAATCTTTAAAAGCGTTTTGCGTAACTTTTATTAAACATAAGATCATTTTTAAAGTAACTTTTTTCAGATGCATTTAAAAGCGTAACAAAACTAATTTCTACTTCGATTTTTTTTTACTTTTATTTTAAACTAATTTATTTTCTTTTTTGTAAGAAATTGTTTTGCTCATTCTTTAGTTTTTTCCAAGTTTAAATTTAGGATAACGTTTCTTTTTTCAGGGTATTTCTGAAACGTTTCAAAAAATTGAAAACAAATACTATACCAGAAATTTAGAAATCAGTCATAAATTTTTAAGAAAAATTTTTTATTTACTAATCTACTACAGACCTGTTTCCGTAAACTGTATCGTTTGCAAATTTATAGATTATTGATCAAAAATTTTAAATTTTTAATTTAAGATTTTTAAATTAAAATTAGAATTTTGAAAAAGTATTTGGCTCTTTAACTCATTTTAAAGTGATTTTCAAATTGTAACAGTTAGTTGCAACAATTATTATGTTGCAACAGTTAGTTGCAACAATTATTTAGAGTTTTATTGTTGTCTAACTGTTAGTTAGAAAACAATTATTATTAATACAAAATGTATAATTAGTTTAAAAACTTTGTAACATATTGCTCTTAAAGTGTATGATTGAAATTATTCCAATAATAAAATGTATGATTGAAATGATTTGAATTGAAATTTGCAACAAAGAGCTAAAATAGTAAACCATTTCTATAGTAACCAACGGATTAATATTAAAGAGTCTAAACTTCCAAGTATAATAACTGGTCATGTATCTATCAACGCTGCATTTGCAAACTCTCACTCATATTGTTCAAGTTTGCAAAAATTTAGAGATTTAGAGGAATCTATGTGTAATTTTGCTCTTCAAACAGGTTAACCATTGTCGATTGTTGATAATAAGTATTTTATTAAAATGCTAGCTCCATTTGATAACAAGTACAAATTGCCAACAAGGCGTTTTCGTATGAAATAGTGCTGCTTAAATTTGAATCATTTAAAGTAAAAGTACTGCAATTTTTAAACCTAGCTGAATTTTGCCATCTAACCACAGATGGATGGACATCATAAGTTTACATTTATACACCGGCGCCACAGTACATTTTGTTGGTCAAAATTTTTGTTTGAATTTGATTTGAATTGCATTAAAGCATAGCCCCAAAGCTCATACTAGCCTATATTTAAAGGAGCAAATTGAGTTAATTTTAAATGAATGGAAACAAGTGATAAAACACTTTTAATGAGTAGTGACACTGCTGCAAATATCAAACATTGTCTAAAAGATCTAATTAATAAATTGTACATACCTTGTTTTTGTCATATATTAAGTTTAATTGTTAAAGATGTTCTTGTAAAAGAGAATGAGCTATTAACTGACAAAAATCATTGCGTTTTCATAACTTTAAAAAATTGTAGGAAATTCATTGGCTTATTTAAACATAGTAATAAGCTTTCTGTACATTGTATTGAGTTAAATAATACGAAAATTGAAAATCAAGAAGCTTATGAAGAAGATTAAAAAGATTAATGTTCAATTAACAAATTAAAACAAGATTTTGCTACTCAGTGGAATTTGACCTTTTTAATGTTGCAGTCAGTTTTTAAACTTAGCGAATCAATCAAAGGTGTTATCAAGCCAGAGAACAAAGATAATAAGGATTTGTTATTAAAAAACTGGGAACTGGAAATCATTGGCGAGCTAATTGATTTATTAGAGCCAATACATGATTTTACAAAAATTTTGAGTGGATCAAAATATATCACTTGTTCAATTATATTATCAGCCGTTTATAAGATAATTGATTACTTTGCTAACTTCAAAAGTGAATCAAATAATTGTACAATTATGAATCTTACCATCAAATTCAAAGATAATTTCATATGAAGATGTGAGGATTTTCTTAAAATTGAAAAGTTGTACGCAGCTACATATTTAGATCCAGGATTTCGTAATTTTTAATTTATATTGAAAACAGCAAAAATTCCTTGTATTAAAAAAGCTCATTCTTTAGTTATTCAATTGAGGCATGAATTGCAGTTAACACCAACAAGCCTTCAGTTGAATAGCCAAAATTTTTCATCTAGACAAAGAAGTCCATCAAAAAAAAGACAAATATTGTTATGTGATGAAACAGTGTCATCAGAAGATTTGTTATCAGTAGACAATGAAATCATTATTTAAATATGAATTTAAAAGTATCGTTAAATTCATGTCTCCTCGTACTTTATAAAAATAATTTATGTAAATTTTCCGTTTTGTCAAAGATAGCAAAAATGCTTTTTTGTATAACTGCTTCATCAAGGCCTTGTGAAGAGTTATTATCAAGTGCTGCCGAAATCATTACAGAATGGTGATATTAACTTAAACCAGATTTGGTTGAACAATGTGTCTTGTTAAACCACGATATATATATATATATATATATATATATATATATATATATATATATATATATATATATATATATATATATATATATATATATATATATATATATATATATATATATATATATATATAAATATATAAATATATAAATATATAAATATATATATATATATATATATATATATATATATTTATATATATATATATATATATATATATATATATATATATATATATATATATATATATATATATATATATATATATATATATATATACATAGAGTTTAGATAGGGTTATAACCACTATTAAGTAGCCTCCTTGTCTGTAATGGCCTTCTTGGCCTTGAGGAGGTGAATAACAAAATGGATTCTATTCTCTGTCTCTATAAATCTGGATTCTATTCTCTATCTCTATAAATCTCAAATCCGGCCTTGTATGGAATACATTGCCATATCTGGGGAGGATCTTCTAATGATGCCATTTCTCTTTTAGACAATGTGCAAAAACGCATTGTTAACATAGTTGAACCAGCTCTTGCAGCCAATCTTCATCCTTTGTCACATCGTCGTAATGTTGCTTTTCTTTCTCTTTTCTACAAATACTATAATGGGCACTGCTCTAAAGAGCTAGAGTCTCTTGTGCCATCTACTAAAATTCACTCTCGTGTTACTCATCATTCAATTTAGTTTCATCCTTTTTCTGTTACTGTTCCTAAGTGCTCCAAAAACTCTTATTTGTCTAGTTTTTTTCCTCGAACATCAGTTGTTTGAAATTCGCTTCCTTCATCTTGCTTTCCTGATTCATATAATTTGTAATCTTTTAAGTCGTCTGTCAATCGTTATCTTGCTCTACAATCTTCATCTTTTCTCTTCCAGTATTTTTCAACACTAATTAGTTGTTGCTCGCAGCCTTGTTGGAAGCGAAGGTGTTAAAAAAAATTATATATATATATATATATATGTATATATATATATATATACATACATATACGTATACATATACATATACATATACATATACATATACATATACATATATATATATATATATATATATATATATATATATATATATATATATATATATATATATATATATATATATATATATATATATATATATATATATATATAGTATTTTTATATTTAGTTTACAAATTTAATAGTATTCAAATCTACAACTTATTTGAAAAATCGTCTTAACGTAGCGTGACAGTCGTAACGCTAACTTTTTGACAATTCTAAACAAATCAGCTTTGACAATCTTTATGCAGTCATCTACGCGGTGAAAAAAAAAATCCTTTGCTGTGTGCATTCACTACATATTAATCTTGCTATATGCCAAGTTTCATAGTTTTTGCTTAATGTTTTACAAAAATTTTGTTATATTTTTTGTCGTGACGGTCGTAACCGGGTATGATCATATTACTTTTATTTGGATTAAGCAAAAAATGCTTAATGCCCTTTTATTCTCCTGCTTGGAACATAGGTTAAATAAATAATTATATTAGACAAGTAAGTTTCTTTTACTAAGTATATTTGTTTTAAAAAGATACATTAAAAAATGTTAGAAAATTTTACAACTAAAGTTTTTCCATTTTTTATTTGCCAGAAATGCATTTTGGTAATACTTTTGACGGCTTTTGCTTCTTTTTTTTTGTTGGCTAGTAAGGCCCACTTTAGATTAATATCATCAGTATTGATGAGCCTAGTATAAGTTTTGCACCCATTTGATGCTAAGAGGAAGTCTTTAGCATTTAAGACGACAAATTTTCGAGATTTTACGCTATTCCAAACATATCGCTTTAAGGATCCTCAACTGCTCCTTTATTGTGAGAGGTAGAGAAGAAATTCCATTCTATACTCTGAAAATGATATTTAACAGTGCAATGTTAAATATTGTATGAATTTGGCCATGTATCTATTTTTGAATTAAGTGCAAGGACCATCACTCCATAATATAACTTTTTTTATATAATCTATGCAATAGAGGTCAAATATTTCACTTAAATATGTAGTA
Organism: Hydra vulgaris; assembly: GCF_022113875.1. Lineage (NCBI taxonomy): Eukaryota > Metazoa > Cnidaria > Hydrozoa > Anthoathecata > Hydridae > Hydra > Hydra vulgaris. Next base: position 5,783,346 of record NC_061161.1, on the reverse strand, counting down.
GTGGCACGTTTTGTTTTATCATTATCGTCGTATATTAGTACAACTGATTTTGGCTCTAATTGGTAACGGTAGATTACAACTGTAAACAAGGTAATAGTTGACTGCGACCAATAAGCAGCTTGAACAGCATCTTGATAACCACATGTATAGTTTTGTGAATAATCGAAGTGTATCAAAATTTGGTCTGGTTCGAGATTTTTTTTGACTGCGGTATTGCTCAGACTGGTGCTTTTTAGTGAGATGATGCTCGGTAAATTCTGGTAAATAGTTGTGGAAATGTTTAAAAACATCTTTTATGTTTTTTCTATGTTGACTGAGTACACAGCGATGATCTTCTTTTATCCACCAACTATAAGTAATTAATGCATCCAAGTCTCCATTTTCGGGCAAAGAAACTCTTAATAATTTGCTATCACTATATAATGAACATTTCATAATCCAGCATTTATACGTAGGGGGCTTACACAATACATACTTTTCTAACCATTTATTGCAATACAATGGAAAAGGTATTTTCCTTGCTAAAGCAGCACACAAATAAGTAAAATTACTGTGATAAACACAACCATATGTTTCAAGTGGTTTGTCTTTGCACATAAGAATGTATGTAGGCCTTAATTTACAAAACTTACTTAATTTAATTGTTTTGCCGGCACTCTCCTCACAATACAGTTGATGCAGCTCATTTAAATTCATAACTAAGTAGCGCTTTTGACCTTTTTCTCTGCCAATTTTAACACAATCTTTTCTTCCAGGAGACATTATTGATATATCTTCTCTTTCATAAAAAGTTTTTACTCTTTCAATTTCTTCTGATGTAAAGTGAACTCGCTCTGTTTCTTTAGTAGTACATAGCCCATATTCAGCTCCCAACTGCTCTACAGTAGTTCATCTTTTATTTGGAGACTTTGGAAGAGCCTGTTTTGTCTTAAAAATATTTATTGATATAAAACCCAAATTATGCAAGAACAATAATATTAAAAAATGAATGTTAATATAAATAACTACTTATTTAATGCCTTTCTCATTGACGATTTGCAGTTATAAGAATTGTCAGGTGCAGAACTTAAACTGATGCTAGTATTGAAATCAATTTTTTTTTCATTCTTAACCTTTAATTGCGAACCTTCGCTTGATTTTTTTGTTTGTTTTCTTTTCTTGGTGTCAACAACTGTTGCCTTTCATAACTTCTCTTTCTTTTTTTCTCCATCAAATAATTTCTGTTTCTTGCTCTATAAGCTTTCGATCTTTCAGCTAATTTTGGCATTTTTAAAATATTTTTAAATATCACAGCTTCTCTTTGTGATAAAGTGTTGTGATGTATCTGTTATAAATTTAAACATGATTTAAAAAAATCCCATGAAATGTTATAAATAAATAAAAAAACAACCGCAGTTTGTTTTTTTATTTATTTATAACATTTCATGGGAACAAAAGCGTTGCAGTGCAAACTATATACAATGTTTATTTCTAAAAAAAAATTCCTTTTCTTTAAAAGTTATTATTTCTTGAAAAAAAAACAAACTCTTCGAATCATTTTTTTAAATTATATTACTTATGATTTAAGAAATTTATATAAATTTTTAAAATTATATTATTTATAACTTAAAAAAAGAATTTAGGAGTATTTTATTGAGCTTTGTAATAAAACGAGAAAAACTATTGATTTTTAACTTGGTTTAAATAATAAAATCGTTTTTTACTTGGTTTAAATTGTATTATTATCTTTACTTTAACCATAGTTGTAGTTTTAAAAAGTTTGATACGAAGCATAGAAAAAACTTTTAGACTTTTTTTCGTGACTGTCGTAACGTATTGTTTTCATAAATATATTTTTCTTATAGACCTAATTAGAGTTTGTTTTTATAAAAAAATATTATGAATAATGTTTAATTTATCCTTTAATTCAAACTTAGAAGTAATAGTTATTTAAAAAAACAGCACTGAAACCTTTTTCAACATATCACAACAGGGCTGTATATAAACCTTAAAAAATGTTTTGAGTTAAGCAGAGTGAGATAAAAGTGCAAAAGGACAGGTGTCCAGTGGAAAACAAAGAGTCTTAAATTAGAAAAAACACTAAAAAAATGATATAAGTAAAATGTAGTAAAAAATAAGAATAATAAACAATAGTCAAGGAAAGTCATTAGTTAATGTGCTACTAAATTGTTGAGTCCAGCGTAAATGTGATATATAGATAAAATTGGTAATGGAGTAGAATTATTTGTTTTATAAGTAGTCAACATGTGGTTTGTATTATTAGGGTGATAAACATACATTATAGATATAAGTGTCATGAATGTCTCAAGTACAGTATAGATTTGTGCCTTATGGTGCAGTATGAACACATGAAGACCTCCAGCTTTCATCCGAGACTGGCATCCTAAAAGAAGTTCCAATCTGGGTCTACACCAGGGTATCTTTTTAAGGTATTCCATTGTGTTATCCCAAAAGGACTATTCTCAGAGTATCCAGTCAGGACGATTGCCACAGATTCCTGAATTGACACTGAGACCAGAGGACACTTAGCGGTGTTCTGTACAACTTACAAACAATAGTAAGTAATTTTTTTGACATGTCTAATTTTTTTGAGTGTCTATAAAGTGCAATGTTTTGTCAAAGTGTAGCATGGGTCAATGAGAGTTGTGAACTGCTTTGAGTTCATTTAGGTGTGTGTAATGAAAATAGTTAATGTGGTGTACGTGTGTAACTATTGTAGTAGCATGCCTCAATAGTAAGAGTTATCAGTATAAAAAATAGTTTAAGGTCATTTAAATTGGTGTAACGTAAGCTAGACGTGAATTCTAGTAGTCCTATGATGTGTTTCTGGAGAATAAACAAACTATTACAACTAGATGATTTGTGCTCATTTATATTTTTTTATGTTTAACACTCAGTTTCTAATTTTTCCCTCAACATCTTTTTTTCTATCAAACTATTATGTCTTTGAATATCCATGTAGAGACATAAAAAGTTTTAAAGAAAAAATCTAATAATTTATTTTGCCTTAGACAGTCTCACTATTACCAACCTCTCTTTGAAACTCTTGGCTTGTTATCTGCTCTTTAGAGTAATATCTGTCATCTGTCTGATTATGTGTGTATTGCTTGTATACTTGTAAAAACTACAAGTTAAACTGTTATATATTACTTAGATTTTTATTATATATATATATATATATATATATATATATATATATATATATATATATATATATATATATACAGTATGCAAAAAAAATTATCATACACTTGAATTTTACACAATTGATCTAATGATGCATATAATTGACAGCAAAAAAAATAATCGTACAGTTCAAAAATAATGTCAAGTTGATCAAACTCTATGGAAATTAGTATCGAGTGGCGCCTCTTTTAACCTTGATGGCCTCATCTAGATGGTTTGACATTGAGTTTTTTTGTTTGGTTTTTTTTTTTTTGTTTTCACCTCCTCAAGGCCAATAAGGCCACTACAGACGAGGAGGTTACTTATTTGTGGCTATAACCCTCTCTTAGCTCTATAATTCCGAAACACAAACCTTGACAAACAAGGCCGCTGCGCGGAGAAACGAGTTGAGCGTGGTACTACCAGGGATGTGGTGGGGATCAACTCAGAACCACTCGTTTATGAAGCGAGCGTTCTACCACTACACCACTACCGCTTGGCCAAATTTTGGGTCTCTTTTGCTGTTATATTATCCCATGCCCTCGTTATAGCTTCTTTCAAGTTGTCTTTGCGTCTCAATGCTTGGTCGCCAATTTTTCTATCCAAAATATACCACTAATTTTCTATTTGATTCAAATCCAGACTTTGAGATGGCCATTCCAAAATATCGATGTTTTAATGTCAAAGCATAACTTCATTTTTTTCAATTGTTAAGAAGCATTATCTGATTGGAACCATTGCAAGTGTAGCTGTTAGAGAACAAAAACGCAAAACCACTAATGCAATTGATCAAAATATCATTATTGTCATCATTAATATGAAGAAAAATAGATTTAATTTTGCAGCTAAATTAGCTTTGAAAGTTCAAAAAGATTGTAACATTACAGTGACTCAAACAATCAGAAATTGTATTAGAGAACAAGGATATAGAGATATCAGGCAATGAAAAATTTTTACAAAATGACATAAAACCAACCGTTTAAAAAGACATTAAAAGCGTAAAATATAAAATCCAATCAAATAATATAATAGTGATGTCAGTTAAATTTTTGTCAAAATTGGTCCCCAAGTTTTTGTTTTCACATTATCCTCATTATCTCTATTTAGAGCAGTTTGCCCAATACCTATCTCGTCTTGATTTTTTGCTTTATTCATCTCCAAGGATTTTCTAACTTTTCTTATCTTGTATTCTGGAATGATTGCCATGCTCTTAGGATTCAGCCAATCAAAAGTACTACAACATTTTCAAGAATGTTCCGTAACACCTGAACTCGACCATTTTTTACAGGCTCTTTGGTGTTTTGCACATCTTGAAATGATTTTCATCTTGGTCTCACCAATATATATACTTCTGCATGAGCATTTAAGCTCATAAATGCCTGGATTTGAGTTCGGAGGTAGTTTAGTTTTGTTATTGCATAGTATGTTATTTAAATTGGAGGCTAAAGCAAATATAACTCTGATGTTTTGTATACACATTGCCTTCTAAAATTATACTCACTACCTTCTAAAATTATTTGAATAACATAAAAAAAAACTTTGAAAAAGCTTTGGTACTTTTTAGTTATTATTATATATTGTTTTCATTTCAATTTTTGATTTCAATCAACGCCCTTATAAAAATTTTGTTTTTGCAACAACCGTGCCTTTAAAAAAGCATTGCAATTTATTATGCAGCTATTCGTTTATTTCACAAATGTGTGAAATAAACGAAAGCTGTTTTATATTTTTCATCTTAAATATAACAATAATGCTTTTCTTTTATAAGCAACTTTACGAACTTGACCATTAGAAACGATTATTGATGAAATGATGAGAATTGACTAAAAAATTATTTGTATTTTCATTATTACTCTTTTTCTAGAAAGAGTAATAATGAATAACTAGCAAAAAGCAACCCATAATACAGGTTCTGGTCGGTCTGTTACATAATTAATTTATAGTGGCTGTTTTCCACAATTTAATGTTGCAAAACCTTAACTAATACCCTTTTAGAAAATGGCCTTCAGCTCGAAAAAATTGATCCATCTGTAAAATTAACATAAAAAGTATGAGGAGGTAAATTAATTTTCCAACTACTACTTAACATTTACAATTACTACTTAACATTATTTGAGAAATTTACAAATGGGATAGGTCATAACAGTGTAAAGCAGAACCATTTTCATCGACCTTCCTAAGTTTAACACAATACGTTTTTAGTTACTGACACAAAATAATAACACTTCGTCATGCTTTAAATTGACAAAAGTATCAACTAAATCCTTGTAATAATTTTTTTAACACGAATCATTAAGATTAAAATGAAGTTAAAAAGAATAAATTATATTATACCAATTATTATTATATCAATTTTTTGGTATCCCCTTGATTAATTTTTCTTTGGAAAAGAAAATTGTTCACTTAAAAATGTTAAATGCACACATTTAAATAAATTTATTAAAAATAACAAAGTTTATTATAAATAACTAAACAACTGAGTACAAATACGTTTCAAACAGAAAAATTTAATTTACGATCAAACATGGGTATAATAAATTTGAAAAAATATGTAAACGTAATGCATTAATGCATCATATGACAAACCTAAAATAAAAAGTATAACAGATAAGTAGACATAAAAATTTGTAAACCAAGCTGACCTGACCCAGGTCTTGTTAAGTCTGTTCAACACAGACCATTTCTATATAATTTGTTTGGCCTCTTTATTTCATTAATTTTTAGTAAACGGTAATTTGCCACCATTTACTAAAAATTCCTTTTGTAACTCGAAATTTAATTTTCTTAAATATTTTGACTCTAATAGAAAGGTTCCTCCCCTCTTTTTGCTTTAATGGTGACCAGGTGAATAAAATAAAATAATAAAATGTAAAACAATGATCTACCTATATAAGAATGTTTTCTTTCTTTCCTCAAAAGTGTTGCAAATACAGACTAAGCTAACTAATTAGTTAAACACATAAATAAAACTTGAGTAACTCGATATTAAAGCGCAAAACTACAATATTTTCCATGTTTTTAAAGGTTTTTAGTTACGACCTCCCATTTACAAAGATCCCCTTAAAATACGTACAACAAATTATTAGGCATAAAATAGATAAAATATAAAATTAACTAATAGCATATGTTTATATCTTTTTAACTAACAAAAATTTACAATAAAAAGAAATCAGGTTTTTTTATTTTATAAATCTTATAAATACATCATCACATAGTTCTGATAAAAAAAGGACTGAAATTATGATATCATAATTACAAAGAAAAAAAAACAAAAACCACTACACAATTACCGAAAATCGATTTACCTATTTATAGTAACCTATATTTGAAATTGCAGTTAAAGATTTATCGAAAATGTAACTATAAAATCTGTTTCGAAGTACAAAAGCATTAACAATACTAAAAAAAAATCAAACTAAGATATAAATTGTTGTCTTGGCTTTCATAGCTTAAACATATATACAACTATAAACAAATATGACTTTATGTAACACATATAAACACATTTTCCAACTATTGAATGATAGATATATTTATCAAAAACTATGAAAAAAAATAAATAATGATAAATAAAGTTATACATACAAAATGTGCTCACAACCTTTAACAGTAAATTTTTGAAATGAAAATCTTAAAACTATAAATTAAGAACATTAAAAAATATAACAATATTTATGTTACATTTTTTTACCTAATATACCTTGAATAAGATGTTTATCAATTTTGAAAAACTATTAAATGCTCTAGTTTTTGAAAATGCAACATATAGTTGACCATGAGAGAAACATGGTTTTTGAGATATTTCTTTTGTCTATAATTTTTAATTTCGCGTTACATAATATATAGATGATCCCTAAAAGAAAATACTTGAAACTAAAAAAGATTTTATTTATTACAATATTTGAACAACCAAGGGACAATTTAAAGAATTATATCTTTAAATAGCAAATTATCAATCACAGTATTAAAAATTACGCAAGAGCTCAGTAATTACATGAGTTTAATCTATTCTCTTTCTATATTAACTCTCATTTAAGTCTCATCTAAGAGAGAGAGGAAGTGTTTTAAAAACAGCAGGTTAGAAAAAGTAAAAAAGTCATGCAATAAATAACAGTAACTGGTTTTATTATGCTACCAACCAGCAAAATTATTTTTACCTTAACTAAAAGTTAATTTCCAGCATTTCTTAATTAAGTTCCAACATCTCTTTAACTGTTGACAAATGATTAATATTGTAAATTTCCCATCATATTAAATTTACAAAATTAAAACCATGTTTCAACAGTAAGCAAAATAATCAAGTGATGACAAAGACAACTAAAAAAAAAATAAACACAATTATGTTTAAGATTACAAAAAAAAAAAAAAAAAAAATTAAAATCATTAAAAATTGAAACTGTTATTATTTGTTACTATAAATAGTAAAATTCATACTTTAAAATTAAAATATTAAAAATAGTAAAATTCATACTTTAAAATTCATATTTTAAAGTGTCTAATGTAAAATCAAATAATAGACATCAACACCGCTTGACACTGAATTCTGGCAAAAAAGTTTTCTGTTCATCAAGCAAAATTTCTTCGACATTTCAACGACAATTAATTTTATTACGCCTATTTAGATCTATTTCTTTCATATAACAACAATTTCAAGTCACCTATAACCATTTACACTAATAACTTCTTCGAGCCTATTATTATACATCTGTTATCGTTAAATATATTACCAGTGATTATACTAATGTTACAACTGAATAAATGAACGTTTTAAATTTTTACAACTGATAAATATAAAACAAAATTTTTGACATTATTTTAATTTAGCTAAGAATTTAGACTACAATGCAAAGTTATTTTTACCTTCAGGCACAATCTTAATGCACAAAAATAATAAATGCAGAATCTTGAAAAAAAAAAGGAAGCAATGTCAGTCTAAAGTAATATATATATATATATATATATATATATATATATATATATATATATATATATATATATATATATATATATATATATATATATATATATATATATATATATATATATATATGTATGTAAATTTTTTTCTATTCTTTTTAATTTTTTCTATGAGATAATATAATACAGATTCAGAGAAATATAAAATATTCTGATATATAGGCACATTTATGTATATAAACTTACCTGTCAAAAATTTCAGTCAGTTTTTCATATTAAATACATAAAATATATATCTAATATAAAATAAAACAAAACATTAAACTTACTCAAATCAGTAACAGTTCGACTGTCTAAATATTTTTATTATTAACCCTTCTATTTAAAAAAACAAACAAATGATTTGAAGTGACTAAAAAGCACTTTAGCTCTTTCCAATTACACTAAAAAATAAAACAAGTCTTGCTTTGCTAAGTTGCCTAGTTCTTAAGAATCTGAAAACAAATAAGTAAAAAACCAAGAACAAACAAACATTTATTTATTAAAACTACTCTATTTAAACAAATTAAATTAAACAGAGAACAACATTAATTCTCTTTGAAAGCTGAAAAACTTTTCACCTCAAATTTGCTTGCAGACCTCGCTTATAAAACCACTTGAATAAGAAAAGCATCAAAAAAGCCTAGGAGCTACTTAAAAATGGTATATGTAACATTGAACTTTGAATATTGACTGGAGTAGATGTATATTTTTAAAAAATTCAAAATGATTTGTTCTTCTATAGCAAATAAAACCACTATAAATCTGAAGTTAAAAATGTAACAAATAAGTAAATACAAAGAAAAACATCATATATGAATTGAAAATCAATGTACCTGATAAAGCTGTTGTGATACCTGAGAAGTAGTTGCTAAATATTGTTTTTTCATGATAAACAAAATGTATTAACAGCAAAATGGTATTGAATGAATTTTAGTAAATAAATAAAAGCAGTGAATTCTAGTGATAAAACTACCTATTAATCATTTTTAACAGCTGACACCAAAGTAAAGATAAGCCAAAGGTAACAATATTATGCGAAAAATTATTAAAGATAATGCAATGTGTTTTCAGAATAGTTATATTGAAGGCTAGGCAACACTTAGACCTATAGCAGTAACATCGCTTGACTGGTAAGGTTGATAAATCTTGCTCTACATGTTTGCCAAGTCACTTCACTTTGAAATCATGGAAACAACATTATATAAACATATATACTAATTTATAAAACACAATATATTTTTCAATGTTATTTAGCATAAAAAGAGATCCCATTTAACAATCTTGCACAAATTAGATATAATACATTTCATACTATTATAAAAACACATTTATATAAACACATTTATAAAAAAACTATATAACATATATCACCACATACACGTATTTATCAAAAAATTTTAAACTTTGAGCATATTATACATGCAAACTTATATCCAATCTTTTAACAACTATAAAACAACATTTATTAGCATCAATTATTTTTAATGTAACAAAGGATGCAGACTACAATGTACAACAGTGTTAATAAAAATGAAGTTATGACAGTCAGTATATATTTATATAAAGTAATGAAAAAGAATAAACCATTTAAAAGCAAAATTAAAAATTTCTAATGAATATATATTTGGATACCTTAAAATAAAGCATAACACAACACTTTTTTGACAAATTCCAGAACAAATTTTCTTAATTTTTCTATTCCTTATTATTTTTCCTTAGAGAAAATATACATATAGATATAGAGAAATATAAAATAGACTGAAATAAACGCAAACTTATGTATATAAACTTACATGACCACAAATAACAGTCTTATTTTATTTAACTTTTCATATCTGATTTATCTAACTACCGCCCCATTAGTCTTCTTCCTATCATAAGCTAGTTTTTTGAATCTTTAATTAACAAACACATAGTCTCTCACCTCGAATCTCATAACCTACTTTCTGATCATCAATATGGATTTCGATCTTCTTGTTCTATGGCTGATTTGCTATCAGTTATAACCAAAAGGTTTTATTGCGCATTAGATAAAGGTGGAGAGGTTAAGGCCATTGCTCTTGACATTTCTAAAGCGTTTGATAAAGTTTGGCATGCTAGTCTCCTCCATAAGCTTTCTTCTTACGGTGTATCTGGAAACATCTTTAAGATTATTGAATCCTTACTTTCCAATCGTAGTATAAAAGTTGTCCTCGATGGACAGCACTCTTCTTCTTATTTTGTAACCTCAGGGGTTTCCCAAGGTTCAATCCTTGGCCCTATGCTCTTTTTAATTTACATTAACGATCTTCCAGATATTCTCACATCTAAGGTGGCATTGTTCGCTGATGATACTACCATTTATTCTTGTCACGATAAGAAGCTAACTCCCTCTGATTGCTTGCAGGGGGCATTTGAGCTTCAAAAGGATCTCACTTTTGCTACAGCATGGGGCTCACAGTGGCTGGTGAACTTTAATTCAGATAAAACTCAATTTTTTTCAGCCAATCATTATCACAATAATTTAGACCTTCCTTTGTTTATGAAGGGTAATGTACTCGATGAGTCATCTACCCTTCATCTTCTAGGATTAACAGATGCTAATTTTGAGCTCATCACTTTCTTACTCTGGATTCTATTCTCTATCTCTATAAATCTCAAATCCGGCCTTGTATGGAATACTGTTGCCATATATGGGGCGGATCTTCTAATGATGCCCTTTCTCTTTTAGACAAGGTGCAAAAACGCTTTGTAAACATAGTTGGACCTGCTCTTGCAGCCAACCTTCAACCTCTGTTACATCGTCGTAATGTTGCTTCTCTTTCTCTTTTCTACAAATACTATAATGGGCACTGCTCGAAAGAGCTAGCATCTCTTGTGCTATCTACTAAAATTTATTCTCGTGTTACTCGTCATTCAATTAAGTCTCATCCTTTTTCTGTTACTGTTCCTAAGTGCTCCAAAAACTGTTATTCGTCTAGTTTTTTTCCTCAAACATCAGTTCTTTGGAATTCGCTTCCTTCATCTTGCTTTCCTGATTCATATAATTTGCAATCTTTTAAGTGATCTGTCAATTGTTATTGCTCTACAATCTTCATCTTTTCTCTTCCAGTAACTCTTAACACTAATTAGTGGTTGCTTTCAGCCTTGTTGGAAGCAAAAATAATTAAAAAAATAATTAAAAAAATATATATTAAATACATAAATAAAATTTTATTCTCATTATTCTTTCTATCAAAAAAAAAATCTTAGCCTATGTATGAGAAAATGAATTAAACTTACTAAAAAAGGGATCAGTTCCTCTTAACTGCTCTAAAAATAAAGCAAAAACTGCTCTAAAAAATAAAACTAATACTGCTTAAAATGTTTTAAAAAGACTAATGAAAAAACTAAAACAGTATTCTTAAAAAAGAAACATTGTACTAATAAAACTATTTTACCAGTCAATTTAGTTCTAACTTCTTCTAAAAAATGAAAAATAAATACATATTTAGAAACCTTAAAATGAAGCATAACACAACATTTTTTTGACAATTTGCAATTTAAAAAAAGATTACAGTAAATTAATTACTTAATAAAATTTTAAAAAGATTATATATTACCTATAATTTAAGCTACTAAACATTATCTACATAATGTCTAATTAAACATTTTGAACTCGTGAATGAAACTACCTAATAATCATTTTTTAAACAACAGTTACCACCATAAAGATAGGCCAAAGATAACAACATTACGCAAAAAATCAAAGATAACGTTGTGTATTTTTAATATATTATATAAAAGGCTAGATAACACTTAGACCTAAAGCAGTGCTTGACAGGTAAAAATGAAAAATATATCTCTACACGTTTGCCAAGTCACACCACTTTGAAATCATGGAAACAACATTATATAAACATATATACTAACTATAAAACACAATATATTTTTTTAATGTTATATAACATATAAAAACACCTCATTTAACAATCATATACACATTAGATAAAATACATTTCATACTATTATAAAAAAAAATTTAAATAAACAACTATATAACATATATCACCTCATTTAACAATCATATACACATTAGATAAAATACATTTCATACCATTATAAAAACACATTTATATAAACAACTATATAACATATATCACCAAATACACGTATTTATCAAAAACTTTTTTAACATAATATAAACATATATGCAAACTTTCAACAACTATAAAATAATATTTATTAGCTTCAATTATTTTTAATGTAAAAAAGAATGCAGATACAATGCACAACATTGTTAATAAAAATGAAGTTATATTAGTCAGTATATATTAATCTAAAGCAATGAAAAAGAAGAAACCATTTTAGAACAAAGTAAAAAATTTCTAATAAATACATATTTAGATACCTTAAAATGAAGCATAAAACAACACTCTTTTGACAAATTGCAGAAGAAATTTTCTTAATTTTTCTATTCCTTATTATTTATCCTTAGAGAAAATATATATATAGATTTAGAGAAATATAAAATAGACTGAAATAAATCGAAAATCTTAACTTATGTATGAGAAAATAACTTGAACTTACTAAAAAAACAATCAGCTCCTCTTAACTGCTCTAAAAAATAAAACATATACTGCTTAAAATGTTTTAAAAAGACTAACGACCAAACTGAAACAGTTTTCTTAAAAAAGAGACATTGTACTAAAAAAACTATTTTACCAGTCAATTTAGTTCTAACTTATTCTAAAAAATGAAAAATAAATACATATTTAAATACCTTAAAATGAAGCATAACACAACACCCTTTTGACAAATTTCAGAAGAAATTTTTTTTGTTTTTCTATTCTCAACTATTTTTGCTAAGAGAAAATACATATAGATATACATATATATATACATAACAAACTAAGAATTTTTTTAATTTTTTATTTTAAAAAATAAACAGCATCAATTCTTTTTGAAAATAAGTGTATCAGCTCCAATTGCTTGCTGATTTTACTCGAAAGACCGCATGGAATATATAACTGTGCTTAGAAAAGTCTAGAAACAACTTAAAAACTTAGAAATAGTGTATTTTACATAATGCAGAACCGTAATTAACAAAACCAACAATAGGCGTAACAATGCGTAACTATGCGCACTAATATTCACTGGAAGAATTATATTTAGATAGTCTGTTCTCAAAATTAATTAGATGGTAAATTTGTTATTAAAATATGGTAATTTTGTCATTAGTGATATTACTCAGTTTTTTACACCAAAGATTTTAACAATTTTCTCTGCACTGCATATCTGTGTTTAAAATAAAAAGATAAGTTTCTTATTTTTTGCTAATTCTGTTAAAATTTGATATTATAATTTAATAATCAATTTTTTAATATAAAATTTATAATACTAAAGTTCTGCTTTTATAAGCAAAACTTAAAATTTTTATATATAAAATAAATTATATTATAGTTTAAACATAATCTCAAGCACTACAAAAAAAAAAAGAGGAATATTTGAAAAAAAAATTAATATTTTCTTTATCGCATTTTGTTAAAAAAAAAGTCAATCTGAAACTCAAACTTAGTCTTTTTTTATATGATGGTCTTAGCACATAAACTTTTAATTTTTTAAATTAATATTTGAAAAGAAAGAAAAAAAAAGAGTGGGTTATATTTGTGACAAAATTATACTTTTGCAAAAGCTGCTGTAAATTGCTGTAAACCACTTTAGGATACTATATAGTATTACCGCTGAGGCTATATATAATATATATGAACAATCACAGCTATATATAGTATATATGAACAATCACAATGAACAACCACGACATAAAATGAAAAAAGTTATCAAGTTTTATTCTTGTAGACATGATCACGGCCGTTTGCGCAAGTTTTATTATATGTGTTGCTGAAAAATTGTTTTAAATTTAATTACTACTTAAAAAATTAAAGTGAACTTAAATAGAAAACAATAATAATAGTTTAAATAATTTGTGTGTTGTTTTTATTTTTGTTTTTTCTTAGTGGTTATTATTATCGGCTACAAAAGTCAAAGCAAAAAAAAAAAAAAAAATGTTTTAGGCGTTAAAAAGGATGACTTTCCCATATTTTGTGTGTTTTTTCTTTTAAAGAGGAAAGAGAAAAATATGTATCGTCATCTGTTTGTAAAATATATTTGTATAATTATAATGTAACAAGTTTATATCAAGAGTTAAATTATATGATTGCGATTTGCAAACTCTGGTAAAATATTAGGTCTTTAAAATTTTAGTTCATGCAAAGCTGTGTTCTTTGTTTATAAGGAGCAATTTATTAAAAGTTTGCTAGTGAGAAAGTTACAAAAAACAAAACAAAAACAATAAACTTACAACTACAAAAGTAATAACACTTTAGTCACTAGCTGCATTATAAAAGTAATAAAACTATAATAGTAGTACTACATTTATAAAGCACTTATTACTTTTAAAGTTCATCCTTTGTTCAAACAACATGATTAATTCCAAACATTTATTAAAGTAGAAAAAGTAAAGCGGATATTCAAATATTATTAAAAATTTCAGAAACTTTCACATATCAATTAAACAACATTATAAAAAAGTCCTTTATAAAAAGTATAGCATTATGAAAATCGTTACGTAAAAACGCGTGTTAATTTTAAAATCAACCAATAAAAATTTTTTATTGGTTAATTTTAAAATTAACGCGCGTTTTTACGGTTTATTAGTAACGTTTTTCATAATGCTAAACTTTTAATACAATACGTTTTCGTAAAGTTGTTTGTCTTGTTTTTATAAGTTACTTTAGTTTTAATATTATTTGAACATCTACTTTATTCTTTTAGATGTTTTTTTACTAAATTAAAATTTGGGAATACTAATGTTGCTTGAACAAAAAATGAATTTTAAAATTTATAGGTGCGTTATAAAAATAATAAATTATTATAGTGTTATTACTTTTGTAATGCAGTTAGTGACTAGAGTGTTATTACTTTTGTAATCGTAAGTTTATTGTTTTATTTTTTATTTTTTCGCTAACAAATTTAAGTTGATTCTCCCCTTAAAAACAAGGAACACGGTTTTGTATAAACTAAAATTTTGAGTACTAGATATTTATCCAGATTTTGCGTTTTGCATTTGCTTTATTCAACCCTTGTTTTTACATTAAAATTATATAAATAAATTTTACAAACACATTGCAATTTGTATTTTTGCTATCCTCTTAAAAAAAATTAAGAAAAGGAAAATCATATTTTTTTATTGAAGACTTCAAACTGTTTTTTTTTTTTTGCTTCGTCTTATCAAATTTTTGTTGCTGAATGTAACTCTAAAGAAACAAAATTAAAAAACAGTACACAAATTATTTAAATTATTATTTTTTTTTTTTTTTCTATTTCAATCTCTTTTTATTTTGTTAGTTATGTTTTTTGTTTTTTTGAAACTTTTTCAGCATTATTATAAAACTTGCAAACATCCGTGTTCACATTTTCTAAAAAAGTGTAATCGCGTGTGGTCATACGAGAAAAAAACTGCATGCCTTTCCTTGGAAGACCTAAGATATATATATATATATATATATATATATATATATATATATATATATATATATATATATATATATATATATATATATATATATATATATATATATGCTTTAATTAATATTTTTAATTTAAAAATATATTTTCTCATACTCATACTCATACTCACTTTATGATCATGAGAGAAAAATTAACAATTCGTGCAAGTATCAAGCGTAATCAATGTAAATGTTTTAAACTAATTTTTATATTTATCATCAAATAATGCTTTTACTAAGGTCGATTATGCAGAAAATTGATTAAAAAATCAAAAAAAAATTTTTACTGTTGCAATCTGGAAAAAATTCTTAAAACTTTCACCATTACATCTAACACTCTGGATCACGCAAACTTCCCTATTTGCAAGTTTGGAAAAGTTATTGGAGTTTATTTCATTTTATACACAAGAAATACACATTTTTAAAAATATTGCTACGTCTTTATCTCAAAGAAATATTTAACAAATAGTATTTTGACTTTTTTTTTTGCAGCAATCCATCGCAGAGGAAGGCTTCAGCGGCCACACTCCCCAAAGCGGTTTACAGGAGCAATTTACGGCTCTCGCAAAAGTATAATATTTCTTACAAAAGTATAATAATTGTTGTAATTAAAATAAGAAACACAATGTCATTTAAAAAATTGATTGTATAATATACTGCAATGTTTTTTAAAAAGCACGTTTGCTGCAAAAAAAAAGTTAAAATTAAAAAAGAGCCTTGATTTAAATGAGGAGCAGCTCACACAGCTCCACAAGTTTATTTGAGGATAGCTATTCTCCGCTCTCGTGCTCATTTATTCCCGCCGAAGCCTGTAGAGGTGTTGTTGATTGCATTAAAGCTACTATTTAGTGTTTAGCAACTAACAAAGTAAAGTCAGTAAAACTGAAATCCAATCAGCAAATTGTTTTGTGAATTCTCTTCAATGTCAAAGTTTCAAAGTATATTCATATTTGAATAATATTTTAGTTTTAGTAAAACAAATCGTTTGTAAATTGCAACTCAGGAGCGTCATCTGTAAAGTGTCACCCTATATTTGCTGACTTTTGATCCCTTCCCTGTAATGCACATAAACATAAAAAGTGTAAGTAAAATTTTTGACAAACTAAAACATTTTTTTATTTAAATGACACAAGTATTAATAATAGTTGTCATACTAAAGTAATTATTTAAAGTTGCTTTTGATCTTGCGAAATAAACTGTTATTGATTTGATAATTTTGATAAATGTTATGGAAAATTACTCAGGAAGAGTCCCACCAGTTGTTTAAAGTTGTCTTTGTTAATTACTTTTAATGAATAAGTTCAATGCTTTTTTTTTGTAACTCTAAAAAATCCAACTATTTTTTATGTAACTCTAAAAAATCCAACACTAAATAATAGATATAAAAAATCCACGATAATCGCTTGGTAACCTAAGTGATGTAACTATAAGTTTAATAAATAGTATCAAGAAAACAAGTTTATATTCCTTTGAAGGTCACTTCTTATAAATTTTTCTTTATGTTTTAAATTAGTATAGAATTCTCAAAATCTTGTGAAAATTGCCAACACAATCCGATGTAATGATTTGCAGAAATCTGACCTGAAAGTTCAAACAATTTTTTTACTTTATTTTCTATGTTAGTTAAGTGGCATATTTCAGTAATAAGTTCTTTTGACTTTTTAGCGTATTTTATTCTTTAGACTAACAGATTTCATACAAAATAGCCAAAAATTTAATTTACAGTTTAAGTAGACAAATATTTGATAAAGTTGTTGCGCTTGTAACCTAAGTTAAAAATGAAATATATATATATATATATATATATATATATATATATATATATATATATATATATATATATATATATATATATATATATATATATATATATGTATATATATTATGGTTTATTTTTTGTAGGAAAAAAGAAAAGAAACAATAGAATTCCATCCGGTAATTAACTTCTTCTTTTCAATTTTATTTTATTGATTTATCAATAATATGTAAAAATATATATCAGACATAGCTAAATTTAGGGTCAAAAGTTAATGGCAATGAAAGATCTTACAGGAGTTATTGACTTAATTGTTAATGGCAAATAAAATTTTAAAAAACTTATTTACTAAAAGTTTTATATAGAATTAATATTTTTAGTAATTGTATAGATATTGTCAAATGCTATCAATCAATCTGTAAAATATAAAAGATAAAAACAAATTGTAAATTCATTAAAATGATATAAAATGTGAGAAACAAGAAATAGATTTAAATTATCAAAAATAGTTAAGATAATTATTATTAATTAGAGATAACACTGAATAACAAAAAAAAAATTTTGGAAAATATCTTGGAAACCAACACTTGTTTTAAGACAAGTAAGACATGCTGATTACAAATATAGAAACGTTTGTCTCTATCACCCACCGTTGTTGAGTTATTTGGCATTTATATATGTTTAATATTGTATCAAAGCAAACAACTCGCAGGCAAGTTACAGTAGAGCATATATCGCCGAATAGAGTACTACTTAACATAAATACACATAGTTTAAAGTATAATACACTTGTAAAATACATAGGTATAACGTAAAGTTCCTTAAATTAAAAGTTAGTTTGGTTTGAATTTCTTGGCTGTAGACTTGCGTTTGTACTGACAATTTGGCATGTTGTGCTGAAGCATCCAGCAATAGTCGGCTAACATTGCTGCACTCCATCGGCCTTGATAGCGTGACTCCATCACCGAGATGTCCTGATGGAAACGTTCACCATGTTCATCACTAACAGAACCTAGGTTTTCTGGGAAGAAGTCGAGATGTGAGTCGAGGAGATGAATCTTGAGGGACATGTTACAACCCATTAACTTGTACGCACTAATGCACTTCTGCACAATATTTACATAGTCAGGAGATTTATTATTTCCAAGGAAATTGGCTACAACAGACTTAAATGCCAACCATGCTTTTTTTTCAGTTCTGCTGAGTAAATCTTCGAAGTGACTGTCTGCTATGATCTTCCTTATTTGTGGACCTATGAATACACCTTCTTTCACTTTCGCATAACTCAACTCTGGAAACTTGTTGCATAGGTACTGAAAAGCATCTGAGTTTTTGTCTAATGCCTTCACAAAGTTTTTCATGAGCCCCAGCTTTATATGAAGTGGAGGCATAAGAACTTTTTCACGCTCAACCAATGGCACATGCAGGACGTTTTTAGTACCTGGCTCCATTTTATCTCTAATGGGCCAATTCTTATTTATATAGTGGTGCTTCCTATCTCTGCTGTCCCACTCGCAGATAAAGCAGCAGTACTTGGTGTACCCTGTCTGCATTCCCATGAGAATAGTGATCACTTTTAAATCACCACACATATTCCAATTGTAATTGACCTTTTGTTAGTGCCAGGCCCCAAAGTAAGGTCGCACAAGGTCGCAAAGATCATCATTATTAATCAAATGAATTTCATCATCATCAGGATTGTAGTCAGAGTCTGCCATGTTGCTGGAAGACGAACTTTCTTCTTGTGTTACATCATCGACTCTGTATTCTGTAAATGATGTTGGTATTGGACAACTGACTGGATCATGTGGAATTGGTTTTGAAACCGAGGGAATATCTGGATACTTCACAGATGAACGAGTCTTGTATGAGAAACCTGTGACATTTGTCAAACAGAAATAACAGTCAGTGATGTGGTTGCTTGACTCACGCCATATCATAGGAACTCCAAATGCCAGATGGTTGTTATTTTTAGCATTCCTTATCCAACCCCATAAGTTGCATGCACATGTCAAACAAATGAACTGTGGTGCCCATGACTTGCCGCTGTCAACCTTTGAATCAAAGTATTGTTCATAAGCTTTTCTCAGAAATGGTGTAAATGTCTTTCGGTGGCCTTTGTCTGTGAGATAGCCGCACACATAACAAAACAAGTCTGGTGAATTGATGCAGCCTCTAGACGCCATTGTTTTCACTGAAAAAAAATAGCAAATATATAGGAATAGTATAACTCATAATAAACACACAACTCATTAATAAACATACAGTTACAAATTAAGTACACTAAAGACCTATTTTCAGAACAGAATATATCAATTTAAAATATCAAAAAAATATGTTTAGTGTTGCCATCTGTTATTAACTTAGTAAACTAAACTCTATTTTCTTATTCATTCGTAACAATAAGGGATTAAAAAATGTATGTTTATGTTAATATCTTAAAAACCTGACGTGATAGAGAAAAACGGTTTTCAGATTTGTAATCAGCATGAAAAACTGCTTTAGAAAATGTAATCATCAAACAAGATATTTTTGGGTTGTTATTCAGTGTTATTAATAATACAGTGTCCATTCTGCTGGAAAAACTGGAAAACTTTAAAAAAAAGCAGTTCTTAAAAAACATGCTGGAAAAACTAGAAAATGTTTACTTAGAACAATATTGATGCTAGAAAAACTAGAAATTTTTTCTGAAAAATTTGCTGTTTAGTAACTTAATTCATGTTTAGTTAATTTTAAGTTTATTTTAAATCATACTAATAATATTTATTCAATTTAAAGTTTTATATTTTAAATTTAGATTATTATTGCTATTTTAGTTAATGTATTAAGCAATTAGTTAAAAGTAAAAAAGTGAAGAATCAATGATTTAAAGATGGTTGAGCAATTATAACTTTAAAGATTGGTTAAAGATCTTAAAGATGATACTAAAACAAGATTTGTAGTTTGCCACAGTTAAAATCAGGTCAATAAAATTATCTTTAAGTGGCACTCTTCCTTAATAGACCACGCAAAAAGAGCAAAACACAATATAAAAATAAGAAAAGTGAAAGTATTCTTTGCTAAGCCAAAGAGAACTTCTCTTTTTTCTGACTCTAATAAGTCAAAAACAAAAGACATGAGACTTGGAGGAAATTATCTGGCAGCATAAGAATGTTAATAGTGGACTTTCAAATGATGACTTCAAATGATGACTTAATCCATGTTTTTACAACTATGTTTCCAGACATTGCATTAGCTTCACAATTTCAGTTGGGATCAGGCAAAACTTCCTACAAGTTAAATTGCAGTTTAACTCCTCATTATAAATTTGTTAGAAACATTAAAACTGTCGACATCCATGTTTATTTATCTGATGAGAGTTTGAATTAGGTCACCTAAACTTCTGATATGGAAATTGGATTCTGGAACCTTAATTGAAACCATGTTCCTTATTTTGGATCAAGTTTCTATGGTCATACAACACACCAAGACTTATTGACCCCTCTTAGGAATATTGTTAAAAATTTGGAAATAACACAGCTATATCAAATATCAATGGATGGTCCATATGATAAGCTAAAATTTTTCAATGAATTCAGTACAAGTTTGACTTTTACGTTTTCTTATTAATATCAGAACTTGCAGTTTGCATATTGCCATATGTTTTAAAAAAGTTTGAAAATTTTCTTTTCTTTCTGGAATTCCTTACCTAAATTCAAACAGCAAAAATGTACAAGTTATGAGACATTAAAAAACAGGGATTATCTTTTCTAGATATTTCCGGAATTCCGAATATGTTTTGGATAACTGGAAAAACTGAAAGTTTTTCCGGATATCATAAAGAGGTATCTATTTTTGTAATATATTTGTTTTTTATCCCTCATAGTAAAATTATAAAAAGTGTCAAAAAAATGAGAAACAACTTAGCTAAAAGTGTAATTAAAAAGAAAATAAGGGAAAAAAAATTCCGTATTTTTTCCAGATATTTTATCCAAACAGTTTTCCGGATATTTAAAATATGACTAGGATGATCTATGAAAAAAGGTATTTCAAGATCATTTAATGCTTCCAGAGTTTTCATTTTCAAGATCACATGCATTTCAAGATCACTTAATGCTTCCCAAGTTTTCTTGCTTATAATAGTTGAACCTTTTCTAAAAAAGTTTTAAAAGTTTTAAAAGTACCAGACAATGATGTAAACGAAATAATAAAGTTACTTGAAGTTATTAGGTAACCAGATGTTTTTGAAAAATGCTGAAGCTAGAAAATGTTGAAAAACCTTTCTTTGTTGAAAATGGTTAAAGATGTTTCTTTGGCTAATTATCTGTTACCTAAAGAAATGATTGATGCAAGATTTGTTGTTTCTGAAGAACTAGATCATCTAAAGAACTACATCATCTGAAGAACTACATCATCTGAAGAACTACATCATCTGAAGAATTACATCATCTGAAAAAATTGTTTTGATAACATTGTCTCAAAGCAAATAGTTCTTTATGGTAGCCAATAAATTTGTTGTTTCAATGGTAAAAACTATTGTGACAAATCTCCATTGAATTATTCATTGATAAGAACATCCAGTATAATTGACCATAAATTCCTGATGGAATTGGTAAAGCAAAAATTGGTTAATCATTTGAAAACTTTTTTGGGTACTAAGTGAGTTAAGGGATTTTATCACCTCAATGATATGACTTTGTGAAATTTAAAAGAAAATTAATAATTTTATATAAAATTTCACGCAAAAAAGTTAAAAAAAAAAAAAATTGAAACTAAATAAAAATTTGTAGAACTTGAAATTTATTATTAACAAATGGAGCTGTTTTATTATAATAATATTGCTTGAGTTGTTTCTCTTTTAGAGTTTTCTGATTTTGTGATTTATTGAAGAATTTTGTAATTAAAGAATCTTAACTAGAATAATGGCTTGTATGAATTGTGTATTTCCTTGTATGGATTGTGTATTTCCTTGTATGGATTGTGTATTTCCTTGTATGGATTGTGTATTTCCTTGTATGGATTGTGTATTTCCTTGTATGGATTGTGTATTTCCTTGTTTGGATTGTGTATTTCCTTGTATGGATTGTGTATTTCCTTGTATGAATTGTGTATTTCCTTGTATGGATTGTGTATTTCCTTGTATGGATTGTGTATTTCCTTGTATGAATTGTGTATTTCCTTGTATGGATTGTGTATTTCCTTGTATGGATTGTGTATTTCCTTGTATGAATTGTGTATTTCCTTGTATGGATTGTGCATTTCCTTGTATGAATTGTGTATATTTCCTTGTATGAATTGTATATTTCCTTGTATGGATTGTGCATTTCCTTGTATGAATTGTATATTTCCTTGTATGGATTGTGTATTTTCTTGTATGAATTGTGTATTTCCTTGTATGAATTGTGTATTTCCTTGTATGGATTGTGCATTTCCTTGTATGGATTGTATATTTTCTTGTTTGGATTGTGCATTTCTTGTATGGAGAGTTTTTTTAATAGTAACTAGATATTGGTAAACCTACAAGCTTTTCTTTATTTTAAATAGTTATTTGTTAGTTATCATGAATATAATATTTGCTTCACTGTATATTCATGTTTTATATAAAAACCTCTTTATTTGTGGTTTAATCGTTTTTATGACTGACTACTCAGAGTTTCATCAAGTTCAAGTTTTTTTGTTGTCTTTTTTTGTATAGTTCTCAATGGTGCTTTTTTGGATTAAGTTGTAGTTCACAAATTTATTTAGTATTTAGTTTTAGATAACATACTTTTATCTTTATAAGTGCAGTAGTAGTCTTTAAGATAATTTTTGTATGACTTTGGAAATATAATTAATGCTGGAGTTTAAATGCTTTTTCAATACTAATGCTGGAAAAAGATATGGGTTTTAGAACCAAAATCCAAAAAAAAAACACTTCTAAATGAAATATCTGCTTGATTTTTTTTTTAATTATCAGTGGACACCCTGTAATAGTTAGAGTGGATACCCTGTAATAGTTAAAGTGGACATCCTGTAATAGTTATAGAATTAGTAAATGTTAGTTAGAGATCAAAATTCGGTAGTACTGTAGTTGTAGAGCACTTGCCTCATAAGTGAGAAATTCCAAGTTTGTTCCCCACCATGTCCCTGGAAATACTGCACTCAACTTGTTTCTCTGTGCATCGACCTTGTTCATTGAAGTTCACGTTTCTGAATTACAGAGTTAAGAGAAGGGTTATAATTACAAAACTAGTCTCCTTGTCTTTATTGGTCTTCTTGGTCTTGGGGAGGTAAATAATAATAAAAAAGATAATTATTAATATTTAGAAATAATTATTAATTGTTAGTTTTTTTTTTAATTCTGATTCACTCCCAGCAATGCAAGCAACCACTATTAAATTGGAAGTAACTAGAAAAACAGAATAGAGTTAGACCAAAGAAATGGTTGTCAGAAGACTTGAAAAGTTAAAGGTTGTATGAGTCAGGAAAGCATAAAGATGGGAGAGAGATTTAAAGCAGTGCAAGGAAAAAAACTATGAGGTGCAAGGAAAAAAACTAGACAGATAAGATTTTTTAGAATATGCAGGGACAGATACAGTAAAAGAATGAGTCTTTGCTTGAAGAAGACACAAGCTAGATTGAGTTTTAGTTAATGGAGCTAAATATGATAGTTCCATTGAGCAGCGACTATGATAGTATTTCTAAAAATGAAAGAAATGCAACTTTATGACAATGGTAGAAGCTTAGCAAATAGAGTAGGTCCAACTACTTTTAAAATACGTTTTTGGACCTTGTCTAGAAGAGAAAGAGCATCATTATAAGAACCAGTTTTAATATAACAACAGTATTCCATACACGGATGAATAAGAGATTTGTAGAGTTAGAGAATGAAATTAGGAGAGAGAAATTGGCAAGCACAATAAAGAGAAGCAACCTTAGCAGATTGATGCTCATTTAGCAGTCAATTGTATATATGGTTTCCATGAATGGTCATTAGTAAACAATAATTAGTAAAGTCATTAGTAAACTCAGTGAGAGGGTTGCTATTCATGAATGTATAGGTATGTGTACAGTACTGGGATAGTTGTTTGTAGTAAAAAAACTGAGTTTTGTTGGAGTTGAAATTTCTAGCCACTCTAAGCCCCATTCCATTACAGAAGTGAGATCAGATTCAAAATAGTTGAATGTTCTAAGCAATCAAAAAGAGAAGACTTTTTGTCAAGACAGGAGTTATCAGCAATAAGAAGTACTTTAGATGTAAGGTTGTCGGGAAGATCATTAATGTAGATTAGAAACCAAGGATTGAGTCTTGAGATACCCCAGAAGTTACTGGAAATAAAGAAGAGTGTTGACCTTCAACGACTACCTCAATAACGTGGTTAGAAAGAAAAGATTTGATAATCTCAAAAACCTTTTCTAGATACACCATATAAAACAAGCTTATGAATAAGACCAGCATGCCAAACTTTGTCGAAAAACTTAGATATGTCAAGAGCAATAGCCCTAACCTCTCCACCTCCATCTGATTCACAATAAAATCTTTTAGTCACATCAGTAAGCAAGTCAGTCGTAGAGCGATGGGATCGAAAATGGTATTGATTGTCAGACAGTAAGTTATTTGACTCAAGATGGATTGTGAGAAATTTGTTTATCAAAGACTCAAAGACCTTGCTAATAATATAAAAAAGACTGATCAGGTAATTTTTTGGAGGGGTCAGAATGTTAATTAGAGTGTTTGAAAATTGGAACACCAGATACTATTTTCCAGCATACAGGAAAACAGGACTCAATCAAGCAGTTATTAGAAAGTTTAGAGAGAAGGTTCTGGAGAAAGAGAGTTCTGGAGAAAAATTTTGTAAGACTATGACAGGAATGTTGTCTTGACCACAAGCCGTAAAAGAGTTTAATGGAGATATAACTTTAGCAACCGAGGCTTGAGTGATTTGAATGTATTACAATGGGTTAACCTGTTTAATTGGAAAGGAAGGAACTTTACGAACTTTTTTTGTTTTTGTATCTCTAAATAAATGTGTCATTTCATGTATTTATATTACTGTAATAAATGTTTGTATCAGTGTAAAAAAATATGTTTATATCAGTGTAATAAATAAGTAGTTTTTTTAAATGAGTAGTTTCATGTTTTTAAATAATATGTAAAATTTTTTTAACTCAATAAATGGGATATATCAATATGATATATGCGTTTATATCAGTGTAAAAAATGTGTTTATATCAGTGTAATAAACGAGTAGTTTTATGTTTTTAAATCATGATGTACAATTTTTTTTTAACTCAATAAACTTATTTACATGCTTTATTTATACTTATTAAATTTATTTATTATTATTACTTATTAAACTTATTTATTATTATTAAACTTATTATTAAACTTATTTATATACTTATACTTATAAATAAATATAACTTATTTATATACTTATAAATATATTATATTCATGTTTTTAAATTAGTATAATAAATGTGTTTATATCAGCGTAATAAATTTGTTTATAACAGCATGTGTGATAAATGTTATATCAGTGTGATAAATGTTTTTATATTAGAAAAATAAATGTGTTTATATCAGTGTAATAAATGTGTTTATATCAGTGTTATAAATAAGTCACTTCATGTTTTTATGTACAATTTTTTTCCACACAATAATTGTATGCATCGAAATGCATTAAAAAATTACATTTTTTTACTCTGATTGTAACATTGTTCTGTTTTCAAGTTTTCTTAATTAATCAGAGATGAAATTTGTAAAAGAAGTTGAAGTACTAGTAAAAAAGCATTTTATTCAGTTTTAAATTTTTTTTCAAATTAAATTTTATTGAGTTTCTTCAAAACTTAATTAGCTTTAATTAAATAGCTAAAGATGGAATCTAAAGAGCTGCAGATAAAATGTACTTTTATGAAAAGACTTTTTTCTATAAAATTTAGTTCCTTTTTTTTTAAGTTATTAGAATGTTCTAAAATGATCTAGCATTTTTATCACAGAATACTTTGAAACAGCATTTGTCTTTATGTTTATTAGTTAGATAAATATACCAACATGAGTTATTTATGAATGAATACCTTTTGTTCATTGTTACACAATTTAATGCTGTTGGTTACAGAATATGCTTAAATTATATTGATATATAGAATTGTATATGCATCTTTGTCAAGAAATAAAGTAGAGTCATGAACTTTTTTTCAACCTCACAGATGTGAAGATCTATTTCATTTTATTTAGATAATTATTTAAGTTTTAAAATAATAATAATATTAATTAATAAGCAAAATTAACTATATAGTGATAAATTATTTTAAATTTTGTTTTTTTGCAAAATTTATAATTTTTATATAAATTTATTTATAGTATGATCAATCAAGTTTTGTTGATAGTACTCCTCAGGTTAATTTATTTAAGGTAAAATATTTTATTATCCACATATTATACATATTTATAGTTATTATATTTCTTGTTACATCTTCCGTTCAACAGTTTTCTAAATACTAAATACATTTTCGCCTGTGTTTTAAAATACACAAGTTTATCATGTGTATTTTGCAATACAGGTTTTATATTTTACTTTAAATTTCATTAAAGTTGTTAAGTTCAATTTTAATTTCTTTTTACTTTTTTTAAATTTAAAAATATTTTTTAGTTGTTTTTTTTTTTTAATTTTTTTGTTTTGTTTATTAGAAAAAAAGAAAGAAAGAGAAAAAAGAAACTCCTCAAAAACTACAGACAAAAAAAGTTAGTTTATTACATAAAGTTGTATTATTGTTGTGTCGTTATGCATCATGTGAGATTTATAATTTTTTGAGTTATACTTTATATAGTTTATTTTTATTTATAGCTTTATATAGTTCTCGCCAGATAGTTTGCCATACTCTTTAAGGATGCATGTAGTATGTAGCTTTATTCACTTTTTCTTCGTAATGAATATTTTGCAATCTTAACATTCCTTTAGTAAATCCAACTGAGGTCATACAAACTTTTTTTTATAAGCTCTGGGAAAAAGGTAATCCTTAGGAATCAAGTTAAGATTATCCAAATGTGATTTGTATCTCTAAATAAATGTTTCATTTCATGTGTTTATATTAGTGTAATAAATAGTTCCTTTTTTTCAAATTTCTTCCAAATGTGATTTGTATCTCTAAATAAATGTTTCATTTCATGTGTTTATATTAGTGTAATAAATAGTTCCTTTTTTTCAAATTTCTTCCAAATGTGATTTGTATCTCTAAATAAATGTTTCATTTCATGTGTTTATATTAGTGTAATAAATAGTTCCTTTTTTTCAAATTTCTTCCAAATGTGATTTGTATCTCTAAATAAATGTTTCATTTCATGTGTTTATATTAGTGTAATAAATAGTTCCTTTTTTTTAAATTTCTTCCAAATGTGATTTGTATCTCTAAATAAATGTTTCATTTCATGTGTTTATATTAGTGTAATAAATAGTTCCTTTTTTTTAAATTTCTTCCAAATGTGATTTGTATCTCTAAATAAATGTTTCATTTCATGTGTTTATATTAGTGTAATAAATAGTTCCTTTTTTTCAAATTTCTTCCAAATGTGATTTGTATCTCTAAATAAATGTTTCATTTCATGTGTTTATATTAGTGTAATAAATAGTTCCTTTTTTTCAAATTTCTTCCAAATGTGATTTGTATCTCTAAATAAATGTTTCATTTCATGTGTTTATATTAGTGTAATAAATAGTTCCTTTTTTTTTAAGTTATTAGAATGTTCTAAAATGATCTAGCACTTTTATCACAGAATACTCCGAAATAGCATTTTTTTTTTATGTTGATCAATTATCATAAATATATCAAGTATTTTATGAATGAATACCTTTTGTTCATAGTTCCACAATTTAATGCTGTTGGTTACAGGATGTGCTTAAATTATATTGTTATATAGAATTGTATATGCATCTCTGTCAAGAATTAAAATAGAGCCATGAGATTTTTTCAATCTCACAGATCTGATTTTTGAAGAAGTTGGTTATCATGAGACAATCTGCTGTCTATTTCAGAACATTTAATTACAAAAGTTAATGAATAATGGGAATTGGATTTTAGCAATTAATGGAAACTGGTTGTTAACAAATTAAAATAAAACCACTGGTTGCTACGAAATATTTAATAATACATTATGAAATAGATAATTATTATATTTAAAATAATAATAATATTAATTAACAGGCAAAATTAACTATAAAGTGATAAATTATTTTAACTTTTTTTTTGTTGCAAAATTTATAATTTTTATATAAATTTATTTATAGTATGATCAATCAAGCTTTGTTGATAGTACTCCTCAGGTTAATTTATTTAAGGTAAAATATTTTATTATCCACATATTATACATATTTATAGTTATTAAATTTCTTGTTACATCTTCCGTTCAACAGTTTTCTAAATACTAAATACATTTTCACCTGTGTTTTAAAATACACAAGTTTATCATGTGTATTTTACAATACAGGTTTTATATTTTACTTTAAATTTCATTAAAGTTGTTAAGTTCAATTTTAATTTCTTTTTACTTTTTTTAAATTTAAAAATATTTTTTAGATGTTTTTTTTTTTTTGAATTTTTTTGTTTTGTTTATTAGAAAAAAATAAAGAAAGAGAAAAAAGAAACTCCTCAAAAACTACAGACAAACAAAGTTAGTTTATTATATAAAAATGTATTTTTGTTGTGACGTTATGCATCATGTGAGATTTATTTTTTGAGTTTTTGAGATATACTTTTGAGTGAATTTAAAATGACAATTACTTTAATGCCGAGTGATTTTTTTGAAACATGATCTTTTTGCCCTTCCTGTTTGATACCTGTTTTGTAGATTGCGACTGAGTATTTTTATTGTGATACTACCTCTACAAAGATTACCATCCTCCATCATCCTCCATCCTCCTCCATCATCCTCCATCATCCTCCATCATCCTCCATCCTCCTCATACACTTAAAGTTCTTCATTTTTTTACTTAAAGTTATTAATGTTTTATATTAAAATATTTAAGAGTTTACTTTAAAAAAAAACCCTGATATAACTGACTAATACAAAAGTTGTTTTTACCACGGGTATAGAACTTTACTTGCCCACTTTACGTTTTATTTTGTAGTGTCAATAAAATAATGTCTTTTTGCAGGTGTTAAGGACCTCTTTTGCTGACTTTTATTAACAACATCGTTTAATAGACCTGAGGTTGTTCATCTAGAAGACGTGGTGACTTGACTTGGAGACCTGGTACAGTTATGAGAATCTATGGTTACTTGCTTTCTATATTAATAATTTATTAATATTTCAAAAATTAAAAAAATATTTTATCTTTAAATAAAAATCGTTTTACGTCGTAACAAAAAAATTAAAAAAACAACTTATTTTTAACTAATGTTTTAAAATGTCCAAATAATGTTTTTAAAGCTCTGCAAGTTTATTTACATTTTCCTATCAAATTATATTCAGATAAATTTTAAAATGATCTTTCCAACAAATCTTCATCGAGTTCTCATTCTTATGATTTCCAAAACATTCGGATAATGACACAAGGACTAATATAGCATTAATATTTCATTATTTTTTCCTTTTTTTTAAAAAAAAATCTTACAAACAAGTAAAGCATTCAACTGTAACCCATTTTACATTTACTTAACTCCTAATTCGAATTAGATGGTTTCAAAACAAATAGATTTTTTTATAGCTCGATTATGACCATGGTCATTACATTGCATCATGGGTATTTTTGCAAATCAATGAATCAATAAGTTGTTTTAATTTATGAAAAAGTTTTTAATCTAATTCTTTAATTTTGATTTTAAAATTAAAAAAATGTTTACAAACAAATAAGAGAGCAATTTAAATAATAATAAATCTTTAATAATACATAAATAATAATACATCTAAAATACATCAAAAATCTTTAGAAAACATTTTAGATGTTATATTAGCATCTGTGCTAAATTAGAAAAAGTTTTTTTCACATTTATAAATATTCAAAGTTTTATTTAAAGGGACTACCAAATCCTGAGACATGTGTTCATATTAAAGAGAATGTTAAAAAAAAAACATTTAAGCAAATTTTTTTTGATTAAAACTAATTAATAAATGTATACAAAGAAAAACAAATCTTGTTGTTTTAGTCAAAGCTAGTCTTCTCCATTTTCTGCGGTATTTGGAGTCTGTAAAATAAACACAATTTTCTAGGCGCATTATACAGACGATAATTTATTCATGTCCGTTTAATTCATAGAAGTACATTTTAGTACATGACGTCATTGAAAACATTCTAGAAATTCTTTAAAAATTTTACTATTAATTTTTACTAAAATAACTAACTATAGTTAGCTATTTTATTTTCTAAAATCTTCACATTGAAAAAACTTTATCAGAGCCGTGGCTACATGGGCCACGGCGACGGTGGATCTAGGGACCCCTATGGCGCCAAATCGAGTTATGTAATATCTCCAATGATTTACTAGTCTGTTCTTTACATTTTGATGCAAGTTGTTTCAACAAATCTAACGAACAATTAATTAAACCAAGCACTAAGAAAAGATATAAAAAATACAAATATACTAATAAAATATATAATTTGTAATTAACTTTCAAAATTTTGACAATTTAAAAAATATATATTATAAAGTATTTATTTTTGTAAACAAATGATAATAGTTTAAAAGATTTACGGCTTTGCAGATGTGGCTCCGAGAATTAGCCATAAGATTAAAGTAATAGTTCGTCCGATAATATATTATCATAAAACAATTTATGCTAGATATCTCAAAACGCAACAAATCGTGAATAATTCAATTGCTAAAACATTTAAACAGAATACTCTAGAGCTTTATTTTGCTTAGTCAGCGTATTTTTTATAATAAAATTATTTTGTTCGTAAATTTGGCGGTTTTTAGTTTTCGCGAATATTTTTTTTATTCTTCCGCAAGATGTTTTAAGAACAGTCAAGTTAATTATGTTTCCATGTATGTCCGTAAAATAAAAATTAATATATATTAATTTTTTAATTTTTAAGCCCCCGCCATAATATATATTAGATGTTATAATAATGGAAATATAAATAATGAAATAAGATCACCTCAATACCCAAAAATACATTTTTGAAAATCAGAGAAAAAATGCGCTAATAATTTTTTTTTAATATTTACAAAGTAAATTAATAAAAGTGCATTATTATTTAGGTTAAAAGTTATTTTATCTAATACTTTAAAAGAAAAACTTATAACAAAAGAAATCAAAATGCATGTGGCCTAGACGATTATTTAAAAAAATTTGCGCAAATAAAATACTATTTTGTTTTTAATTTTTTTACAAATACATTTTAGAACAAAACAATCAATGACGTCATGTACTAAAATGTACTTCTATGAATTAAACAGACTTGAACAAATTATCAAGTCTGTATAATGCGCCTGGAAAATGGCATTTATTTTACAGACTCCAAACACCGCAGAAAATGGAGAAGACAAGCTTTGACTAAAACAACAAGATTTGTTTTTCTTGGTATTCATTTATTAATTAGTTTTAATAAAAAAAAATTTGCTTAAACGTTTTTTTTTAACATTCTCTTTAATATAAACACAACATGTCTTGGTAGTCCCTTTAAAGTATAAAGTTTTAACATTTGGTCTTAAATCTTTTAGATATTTTATGAAATATATTAATTTTTTTTAATAATTTTTATAATTTTTTTTTTATTAACTATTTTCTAACAAGTCTGGAAGCAACCATGGTTGACTAAAAACTTGTAATATTTTGTGTCAAAAACCTGTAATACTTTGTGTCAAAAACCTGAAGACAAGAAAAATTTTGAAATCATTGATGTTTAAGGTAGGAATAAATTATGTATAGGCTATTTTGTACTCAAAAAATTTTGTGAACATGAAGCAGCTTGTGTTTTGGTAGAACAAGAGATTAAAGTTTTTTTGAGCAACAGCAATGTATTTGTCAAAAAGAGAAACTTTGCATCACTGGCTCAGACTTAGCATATAAGTAACATTTACAATTTTAAACATAGTCTAAGAAAATGGGCATCATTAGTAGGACCAAGCATGTGCAACCAAGCATGTATATCAGTATTCCATACTTAGACAACAGTATAGATACTTAGATACTTAGATAGCAGATAAATAGACAGATAGATAAATAGCAGATAGTAGTATTCCATACTTAAATAAATAAGATGTAGAAAATGGAAAATAAGAAAACAGCAAATACACTCAATAAAATCTTAGCAAATACTTACTTTGCAATGGATTGAGCTTTTTATCAGAGGTTAGCAGTGAAGGATAATCGGATAATGAAGGATAATTGAAGGTGAAGGTGAATGATAATCGGAGAGAAGTAAAAAAAAGGAGCACAATTAGAGTGTTACCATAGTAATCATCAGATCAGTATCATTATAGGAATTCCAAAAATCTTATTGTATTCTTCAGCAGTAAACAAATGAGTTTTGTTTGGAATAAAATTTACTAACCACTGTAAGCCTTTAGCTTCCACAGAAGAAAGATCCTATTCAAAATCAGCTTTTTTTTTAAAACATTTAAAAAATGTTGACTTTTTTTAAAGGCTGGAATATATAATTATTTAATCTACAAATTAAATCATTTATTTTATTATTATTTTATTTCAGAGGTAAGTAAAAGTTTAAGCATGGTGCTGTTACAGTTTTAAGGTAGTTTTGAAGAAATATCTTTTATTGTATAATTTTTACTTGAAATTGAAATTAAAAAATAAATCATTGTTCAAAACATTCAAAATTGATTATTTTAACCAAATATTTTGATAGGTTAATTATTAGGGTTGCATTTATTTTACATTTATTTAAATTAATAAATAACAAAATTAGTTTTTCAATACCGTATTTTGTTTTGTATACCAACAAACTCATAATTTGTCTTAAATTATTATAAATAATCATAATTTAAAATTTTTATAGTATGATCTTCCAACAATGATCATTTTATCAAGTTCAGATGAAAACCTTGAACAATCTAATGATCAAACAGAAAAAATTGCTGAATCCTGTGATCATCAATCCATTACAAAAGTGATTAAAGATGTAAGAAATTTATTTTATTTAATTTTGAACAGCAGTTAATTGTAAAACAGTCTGTTTTTAATAAATAAATTGTTTTCATTTTTTCAAATTCATTTTATTATGGATTTGAATTGTTGTTTCTGTTATAAGAAAGCACAAGTCTCTTTATCCTACATCTTGCTTAAGCCTCCATATCATTACTGTGAGTAAAAGCTTTTCAGATAGTTTAGCGTATATTGGAAAGCAGGAAATTTAATGATGATGTTGTGGAAAAAATTGTTCTGTAGGTGCAATGAAATTTTTTTCTGAAGCAGGTGCTCTTATCACTCCAATTGTTGTCCAATTGTTATGTTGACAGAAATCTTTTTGAATATAATTTTTGATTATTATTCAACTCTCAGAATGAAGGTTGGCATTTGGAAATGCCGACCTAACTGCCTAGCTGAAAGTGTTCGAGGTCAGCAAAATATTGCCAATCATTTTTTGCCGACCTTGTTTCTATGTTTTATAATCAGACCTTTGTATCAAATAATTTTTGCCGACCAAAAGCCAATATTTGAAAAATGAGGTCGGCAAATTATTGTGGACCTCATTTTTGCTAATTTCAAAGATTGATTATTGTTTTTTTAAGAGTTTTATAGCTTATAAATTAGAGTTTTTAATTAGTACACAACATATGGTTAATCTAGAAACATTTTCTAGTTCAGGAATATTTTGCTACAATGAACTAAACCTGCAATAAACAACCTGTAATAAAATAAGCAGGTTTACTTTCATATCTCATTTTCCTTTGTATATAAAACTCTCAGCTTTTTACTCTCTTCTTGTTTCTGATTTTATGTTTTAGGCTTTTCTTAAATTTTAACCAGTTGCATGTACCATTTGCTTTTCTTTAATTTGAGGGCAAAGTTTAAGCTTTCTCTTAAGCTTAATGATTTCTCTTTGTTTAGCAGGGGGTTCATTGATTTTCTAACTATGGTATATATAAAAATAGTTCTAACTATTTTTATATATACCATAAAACCCCCTGATTCCATATGGTTTAGTACATAAATCATCATAACTTGCTCATTATAAAAAACTTTGGAATAATTTTTTTAAATAAATAAGCTTCTTAACAAGGCAAGTTGAACGGTATAAAAAAACTTTGTTTTTTTAATTTAAATCTTTATTAAATTTTATTTTGTTTTTAAAAAAAATTGTATTTATCTGGGATTAGGTGTCTATGTCCCTAATTCCGGATGCATATAAAATATAGAAAAAATACACAAATAATACAGACATTAAGCTAATTAATTTAATCTATAAAACAAATTGAATTGTTTATTTAAAAAAGAAATATATTATTTTATTCACATTCGTTACAATAAATTTCATAGTTGAACAATATCCAACAACACATGCAATGCAAGACTAATTATAACACTACTCACATGCAAGCTATTTGCTCAATAATTTTTGCAAGAATAACAAAGACGATTATAAGATACTAAAGTACTATTTGAAGCTTGAGGTAAATGTGGATCTTCTGATTGATTCTTTATCTTTGAGTCCTTTTTTTGCCTGGTGTTTTAGCCGACTAACATTGTTTCAATTTTTTTTTTCTTCTCTTTTCTGTGCATTTTCTGCTTTTTTAATAGTAGTGGCAAACTTTTCTCTGCACTATCAATTTCTTTGCAGTTTGTTCTTTTCTTTTATTTTAAATTTCTTTCATTTAATTTTTGTTTTTTTGATGCTTGCTCAGCTTCATCGTAAGCTATGGCTTAAGCTATGACATGAGCTATGACGAGAGCTATGGCATCCACCAAAGTCATATTATAATTAGCTGGTTGCTCTATTCTCTAACATTTTTGAACTCTTTTATTTAGAGTTGTTGTCAATTGATCACAAAGCATATTTAACACTGATTTTTTTTTTTTCTTTTTCCACTTGTTAATTGGTATTATTCAAAGTAGAAAAGCTTTTAAACAAAAGTTCACGATTTGACATTCTTGATGGTGTGTTAGGTGTATTGGTAGCATTTCCCAAAACTAATGGACTAGATACTGCTGAAGAGTCAAATAAATTTTCAGTATTATTGTTTTTAACCACTTAAAACACAGCACCGATGGAAGTTTTTTTATAAGAAATTTGCGAACAATCAAGTGGAAATATACTAGTATTTTTAAAACCACTCCTTGCATTTTTAGATTTAAACCCATCATTTTGGATGAGATCCTTAAACATGGCCGGAAAATGTAGATTTGTCAAGCTTTGAAAGTGATTTTTAGTCAAATAACTTTTAACTAGTCACTTTTATTTGCTTTTTATTGTTTTAAAAACGCAAACATCTAATGGCTGTAAAAAATTTTTAGGTACATAAAATAATAATTACCTCTAGCTGGATTTAGATGTCTTTTTTTTTTTGCTGGTTGCAAATTTGTTTTCAATTTTTTTCAATTAATTCAAATAATAATTAATTTTTTTTTTTAACTCAATCAGCATAAAATTCTGCATAAAATAGTGTTTTTACTTTTTAATTATTTTGTTGCAAATTTAAGTTATTATTATTTTTTTTTTTTTGTTAATTTATTTGTTACATTTCAAATTAAAATAATTTATAATTGCATTATTTCATAACTTTTTTTTTTTGTATTGTTCGATTTGTCTGGTATAGACGTTAAGTAATTAGAAAAAATATTTTATAAATTTGTTATATTAGGCGAGTTATGAAACTTTTTACTAAAACCATCTGGAATTAGGGGGTTTTACGGTATTCATATATATAAAATTTATTTTAATTTTTATTTTATGAGTTTACAATTATTACTTAGAATTTAATTTAAAATATTAAAACAAAATATATTATAAGGTATCTGCCAGATCAGGGAAATCAGGGAAAAATCAGGGAGGTCAAGTATCTGCAAAAAATCAGAAAATAATCACGGAAATTTAAAAGTTTAATTTTTGGAAAATTAAGGAGAAATCAGAGTAAATGGCTCTTCATTAAACTTACAAATTATATATAACTTTATATATAAATATATAACAAATATATAACTTTATTTAGAAGATAGTTTTATAAACTTCTCTTGGCACTTTGAATGTGCATTGCATTCATATTTGTATTTTTGCAATTGAAGTACGTTTTTCTAAAAGAATATAAGTACGTTTTTTCTGAAGTTGTGTTTGAATAACTTAAAATTAAATCAGGGAAAACAGCTAGTGGATCAGGAAAATATCAGAGAAAAATCAAGGAAATCCATCTTCTTATATTGGCAGATATTCTGTATAATTTTAAAAAGATGGCATGGGGTATAAATGATACCTCTTGTAATGTATCAATTACAGCAAATTCATATTTATTCATTATTTATTATGAGATATTTGGTTTTTTATTTAAATTTTGGAAAAGATTCCAGAGAAAGACTTCCTTCCCAGAGGAAGACTGAATTAGAAAAAGTTTTAATTTTAAAAAAATTGTAAAATTAAGAGATATTTTTTAAATTAACATGCATACTTTTGTAATTGATTATGCCCCTAATATTCCTATAATTTATTTATTAAATGCTTTTTACAGATCCCTTCTCCCCTGTAATCCCCTTTAGATTATGTATATAACCACAAAGCCCTTGATTTTAGCACCAGATCAAGTTTTAACACAATAAAGTCTTTATAAAAATGTAAAAGAAGTTCACAAGAATACATATTATTTATGAACCGCTATCAAAGTTATGTATGTAAGAGTAAAAAAAATTTTTTAGAATAATTTCTTATAAGTTCTACGTATATAAGTCTTATAAGTTCTACGTATATAAGTCTTATAAGTTCTACGTATATAAGTCTTATAAGTTCTACGTATATAAGTCTTATAAGTTCTACGTATAAGGAAAATGTGTGTGTTTTAATTGTTTTTGCTCTTAATGAATTCTTTTAATAAACTGTTTTTCTATCGTTGACTAAAAAGTATTGAAATAATTAACAAATAAGTATACAAATGATCAGTGTGAAATAGATAAATATAAAGATGGTTGGTTTGGTAAAGCCCTGTATTTTATGGGTCTAAACCAGATATATTATGAAGAAAAAGTATAGAAAAGTTCTGTGTGGAATAAACTTACAAAGACTGGTATTTTTATGGGTCCAGTCAGCTAGTTAATTTTTATTAACGCATTATTATGCTCTTGTTCTTAATAGTATAAATATATATAAAAATATATATATATATATTTTTATATTAATTTTTTCTATATACATTGGTTTATTTTGGCTTATTTTAAAATAAGTCAATGAATTGTTTTAAGTACAGATATTGTTCTTGAATTTTCTATTAATGTTATTTATAAGTTATACAATTTTATAAAAATGAACTTTGTTGCTAATATAATATAATAAGTTCTAATTTTATTTATTTTGATCAAGAAAAAAGTGTTATAATTTGTTTATATTTTTATCATATTAGGTTCCTAGAAAGAGCGACCGCAAACAAGAAAAAGTAATGAATAGAACAAGAAAACATTTGGTTGTTTTTTTTTGTTTTTTTTTATAAACATTTTAATAAATACATAAAAAAAAGTTTTCATATTTTGGTAAAAACCAACTTTAATAATGCAACTAAGATGATATGGAGATAATGTTAATGGTATGAGTCAAAACTCCTGTCAAATACTTCAACCTGTCAACAAAAGACCTCTCAACCTGTCTAAGGCTTTGCAACTCCTTTAATGCAAATAATTTACTTTATTATATTAGTTACTCTATTCTAATTGAAGATTTAAAAATATTCAGTTTTTTTTAATATCCAATTTATACAAATATAAAATAGTGGTATAAATAAATAAAATATTGACCTTTTATACTGCTAATAGATTTGTTAATGATATATAATAATAATAATTTATTAGTCAATATGTAAATTTATAGATAAATATGAATGAAAAAGAATTGTTTAAAAAAGTTTTTATCATTTTTAGTTTTATTTAAATTTTCTGATTTTTTTTATATTTATATTTTTATATTATTTTAAATTTTTTTAGTTTTATTTGATTTTTAAAATTTGATTTTTAAATTTGATATTTAAAATTTTTTGATTTTTATTATATTTGTAAATTTTTATTATATTTATATTTTTTGAT
Organism: Hydra vulgaris; assembly: GCF_022113875.1. NCBI lineage: Eukaryota > Metazoa > Cnidaria > Hydrozoa > Anthoathecata > Hydridae > Hydra > Hydra vulgaris. The sequence continues at coordinate 5,744,810 of NC_061161.1, read as the reverse complement.
TTAAAATTGCTTTTCAATCAAGATTATTTGGTAATTGTATACATTTGATATTTATCTTTATAAAGTGTATACATTTGATATTTATCTTTATAAATTAAAACTGAAATTTGTAAATCTTATAATGGAAATAGTATTATTAATTAATATTATTATTTAATAAATAATACTTATTAAGTATTATTAATAAACATTAATAAGGGGTTGTCAAGCCTTCAAAAGGGTGGTTTTGATTTTTTAATATTTTTTTTATATTTTAGTTATGATATTATATTTAATATTTTATATTTTTGTTTAGCATTATGACTCAAGCTTTTCAATATCTCCAGTTTCTGCAAAACATTCTGTTGAGCATTACCAAACAGAAATAGCTGATTCTTTAAATTCAGTATTTTCTTATTTTTATTTTTTTATTTAAAGCTGTTAATCTACACTGATAAAGTCAAAAGCATTTCAAAAGCATATCATAAAAGCATTTTTTAAGTTTTTTTTTTTTTGTGATATGTTATTAATATTTGCTGCATAAATTTTTGACTGCAATAATATTTCTTTGAAAATATGTATAAATAATATTCATAAGTTTAATTGTGATGGCTTAAATAGTTATTTTAATTAGTAACTTGCTCAATTGTAAAACATTAATTACATTTTAATTGTTTTCCACATAGGACATAATTAAGGAAAGCCAAAAATATTTGACACTTTTATCAATAAGAGTATTCCAAATTTTGAGAATAAGTTTACCTTAAGTGATTTTTTTTTTCATTTTTGAGAATGTTAATACAGTTCATATCAAAGTTCTAGCTATTCCCCTAAAAACTGTGTTTTTTTTCCATTTTTGAGAATGTTAATACAGTTCATATCAAAGTTCTAGCTATTCCCCTAAAAACTGTGTTTTTTTTCCATTTTTGAGAATGTTAATACAGTTCATATCAAAGTTCTAGCTATTCCCCTAAAAACTGTGTTTTTTTTCCATTTTTGAGAATGTTAATACAGTTCATATCAAAGTTCTAGCTCTTAGTTCCCCTAAAAACTTTTATGAAATTCTCTTTTCTCTAATCAGATTTTGACAACATAAAATAAATGCTTTGATTCGTCCGTAAACTACCATGAAAAGTTAGCTAAAACAATTTTATCATTTCTTGTTCCAATTATGGAACAAGAAGTGTAATTTCCACAGCAAGGTATACTTTGCATAATAATATCCAGGAAATAAAAAATTCTTTGGACAAGTTGTTTTGTTTTTTAATTTAATAAAATAATAAAAATGTTTAATGTTTTTTTTTATTTGTGTATTTTTATTTTTGTGTGTGTTATTTTTGTGTTGTAACACTATTTTTATCAATAACATTTTTCTATCATTTAGCCTAGGCAGGTCTGTAAGTTATCAAAATTGGATACTGTTTATGGGAATCTTAAATTGAATGATTTTGATAAACACAAATTACCTCCTAAAGATAATTTGCTTCTTAGCTGGCATGCCACACAAAAATCTTTAGATGAAAAAGGTGTTAAATATGTTGCTGGAAAGTGGACTGACTTTGAATTATCAATTTTAAATGCTAACATTAAAAGATTTGTCGATGAGAATGGAATATCTGACTTTAAAAAATTTTATAATGACCATAATGCAGTTAAACCTCCTAATATGTATGTTGAGTTAGGTCAAAATATTTATAGAACTATAAGAAAAATTAAGTTCAAAGTTGAATCACTTTATGATAAAAGCTACATAGATGCAAGTAAAAGTAACTCATATAGTGAGGAAGAAATTAAAAAGTTATTTGAACTTTATAAAGTTTATGGTCCGCGTTGGAAACTTATTGGTAAAGAAATGGGTAGAAAGCCTTCAAGTGTTAAATCAAGATATGGTAACTCCAAAATGTTTTACAATTATGAAAATAAAATGAGAAATGGCCCATCCAATTCAGACTTTTTTACTAAAGAAGAAGATGGAAAGTTGGTAGAGTTAGTTAGTCAAATTTCAAAAGACTACCCAGACAATATTCGTTGGTCTCATGTGTCGAAGTTAATGGGTACTAGAACAGCTAATGCATGTCGTCAAAGGTGGCTATTATTTCACCAAAATAGAGGTAATATTAGTAAGCCTAACATTTTGTTACGTAAAACTATGCGATCCATTGTGGATTCATTGGTAAAAAGTAATGTCACTGACCAGTCCAGCATTGACTGGACTGCTTTACTTAAAGAAATTAACTCAGAAATTTCATCCACTTTAATAAAAAAGACACTTTCAAGGTATATGATTGGTGAGAAATTTAAAAACAAAACATTTCAACAGCGTTTATTGTTTCTGAAATATAAATTCGACACGAGATCAATATTGAAATTTTAACATTTTTTTACAGTATGAAAAATAAATTTAAAATGTCTTGAAAAAATAAACTTCTTTTTTTTTTAATATAAGTTTGTATAAAGTGATTTTTTGAAATTTTCAATTTTTTTTTTTTTTCTTTTTTTTTTTTGGTATCAATGTAACATACTTCTGACGTTGTATTTTAATAGTCTTGTGGAAGCCATATATATATATATATATATATATATATATATATATATATATATATATATATATATATATATATATATATATATATATATATATATATATATATATATATATATATATATATATATATACATATATATATATATATATTTATATATATATATATATATATAAATATATATATATATATATATATTTATATTTATATATAAATATATATATTTATATATTATATATATATATATATATATATTTGTATATATATATATATATATATATATATATATATATATATATATATGTATATATATATATATATATGTATGTATATATATATATATATATATATATATATATATATATATATATATATATATATATATATATATATATATATATATATATATATATATATATATATATATATATATATATATATATATATATACAATGATATGATATGAATAATATGAGCAACTTAAGCGATAATTGGAATATTTTATAAAATAAAAGCTGGATATAAAATTTTTGCCAACAAACATTCATGAGTAGGAATCCCTAAAAATAAATTTTTAGGGAGTCCTACTCATGATTCATTTAGATATTTGGGTACCCCATACCTTTTCTTAAAAACAGAGAGGTTTTTAAAAGGTATTAAAACTGCTCATATTTCCTAGACCACTTGGTAATATGAGCACTTAAAATTAGCTCAAAAAACTAATATTAATTTAATTAAAAAATACCAACCTGACAATTATAACAAATTTATAAACAATACTACTTTGTTTTCCGCAAAAAAAAAAACAAAAAAAAATTAACTTTTTTTTTCTTTTTAACTTAAACCTTTGATCAAAAAAGTATCAAATTTTTTGAATTTAAATTACAGAAAAATATTTACTATTGTTAAAATATTAATTTTCGTCACAAAATTTAATAGCTTTTTTATTAGATAATAGCTGCTAATTACTGAATATATTTTACGCTAATTATACTGATTTCTGTTATAATCACATGAAATTGATACAAATATATATATATATAATATATATATATATATATATATATATATATATATATATATATATATATATATATATATATATATATATATATATATATATATATATATATATATATATATATATATATATAAACATATTTATCTTGAAACACAACTTTCAAGTTTATTAGAACAAGTTGCATTCTCAATTTGAAATTATTTAACAAATTATTTTTAACCTAAGTCAGAACTGGAGGTGTAAATACAATCCAAACTTTTTACATTTTGAGTCAAAATTCCCTATTATCCCTAGTTTACACACACACACACACACACACACACACACACACACACACACACACACACACACACACACACACTTACACACACATACACACAAACACACACACGTGTATTTAGAAATATATTTTTACTAGCAATGTTTCTAAGAAACTTATATTAATTATGAAGATATAAAAGGGAGAGTATGACTTGCTACTCAATATCTACTTGTTTAATGGTATCGGATAGAAGTTTTGCATCATGTGTTCATTGTCTTCAAGATTACTCTATAACTGCTGTTTTAACAATAGACAGCAATGAGCTAAATGACTTATTATGTGATAAGCACACTAAAAATAATAAAAATTGGAAGATTCCTCACGCAAAGTTTGTCCACATGCTTGATGAACCTTCATTTAATATTCTAACTTGTCTTGAAGAATGTGTTGAGTTTATTGAGAAGTTTATAAAAAATAAAGAAAACGTTTTAGTTCATTGGTAAATGTTTTTTTATCTAAATGATGGTTTTGTGATGATGTAATAATGATGTTTTTAATGATGATGTAATAGTGATGTTTTCTGTGGCAATTCTAACAATTTAACTATATTTGTATAATAAAATTTATTAAATTAAATATATTGTATAATAATATATAATCAACAATATTAGTGTAAGTTGTGTTGTTAATGTTATCAATAGTATTTTTAATTTGTAATAGACAAATAATATATATCTTTCTTGTATTTTTTCATTTGTTTATTTTTATGAAATTGTATTTAATTTAGCTTGGCTGGTCAATCACGAAGTATTTCCATTGTCACAGCCTATCTAATGAAAAATAAACACCTTAACTTAGAAGATGCTCTGCGATTTATTCAGTGTATTAAAACTGATGCTTTGTAATTTGATTTCTGTCTTTAATTTAAAATATTTTTAAACAAATGTTCATTGGTAGTTAGGTACCATGTGGTTATTTATTTACCATTTATTCACCTGTTATTATCAGGTTTAAAATTGTTTTTTACTTAAATATCACTTAGTTACTTTTGGTTTAAAATTTTTTTACAGATGTAGAAACTTGATGTGACCAATCAGGCATGTAAAGTAAGTTGGGTCGATTTTCAACTTTTTTTTAGATTTTAGCATTGGACTCGTTGAGATGGGTGCAAAGTAACATAATAACAAGAAAAAACAAAAAATAAAGGTTTTTTTGATAGCCATTTTTTGAGGAAATAAAATTTTGTTTTACTAAAAGCTAATATGAGGGGGTTTTTGAAAAAAATATAAAAACAGCGAAGCGAATGCATCAAAACAAGTTTCAATTGTAACTTTGTTATTTTACTTTTTTAAATATGCCGTATCAAAAAAAAAAAAAAAAAATGCAATAAAAAGGTTGTTGTTAAAATACAGCCTATTTAGATCAAAACTTCATCATATTTTTGACAATACCCTTCGAAGAAAAGTTTGTTCTCTTTTGGCGACTTTAATTTTTTTACAATAATATGTTTATGTCTTGTTTCCATTCCATATACTGTATGTCATTTTTACAGCTCTCTCAACACTCTGAATATGAGAAGGCAGAACTGGTAACTCAAACTTTGTTCCATTTAGCAACGATTCTTGTAATTGCTTAGATAATGTGTTCTGTGAGAGCTGGTTCACAAATAACTGCTTGAGAAAGGTCTACTAAATCTGACCAATGATATGCATCAGTTTTTTTTGCAGTGATATAGTTTAATCTTCTTTTAGGCGCTTTCCTATTTCTAAAAGAATTTAATTTAAATTCTCAAAATATAAATCTTTATGATTTTGTTTAAGTTTTTTCAAAAACACAAAATTTAATAAATAAATTTTTGGTTATACTTTTACTCCAAGGTGTGAACATTCCAATGCATTATTAGTTTTGAACTTTTTTCATACCCACCCAAAATTGCACCTTTACTAGTTTGGAGTTTAGTTTTTCTGCTTGCTGGTAAAAGTTTTCAAGGATTTACAATTTAATTTTTCAAAAAATGCTCAACCAGTATTTTAATTATTATAACAGTATTATAACTTTTTCCATTTGTCTGACATCTTAAAGTAACTCCATATAAACTACTTTATTTTAATAACATTATGTTTACCTGATACTTTAAATTTTTTTGGTAGCAGCTTTTCTGATTTCATCATGGAATACAATATATTTTCAGGCAGCAAAGCAAAAGCATTGTATTTTTACGAGATAGTTTTGGTTTCCTCAGACTGTTCTTTAATTCCTTTAATCATATTGAAAATGTATAACTGCTGTTTGTAAAACTTATTATCCAATTTTATTTCAAACCAGCTAACTGCATACACTTGCACAATCAATTTTATAATTTGGTGAAGCTTATCTTGCATTTCTAGAAGATAAGTGCCTCTTGTCCAAAGACATAATAATCGAGTTACCAAATTTAACCATCTAGCATAATTTAATGGCCCGATTTTCTACTTTGCATATTTATGATCAACATTTCCTCTTAAAACTCCAAGAACATATTCTAAAAGAAGTCTTTGATCACTATTCAAACCTTCTAAATGCCTTTTCATCAAAATGTATGTTATCTACATGGCTGCTAATTTTTATGAAGTCAACTTGAGGGAGATCTTGGTACTGATTTTCACAAAGTATTCCGATCGGACTATTAAACAAATTAGGGCTTTTGGTGCCTCCATCAAGATACTCGAAAATAGCTTGAAAGGGAAGTTCATTTTGGTGAAGTGAACAGCCAATAATGTGCCATTTGCTATTAATTTTTTTTTCTACAGCTGTTACAAGCCCATTTTTTCAGTAGCAGTATTTGTTAGTAGCAGTATTCTCAAGGAGGATAACTTTTAGAGAATGAGCAATCTTAAAATCATTTAAGACACTAGCAATTTTATCTCCTAACAAAAGTCCTGTAGCACCTTTGATCGGAACGACTCTGTGAGTAAGATATTATCCAATTTCAGACTCGGACTCTACTGTATAAATTAAATGGTGCTCTGAATGTTTATTTTGTCTTAGAATAATTTCCCGTTTGGATTCTTAACTTCTCTGTAAAATAAAGTCAACTTTAATACATCTTTAATACTAGCAACTATAATAAAACTTTAATACTATCAACTATAATACAACTTTAATACTATCAACTATAATACAACTTTAATACTATCAACTATAATACATATTATGCCATTAATATCCTCCATATGCTTATCTTGACTTACACTTTTCACTCTAGTTTTCTGTCAATTTTTGATTTATCAATAAATACTGTATTTATATTAAGATTTGGCACAAGTAGGCTTGTAGCCTGCAAATCTAACGAAAAACTTTACCGAGTTTAGCTCCAATTCTTGATGAAACATCAGCCCTAATTGATTCCCAAGCATATCTTGATGGTTTAAAGGTCCCATTTTTAATTGCTTTGTAACAAGATTCATTGTAACAAGATTCATAACAGGAGTCTATGAAAGATAATGAAAATATTAAATTTATATATATAAATAAGTATAAATATTAAAAATGTACATTATCTAAAAACACAATACAAATATAATACCTTTAATACTCCACTCATTTCATTACTGTAACTTTTCTTCATCTTCATTCATTACTGCTAATGAATCTAAACTTTCCATGTTGTTGTCAAATGATGTATATTTTATGTATTTTTCTTGAGAAACTTTATTTAAAATCTGCTTCTGACATTTATTTCTAACAGAAGTTTTGTTTGTCTTATTAATACTTTTACGATCAATGGATCCAAGTTGAAACAACCCCTTAGGACCTATTTTTGCTTTCTAATCTTTCAAATACATTCTATTTTCTAATGGAACTTAAAAAAGAAAAACAATTTATTATTCAATAACCATATTTGTATATATATACAAATATGGTTGTTGAAAAAAAGTTGTTGAAACTTTTTTTCAACAACCATATTTGTAACCATAACTGCCTTTTAAAATGATAATGATATATTATTAGACATCTTTCTCAACTAGTCCAAAACTTCAGTTCAAACATCGACCCACTTTAATGTAAAGTTTGACAAAAATTTGATAGCCATTGAAATGTTTTGTCCTTATAGTCTATTAATCAAAAATGTTTTGTTCTGATTATAAACCAAAATTTATGAAAGTCTACTCATCAAAAATGTGAAACTAAAATGAGAAACTGAAAACAAAATTTAAATAGGTTTGAATCTTTAAGGTTTTAATTTTTAACACTCAGATAATTGTTGCTTACAACACATTAGTATGCTTCTAACAGTATTATAAACTGGTTTACTAAAAAATATTTATCTATCTTGATATCTATAGCAGCATAAACTATATATCTGGTCTTTCTTTAATCTTTCTTGATTTTTTTTTTTTTTTCTTCAGTTTATTTTTATTTTTATGACATATTTATTTATAATATTTATTTTAGCTTATGTTCACTCATATTTTCTTTTTTCGCTTTTCTTTCATTCATTGGCACAATGTTGAAGAAAGTTTTTTTTGATACTCTTCAATATCTTTGCTTTGTAATTCCCTAGATCTTATATTATTGGCTACACTCCCTAGATACAAAATTCTATTTGCCATGATTTTTATTTTGAACAAAGTTGTTTAATCAGACTGATATCGATTTTGCATATACGTATAAGTTGATACCATCATAGATAGTGATAAATTGATCACTGCATCACTAGTTTGTATCACTACACAGTGATCAGGAATAACTTAAAAATAGACCAAAATTAATTTTATTTGAAAATATTTGTTTAAAATTGCTGAAACTTTGCTCAACAATGTAAAACATGTAGACAAGTAAAGAAGTAAAAAGTCTTTAAAAAAGTTAAATATGGTCATGTATGGGGGCAATTTTTTTTTATTTATATAAAAAATATAATCAAAAAGTAAATTTTGAAGTAATTCATTTCTATCAATCTAAATTCTGTCCTCAATAACTAGATAAAGTTGATATTTAGTAAACTTTACATTTATTTTATACCTAAGGGAAAGAAAAATTTTATTAATTTTTGCATATATATATATATATATATATATATATATATATATATATATATATATATATATATATATATATATATATATATATATATATACATATATGTATATATATATATTCACATTAAAAAGTTTTGCTCAGGAAAAGCTCTCAAAACATAAAAAATAAAGGTTATTTATGAATAAATTTAAAAAAATAAAGGTTACTTGCCTCATTAATTCAAATATATAAAAATTATTTAATATATATAAAAAATTATTTCATATATATAAAAACTCTTTAAAAATAGAATTGGCTTCGTGAATGAAGGTAAAAAGTCCTAGCTCAATAAAAATCAATTTAAACTTGCATTTTTTAAATGCATTTTTTACAAGATGTATAAATACATATTTCAAATATTTCATTAAGGTTATCTTATATCTTTGTTTATGATGAAAATTAAAATAAAAGGTTTCATATTTAGGCAGAAAATTAAGTTTTAATAATGATAAAATTTTAATAATAAAAAAAACTGCTTTTGGTCACTTTTTCGGTCACATTCTTTCAGTACTTCTTATTTTATAGCGTTAGAATCATAAGAAACTGTAAAAAATAGCTAATAGCATTATTTTAAAATACATTACTCAAAAAACTGTATTTTGGCCAAGTTTTAAGTGTTTCTAAATCACTGTTTACTATTATCTTTTTAAGTTGATTTTGTAGGTACCAATAGATTTTTTTCATTTTTAGGTTAATGTCAATGGTTTTATGCTTAATTTATTTTTAGACCAAACAATAGCTTTTTATTTCAACTTAAACTGTATGAAATTATGAACTACAAAATCATTCAAACACATCCAATTTACAGAAGTTTTGTTACAAACCTTCAACAAAATAAATTATTGGGTTGGTTTATTTAAGTTTAAATAAGAGTTTATGTATATGTATATATATATATATATATATATATATATATATATATATATATATATATATATATATATATATATATATATTTTTAAAGATCATTTTTTCTTATTATTTTCAGATTTGTAAACCTATTGTAAAATTTCTTCGTTTGAAAATTATAAAACTTATACCTTTAAATATACCTTAAAATTAAAAAAAAAATGTTTACCTTATAAAAACTTTTGTGAACAATCTAGTTTTAATAACTTACTACTTTTTATTAACGTATATTTTTTTCCAATTTATTTACGTATAAAAAGGTGTTTACAACAGATTTTCTTTTTTTTTTTTCAAATCACAATTTAATAATTTTTCAGAGAAACATGTTAAACAAGGAGTTGTTTCTCACTGAAAATATATGAGAGTATTTTATCATTGATAAATATGTAATATTCAATTGTGTAATATTATTATTAGTTTGTTCATATATTACCCACAGAATTTTTTTTTTTTTTTTTGCAATTATTAAAGGAAGTAGTCATGCATGGAGTCCATTAGAATACAATACAATGAATGATTTGCTAGGTAGTGCAGAGCAAACCTCTCCCATAGTTTATAGGTGTCAAAAGTGCAGGTTAGATTTTCTATTTAATTATTTTCTTAAGTTTTTTATTTAAAGTTGTATTTTTTGTTTCGTGTAAACTTTGTTGTGACACTAGTTCAACCATGATTTTTTTTACTGAGGAGAGAAAATATAACTTTTTTTTAGCTATAAAGAAGAAAATTAAAGTCATAGAGTAAATCTACCACAAACCTTGATAAAAAACAACTTTTTTTTAAATTCAGAAATTCTAATTTTTTTGTTTTCTTTGATATAATAGTTGGTTAGAGTAATTTTGCAGTGTAAAAATAAATTTTAAAAAGTTTTATGTTTCAATTAAAAATAAGATTTTATTTTTTTAAAAGCAAATTGTTCCTAAAAGTGAACAGTTACAAATTATATTTAAAAAAATAGATTTTTTCAGATAAATCTTTTAGGTATATATTTTAACAGTGTAAATCAAAATTTTAAATAGAAAATTTAAAATTTTGGTTTGCTATGTTAAAATATATACATAATATCTATACAAACAGAATATTTTAATAGTTTTGCATCTTTTTTACATAACTTGTTCAACATTCTTCTTAAAGAGGCTGCAGAATTTAGGATGTATGGTCAGGAATGCACTCTAATTTTAAATTGTTTTCTTTACATTTCAAAGCAATAATTAATGACACATGTGACATCCAAAAATAAAATATGATGACCATCAATTTCTTTAATATGTGGAATAAACATTTTATCTACAAAAATTGATTACTTTCCAGTCAACATCTATGGTGATGGATGCCCTACTTCTGGTAGTTACTTTCGCCTTTTCTCACCATTTTCATACAATTCCTCAAAAGCTTTACAAAAACCATCTCTAAATCTTTAATGCTTTACCAAAGTTTCTCTAAAACTTTACTAAAATATTCTCTGAATGTTTTTTTACAACATATTAACTAGCAATATTTTCTGTTGTATTAAAGATTTTTTGTTCAATTCTGATTGCCATTGACTTAAATAACTTAGGTACCATTTGCAACTAGGACACGCTTTACTATTTTCATTATTTGAACTTAATCTGATTTTCTACCAAAGCCTCAATCGTAAAATTTCTGAAGAAGGTTGACCAAGGTTTACTCAATAGAAACAATTTTTTTGTATTGTTCACTTCCAACTACTGAAACCTTGTTTGTTTTTCAGTTGGGTATTTTGGATTTAAGAGTAATTTTAATATTGTTGATTTTAGAGTTTATGTTGAGGTAGAGTTGTAGCTCTTATGCTCACCTCGTCATTTTCAATGTGCATTTTGTTGTCTTCTCAGTATAAAGTCTCTTTTTTTATTTTTTAAGCTCAGTAAATTCAATTTAGTTACAGATTTCTAAGAATAAAGGAATAATGCTCTTGTGTAGTTACTCTGTACTTAGTTAATTTGTGTACTTTTGTTGTTACTTTGTATTTTTGTAATTACTTTTTGTACTTTTATTGTTACTTTTTGTACTTTTGTTGTCACTTTTTGTACTTTTGTAGTTACTTTTTGTTACTTAGTGTATTTAACTTTAACTCAACAGTAAAAACTTTTTAAACTTATTAAAGGAATCGTTTTAATAAATTTCTTTTAATTTTTTATAATTTTTAACACGCTAAAAAAATAATAAAATCTTTTAAATTTTGTAAATTTTATTTTTTAGTGAAGACATTTAGTTTTTATAATAAATGCTTTTGTCTCTCACTGCTTTTCACTATCCTGTTTGTAGTAATTTTACTTGATAGTTTTGTAGTAAGTTTGTACTACTGTCCTGTTTGTAGTAGTTTTGCTCTATATATCAAAATTATTTTTATGTCTTTCTCACTTTGCAGAGAATTTGTATTTGATTTTAGGTTTTATATTATTTAATTTAAAAAGTAAGTAAATGTGACCATGATGTTTTTTTCTTTTTGACCCAAAGGCTTCCTAATGATAAATAAATGTTATAAATATGTTAAATTCAAAAAAATAATAAAAAATGAATAAAGAGCTAACTTTGATCCCTTAAATCAATTTTAGTGATCAATTTTTTTCTTTACATTTTTGTAGTTCCTAATGATTTTCATAATTTAATTTGGTTAGGTGTAATCTTATGCATTCAAATGATACTCTTCAAATTCATCATAAAGATTGTACATCGTTGTATTTAATTGACCCACCTGACTGGTTAAAATCTGAAATGGGTTCAAATGTGAAAGGAAAGGTAAGTCAAACATATGTATGCATGTCAATGTATGTATGTATGTATGTATATATGTATATATATATATATATGTATATATGTATATATGTATATATGCATATATGTATATATGTATATATATATATATATATACATACATATTTATGTATATATGTATATATGTATATATATATATATATATATATATATATATATATATATATATATATATATATATATATATATATATATATATATATATATATATGTATGTATATATATTTATTTATTTATTTATTAGTATTAGTAATTACTGTAATTGGTGTGTGTCAGTAAGTATTATTTAACACACTATGACAGCCGAATAGCTTAATTGCTGCTAATCCAGCAATAAAGACATGCTTTAAATCTGTTATCTAATAGCGTACCGTTATGGATCTAAAAATAGAATCTTTTTAGACCCATAATGGTATTTTGGACAAAAACATAAGAATTTCTTAAAAACGCTAGTGGTTGTGGAATTGATATTCGAACAAACAAACAACTTGACGTCACCATAACGGTACGCTATTGTGCTTTAATTAACTCGCTTGGCAAGCTATTCAATAAATCGGCTTATCTATTAAATAAAAAGTTTTCACGACACGCTTGCTTACACGCTTGCTTATCACGCTTAGTGATTTGACAAATATAAAGCGGTGACCTCTTGTTTGAGTTTGTTAAAAACTATTTTTTTTTTATTGTTTCCAAATTGTTGAAATCGTTAAAAACTTTAAAAAGTTAAATCATGTCTCTCTTTGTTTCTTATTTGTCAAGGTAGTCAAGTCAAGGTAGTCAAGTCAAGAGCTTTTAGACGACTCTCATAATTCTAAGTGCACAATGTCAATTTCACCCTTTCGAATAGGTGACCGATGCGTAGGTACGCTTGGTGGTCTTACCCGCCTCCCAGCACTGGTCTTACCTTACCCTCCCCCTCCTCCCATCACCTTTATAAGTTTCATATGCTCGGTGTTCTAACCTCCCTCCCCCCAGTTCCATTCACGCACGCAGACCTGATTTTTTTTTTTTCAACCTTTATAACCTTAACAGGCTATAAAAGTGAGCGGTGTTCACCTTTTAATAATGGCTAAGTAAACGTGAACTGTCTCCTCAATTTTTTGCGTTTGTGTACATTCGTTTGTTGGACCCAACCCCCCTTCCTCTTCGTACGCAAATTTCTCAACTTGGATCACTCTTTCTTCCCCCTAGATTCGTTCTAATATATGGATGGCCCCTAAGTGGTGATTAAATTGATTTTTTTTTAGATAAGTTTTATCTGACATGTATTATCAAAAAAACTCTTAAAACTATAAGAAAATATTACCTGAATGAAGAGTTCAATGTTATAAGACGTTTTATGTTTGTTTGAGTTATGTACGTTTAAGTTACATTTACGTATAATGTGTCTCTCTTTATATATATGTTGTTTTTTTTTTAATTGTTTAGATTGCTTGCTGGAGGTGTTCAACAAAATTAGGTGCCTACAGTTGGTCAGGTGTATATTTAATACAATTAAAACACTATTTTATAATATAACTATTGCGTAATAAATTATATAATATAAAAAGTTTAACTAAACTAGATGCCTACAGTTGGTCAGGTGTATATCTAAAACATTTTAAATACCATTTTATTATTTAACTATTATATAATAAAAGAAAGTAAAAGTAAATATACGTTAATGAAATAAATTAAAATTATATATTGTACATATTTGTATATAATAAATGTCTAGTAAAAGTAAAAGTAGTAATAAAAAATAAAACATATTAATATAGAATATATAATTATAAAAGATAAGTTGACGTTTGTTTTTCATTGCTTTGCTTAACACTTTATTTCACAGTTGACTACTGTTACCATAGAGAAACATGATTTTGAATAATGTACCACTACTTTTATTTTTTTAACCTGTAGTTTTTGAGATACTTTTAATTTTATGTAGGAAATAAATGTTCATGCGGAAAATGGGTTACACCTGCTTTTCAAATTCACAAGTCGAAAGTAGATTATCAAACAGCCAAGACATTAAAATAAAAGAACTAAAGAAAAAAAATTTAAGTAAAAAATTCATGCAGTAAACTGATTGAAAATTGTTGCTCATCAAACATAAAAATTATTTTAAAAAAAGCGTTGAAATAAAAGTTGACTTATTGAATAGTAAAATAAACCGTTGAAAATCAACTCATGGAACAGTTAAGTTAAAAGAATAGTTTGCTTATCCAGCAACAAAATTTAACTTTCAAAGAAAAATACGTCCATCCAATCTTTAACGTTAAAAAGAAATTAACATTAATGAAATTAGCAAGAAAAACAGACAATGAAAATGCTGAATTTTAAGAAGAAAAAAAGCAATAGCTAGTAAAAGTTACATTTAATGAATAAAGTGTAAAATTTATGATAGTTAAAAAAAAAGTGACTATGAGTAACAGTGACTGATCTAGAGGTAAGAAACGGAATATGCATCAAATTTCTTTCACCAGGTTGCCTAAAAATAATATTTTGTTCAGCTATAACACTTGTATAAACTGTCAAGATTTTCCATAATATTGGAATTAAAAAACTCCATTACTTTTCTAATTGGATAATGATGAATTAGTAGTCAATCAGTGATTGCTGAATTATTAGCGCCCTCCTATCTAAGTACCGTGTATAAAATAAATGAAATTTAATTTACTTAACGTTAAATTCACTTTTTAAAACATTTGATTTTGACATATTATATATGTGAATTTTAACTCCTAATTGGTACGATTTGTTTAATGTTGATCATTTGGGACAAAAATGATTCGAATCTACAATGGAGCTCAGTAGTAATGGGCTAAAAGCAGAATATATATCCGGTGTTTCACTAAATTTAATGAATTAGTCACTTTTATTCACAGCTAGTTCAGTTAATGAATGCACCACTTTATATTAAAAGTAATTGGTTTAAGTTGCCAACAGCTATTATAATGCTCTATGAAAATTATTGCTTATTTTTATTAGTAAATATTATTGTGAACTAAAATTTAATCTTAAAGTTAATACTACTCAAAAACACCATAAAGTTTGCATTTCTGTATTTTTTTTTTTTTTTAAACAGTTTAAAAATTATTGACCATGAGCACCAATACTTTTTTTGTTAAATTTCAGAAAAAATTCCGCCAATCCCCCCCCCCTCCCCTCCCCCTTCCTCCGTCTATTAAAACTCCCCCATTTATTAGATTTTGACTAAATTTCCCACTCACCCGTTTATTCCCACCCCCCGTTGTATTCGGCACTCGAGAGTATTATATCCTTCGTAACAGCCTGATTATCAAGAAAATTTTAGTTTCAATTTTGACTTTCTAATGTATTTTCGACAGTTGAAAAGTTTTGAAAAGTGCTTTTAATTTGTATCAAATCGCATGTGGTAAATTATAGTCGTTTTCAAAATAATTCGAAGGGAGATCATTAAAACTGATATTAACGATAAGTTTTTAATCTTTTTTACCTTTAATTCAATATGCATAGAAAAATAGAATATCAAAATAATTAAGATAACGACAAGGAAGATAAATAAAAATAATAACAAAATGTTGCGCAATCACTTATCGCTAATAAACTGGCAACAACTTGTTAGGTACAAACGAAAATAAATACAAGTCATAAATAGTTTTTCAAAAAACTTGAGAAACAAGTTATTTGAAAAATTTAATTAAAAAAAATATATATTTAATAAAAGAAAAACTCAAGATGTTATAAAAGAAGTAATATGAAAAGAATGATTCAGATTTTTGCCAAAACATTTAAATACTGATAATCAGTATTTAAATGATTAAAGATCAATAACATTTTATATACATCGGAAAGACAATAGCTAATAAAATAAGTCAAAGTAAAAAATATTAAAATATTTTTACATTTTTTTATTTATTTGAATTTTCATGCTATATATTTCTATACAATGTTTTTATATCCGAAGATATTGTTGGCTTAGCATAGGAACAGCCGCAAATAGTCATTAAGACTAATTCCAAAGTAGCGCCTGTTTTTGGCCAACATTTTTGCGTACCGAAGTACTACTCAAGCGTTGGCGGTAACAGGATTTAAACTCGTATCTTACAACAGTTCGGGTTTAAACTTTTTGTTCTACGCTCTAACCAACTATCCAGCCATGTATATAGTCTAAAGAATAAAATAAGCTAAAAAGTTTTTAGTCTGGCCGAATGAGGGCAAATTTAATACTGAAAATGCCACTTAACTTACGTTACACGGAAAACTAGGTAAAATAATTGCTTCAACGTTTAGGTAAAATTTCTGGGAATCAGTAAAGGAATCGTCCATAAATTACGCAATGCAAAAAATATTTCAAAAGTAGAAGATAATAAGCTCATTTACGCAGTGATTTTCTTTAACTTAATTTCCTATTTTGATTATTCATTTAAATTAAGGAAAACCTTTGATCTTTTTTTGTTTTGTTTATTCTGAAATTTTGCGTTACGTAATTTATGGACGATCCTAAAGCTACAAAAAACCTGTTGTTTATCTAATAAACTAACTATTTTTCTTGTAAAAACTCAAGATATATTGCAAATTCCTGGTGAAAACTGTTCAATTTATGGATGTTCTTCCTCAAGAAATTCCATATATTGGAGTTAATTTCTTTAAAGTTCCTAAAGAAACGGACGATTTACAAAAAAATGGCCTTCAGAATTAATTAATATAACGAAAGATCGAGTTGTTGATGATATTCTTCGAAAAAAAATAAACGATTTTGAACATTAAAAATTGTGGATTTGTGAGCTTCACTTTTTCCCTTAGCAAATTTGGTGTTATGAAACAAGAAAAAAATAAAAGATGGAGGGCTACCATTGTTAAATTTACCAAAAAAGAGCTTAGAATTGAGAGCTTTATGTTTCGTTATTCAATCCTCATCGTTAATATCGAAGCGAGAAAATTCTCAATTACTTTTTGAAAGTTCTTCTTTAACACAGCCCTATATAAAAATTATAGAAACTTTACTGACTTTAAAAAACATCTTCTGCATTTGTCTTCAGTAAATAAGTTATGGAAAATTGAATTTTTTGATAATTTTTTTTATACTTCATTCAAGTTATTAGAAGAGGTGATTCCAAAATTTGAAATTTTTGTAGAAGATTCGTTATATTTTACTTTTCGTGTGTATGGATGGATGTTACCTGAAACACGAAATTTATATTTGAAATATAAAAGGTCATTTCTAAATGTGATTTTTTCACAGTTTATTTTTGAAATAGAATTTTTAAAATTTTGCAATAGAATTAAAGTTCCTGATCATTTAAGTAAAGCTTTTGACACTGTCAATCATCAAATCCTTCTATCCAAACTGAAAAGTTATGGTATAATAAATACTAATTTGTCCTGGTTTAATAGTTACTTGACTAATAGAAAGCAGTTTATTTCATATGATAGCGGAAAAACGGAATATAAGTCAATCACCTGTGGTGTTCCTCAAGGATCAATTTTAGGACCACTTTTATTTCTCGTTTATATTAATGACTTATATAAATTTTCTAACATTTTAAACTTAATTTTGTTTGCAGATGATACAAACTTGTTTTATTCTAGTAAAGATATCAGTAAATTATTTCAAACAGTAAACAAAGAACTTGAAAAATTAACCCAATGGTTCAAATCAAACAAACTATCTTTGAACATCAATAAATCCAAATACACTTTGTTCCATCGTCTTCATAAAAAACAAGATATTCCATTAAAACTTCCTGATCTTTTTATTGATAACGCATTATTAAAAAGAGAGCAATCAATAAAGTTTTTAGGTGTGGTTCTGGATGAAAATTTAACCTGGAGGGACCACATAGGTCTAATTGAAAATAAAATATCATAAAATATAGGTGTTTTGTATAAAGCCAAGCAGTTTTTAAATCTATCTTGTTTAAAAAACTTTTTTTTTTTTTTTTTTTTTTTTTTTTTTTTTTTTTTTCTTTAATTCATTGCTACTTAAATTATGCAAACGTTGCTTGGTGCAGCACAAACGCAACAAAAGTAAAAAAACTGTTTAGTAAACAAAAACAGGCTATAAGGATAATTACAAACGTAGACCGTTTCTCTCACACTAAAACATTATTTAATAAACTTAATATTCTAAATGTATATAAACTAAACCTTTACCATATTCTTATCTTCATGTTTAAACTTGATAAAAAAATATCACCAATGTTATTTAATTCACTTTTTGAAAAAATAAACCACATATACCCTACCAGATTTTCAAAAAACAATTACATTCAATCCAAAACACATTATTCAGCAACCAAATTCTCAATTGCAAATCGAGGTCCTAAGCTGTGGAATACAATATTAAATAATGAGCTGAAATCTAATTATTCTTTAAACCAGTTTAAAACAAAACTTAAGCAATTACTGATGATGCATGAAAATGAATTAAAGTTCTTCTAAAAAGCTTTTTAAACTAGCAAACAAAAACAAAAATTAACCTACTAATTACTCTTTAATATTATATTTAATATTCTAATCATTAGTCTGCTATTGTAAATGTATTTCTTATCTTATAAGTTTTGAATTTACAAACGATTTTTTAAGTTTTATTATTTGAAATACTAATTACTAAAAATATTGTAAAATTTTATAATTTCAATTTTTATAAAAAAAAGTTATTGTAAATTCTTTTTGAAATATTAATACTTATATATCATCTTATTTTACTAATCAGTTCTTAAATATAAATACTCTTTGAATTACTAAATATTTTAAACGTTATATATTTTATTTTTTACATTTTGTTAAAATATTTTATTTGATGAATATGCATTTTTTTGGGGGGGCTTAATGATAAGATGAATTTTGTCTTCTTCAAGCCCCAGTCATGTAAATATTTGTTTTTATAAATTACGAGTGTAAATTATTTTCAATCGGCAAATACAATACTAAAAAAAAAAAAAAAAAAAAAAAAAAAAAAAATCAGTAGCGTAACTATAAATTTGCCTCCCCCCCCCCCCCCGCCTAAAAAGTAAAGGAGGCCCCTTTACTTTTTTACTTTACTTTAAGTTTTTTCAACGTTTAGAAATTCTTAACGTTCTAAAAAAAATGTGACTTTTTAAAAAAAATGCCCGTAGGGATATGTGAAAAAATTATAAATTCATGAAATGTATTTGATAAAACAGAAATTAGTAACACTCATATTATTATTTTCAGTCGTATTATTCATATGAGTAAAATTTGTAAATCTCCGCGGGGCCCTCTAAGCTCCGGATTATTATTTTGTCTACAAAAATTCTTTATCAAAGTCTAAACTGCATCAAATTAAATTTTATCGCAGCAACTCTTGTGAATTATTTAGAAAGAATTTAGAAAGAATCAGCCTTGCAAATTTTGTCATGAACTTAATGTTAAAGTAAATTCTAATATACACTCTAAAAGATTTACTATTAAGACTCCTGGTAAATTAAATGCGCAAATCTCTGTAACTTTTCCTATTAGACTTAAACTGACTTTGTAGCAATGCACTTCAATGCAAGCAATACAAAGAGGAAACTGAACAAATGAAATATGCTTTAAATATATGTAGTAAGAAAATTTGTTCAAAACTTAGTAAAGACTTAATCTCAATTTATTCAGCTAGTGATCAAAAAAACATCCCACCGTTTACGAAATTGTTTTGGGAAGAGCAGCAGAAGTATTTGAGTTATTCCAACCTTTCATCTATCAGATACCACCCTGCAATAATAAAATATAGTCTAAACCTAGCTGCTAAATCACCATCTGCTTATAGCAATCTGCGGTATGATCCACTGACAGGTGTGGGCATTTTAACTCTTCCAAGCTTAAGAACTTTAATAGATTACAAAAATTACATCCGACGTACTTGGGGATATATTCTAGCTGTCTTAAGTGAACTTGCAAAATAAACACAAAATTTTCTTCCTCATGAAAAATTTGTTTCAGTTATTTTTGATGAAATGAAGATCCAAGAAGTTTGGAACAAATATACTGGAGAACTTATTGGTTTTGTTAATTTAGGTGATAAAGAAATCAGTTTTTCTACTTTAAAAAATGTTAGAGAATTAGCTACTCATATACTTGTGTTTCTTGTGAAGAGCATTGCTAATCCTTTATTGTTCAGTTTAGCTACTTTTTCAACTATTGGAATTACGTCATTTCAGCTGATGCCTATTTTTTGGAAGGGTGCTTGTTACCTTGAAAGTATAAATTTAAAAGTAATTTCTGCAACAGCTGATGGTGCCTCTCCGAACAGATAATTTTTTAGAATGCATAAGAATTTGAATATTAGTGTGTGTAATGATTTAGTTTACAGAGCTTACAATATTTACTCTAACGAAATACATTGCATATATTTCTTTTCAAATGCTCCACACTTAATTAAAACTGCTCGCAACTGCCTTGTAAATTCTGGTTCTGAACGAGGCACTCGTTATATGTGGAATCATGGTTTACACATACTCTGGAGTCATAATTCTCAACTTTATTATGAGAATTTGGCCGTTAGTAAATAAACTTATAAGTTTAGGAGGGGTCCAAAATTCTATATTTCTTGTTTAACCAATTATTCTTAATTAATTTTTTGAGAAAAGTTCAAAAAACAATTCAGTGCTAATTTTTGATGGATGACCTTCTACTTCTATTTTAAAAATTTAAAGATTAAAAAATAAAAGTCTTAGCAAAAGTTTTTTTGCGTATAAAGTTACGCAGCTTTTCTTTCAAATTTATGCTATTCAAATTTTGATTAGATAAATTTGATTTTTAATCGTTGAGTTTTAGAAAAAAAAAGTTTTATCTGAAATCTTTTTCTATAAATAAAACTTCGAAAAAAAGAGTTTTATCTGAAGTCTCTTTCTAAACAAAACATTTTAAGTAATCAAAAAGACAGACTGCTTCAAAATATCTTAGTTTCCTTTTTTTTTTTTATTTTTAATCGTTGCTCAAGCTATCAAGAAGGCTAGATTTTCAAGATTTCATTTTTTATTTCTCGCTTTTCTTTAATGAAGCCAAGAAAAAATCTTCTTTTAAAGTGTCAGTCAGTAGAAGGTCAGTAAAATTCTAAAGGTTTAACAACTTTACAGATAAACAGGCTAAAGGAATACCGCTACCTAAAAGGCTTTATAAAAACAAACTATTTAATTAAATCCATTTAACTTCAACAGTAGATGTATACTTAATTATTTAAACCATATAAAAAGGGAAGGTTCACGTAGTTTAAATATATTTTAGAAAAATATTGTCCAATTATTTGTCCAAATAGTTGAAACAATGGAATATAGTTGAAACCAGCTACAAAAACAAATGGATAACAATGGAAGAGCAGCAAACGTTACATCAGGTGTGCAAGACGAGTTCTATTTTAGTTTGATTAAAGTTACAAGGCAGCCCATTTAGCTGTAAACTAGACATTATTGAAGTAGATAAAGATATGTTAAAATGAAAAAAAAGTTCGAAAAATGAGGTTCTTTATTTTAGGGATACAATGTAGGTCATTGTCGCGGAGATCTATTCTGTTTAAATACATGCTTGTTTATTTTTTTATTATTTTTTCTATTCTGTTATTATTTATTCTATTCTGTTTAAATACATGCTTGTTGATATAAAAATACAACCTTCCATCTTATGTCTACCAAAGAACACGCTCATAACCTAGATGTTCTATATGGAAAGTTCCCGCAGCAATCTCTATCACATATGATGACTTTTCTAGTTATTTTCCATTTTCAATAGTATATAACAAACTGTATGAATTATTTTCATGTATAATGCATAATTTTTTTGTTACTTATAAATTGTAAGGTATATTATTGATAAATTAAATAGAAAAAGATTTCTACTTTTCTACTTTTCTTATATTTAATGATAATAATAATTTCATCTATTTTTAAAAATGTTTTTTTTTTATATATATTAACTTAAATTAAATATATTAACTTTTATTTAAATCGAAGTAGAAGGCTAAATAATTGAAATGAAAAAATGATTGTGATTTTCAAAATCAGCATGAAAAAATAATTAAGAAAAATTGGTTAAACTATAAAAAATCTAAAAAAATGGACCCCCTATTATAAGTGATCACATTAATTTAACACTATTTTCAGTTATGCGTGTTTACTTGGTTTCTCACCATATTCAGTGATGCGTGTTTATTTGGCTGCTCAAGTATTAAGTGAAACAGTTGGCAATGTTTTAAAAGAATTTGGTCCACCAGAATGCGCAGGAACTTCTCAATTTTGTCTCATCATGGATAAATTTTTTGACTGCTTAAATGTTTCAAGTAAAAATAGAGCTAATAAAAATTTAAAAGAAAATCTAAAACCATATAAATCTGTTAATGATGTACGTTTTGAATGGCTTGACAGTTTTCTTTTATAGTTTGAGAAATGGAAAGAGTCTATTGACAATTGAAATGATCGGAATTATACTGCTAATGCTAAGGCAAATTTCTATTTCTTTGCAAACATATGAAGGTACCCAGATAACAGTACATTTATTCAAAGAAGTTTGTAAGTTTCTCTTAGAACATGATGTTCCTTACATTCTTTCAGAAAGATTTTGTCAAGACAGTTTAGAAAACTAATATGGACGGCAGCGTGCCATTGGCAGCAGACGTGATAATCCCACGGTCAGAGATGCTGGGTATAAGTCACAATATTCTATACGATCCAATGTCAGTAAAGTTCAAGGTCAAAGACATAATTTTTGATATAAATGATTCACTACTGCCAAAAAGAAGAAAAAAATCAGACTAAATAGCAAATTAACAGGGTCCTGACAGTGACTATATTCCTGTAAAAACAGCTATTTTCATAGCTACAAATAAAAATAATTACATTATTGGCTAAGAATTCACTTTTTATGCTTGTGACAGCAGTTACTGTCACAAGCATAAAAAGTGAATGATTATTAAAGCCTGATTACGCTAAAAATTTTCATTTACTTTAGTGAGTTTATAGTTTCTAATTTGTAAGGCCAATTTACTCTGAATAGTTTCTTTTATTTATTTATAGTTTCTTTTATTTGTTGATAACAAATACAAAATAATGAAGGAGGGGGGGGGTCTTTATAAACACGGGGGAGGAGAATTACCCCAAAACTATTAAACCTTTCTCTAGAGTAGAGAGCTTTCATGTGCATATGTAGGATAGCAAATATCTTTCTATACTATAAAATGGGACATATTTGCTAAAAAAAGGGGGTCAATTGCAACTGACAACCACTTTCTTCAACGGTGCAAGCATGACATTCCTCTTTTTTAACCAAAATCAATGCAATTTTTTCTGGGTCATTTAGTATTAACAGTATTGAACAGCCTACTTTTTAATTTAGTACAAAAAAAAGTTGTATTAATAAAAATAAATAAAAAAGATCTTTTTTATTTATTTAAAAAATAAAAATAAAACTAAAATAATAATAATAATAATAATAATAATAATAAAAATAAAAATAGAAATAAAAAATAAAAATAAAAAAAAAAAAAATAAATAAAAGAAAAAATAAAAACAAACAAGACATCGATGTCTTGTTTGTTTTTATTTTTTCGGAAATATTTTCGGAAATAAGACTTTTTTTATATTTTCTCAAGTTTCCTGCACTATTAGTTGCACTATATTAGGCTTAGTATTTACTAAATGTAAAAAAGTCTAACATTGACTAAATATAATCTTTTAACCATGATTGTTTTATCAACAACTTATAAAAAGAACTTTTTTTGCTTATAAAATAGTTTTAATAACAATCAAATTTGTTTTTTTAAGTTTTTCCCCTAGCAATTATACAAACCTATACTACAGAAAAGTTTAAAAAGGATTAGGGGATGATCCCATATTTTAAAATATATAGCTGCAGCAGTAACAGAAATAAATAAAATGCTGACTCAAATGTTTAATGAATACAAAAAGGTATTGAAAAAAATACTAAAACAACAAGAAAAAAACTTTGTTGACATTTTGAGTTCTAATTTGAGAATGATGAACGATTGGGATTGATTGAAAACAAATCTGCTGATAACGTAAACAAAATAAACAAACTAGAAAAAGAATTAAATGAGTTAAAGGAAAGTCTAAACTTTCACGAACATTTAATTGAACAGAAAGTCAAAACGGTAAGTAACAACTTAGAGAAAGAAAGCTTAATACAAAATATTAATGAAAAAAATAGAATTTTAGAAGATCGCTCAAGACGAAATAACCTTAGTATTAAAGGGATTACGGAAAGTGTTAACGAAACCTGGGAGGAGACCGAAGATAAAGTTTTAAAATTATTTTCTAAAACTTTGAAAGTGAATAAAGTAGAGATCGAACGAGCCCATCGCACAGGCTATAAAAAAGACGGAAAAACAAGAACTATAATTCTAAAATTACTAAGATTCAAAGACAAAACAAAAATCCTGAAAGAAACCCTAATATAGTGCAACTAATAGTGCACTATATTATAATATACAATAGTAATAAACATTTATATAAACAAAGATTACTCGAGAGAGATTTCAATTATAGGAAAGAAGCTATTTTCAGAGGCGAAGCTAAGGAGAGTAAACGGAGAGAACGTCGCTGTAAGGTACGACAAAATTATTAAATTAAAAATTGATTTTACCAATAAAGATATAAGTAAAAATGTTTATTTTCATTTTCAAAAGTATATTTTTATATATTTTTTTTCTAATTATACAAATGGCTGACAAAACAAATAAAAGAAAAACTTTTAAATTTTTTGATAAAAATAATTCTATGCTTCTGAATAAAAATAAAAATCCTGATATAAATCTTTTTAATGAAATTGAAATTGACTCTTGTTACTTTAATGTTGAGGAAGTATCTTGTTACTTTAACTCAACTTAAAGTCTTAAAAAAAAAACTTTGAAAAACTTAAAGCTATGTTACGAAACAAAAACCATGAATTTAAGGTAATATGTCTTTTAGAAACTTGGTGTCAAGTTGAAGATTCCGTTAACTCGAATCTTCAATTACCAGGATACAATTCAATTCATCAAACCCGAGTTGGTGGCAGAGGAGGTGGAATATGTTTTTTCATTCATAATTCAATTTATTTTCAAATATCAGAAAATCTTAGTAACAATAATGCGGAATGTGAGTCGTTAACTTTAGAACTACTGATCCATAACAAAAAAAATGTTTATTTAACCACTTTGTATAGACCACCTAGCGGATATATAACAACGTTTTAAAACTATTTAAAACAGTATTTAGTAAGCGTTAGAAATAAACAAGTATACTTATTGGGGGATTTTAATACAAATCTTTTAAACGTAAAAAATGATAATAAAGTCGAACGCTTTCTAAATCTCCTCTATCAGCACAATATTTTACCATTAATTAATAAACCAACTTGCATAACTCTTCAAACTGAAACTCTCATAGACAATATTTTTACTAATAATTTCTCGAAATATCACACTCAAAGCAGAATCATAAGAACTGATATAAGTGATCATTTCCCAATATTTTTCACATCAAATTCAATATACAAAAAAAAATCAGTCAAGGAATCGAACAAATTAATAAGCGTTACAAAAAGAAAAATAGATAAAAATACCATTGAAACCTTTCGTAACTATCTATAGTAGATCTAGATTGGGATCAACTCATCGACTACAAAGACGCAAATAACGGTTATGAATATTTTAACTTAGAAGTTCAGTGTTCATTTTAAAAACTTGTGCAGGGTGAACGGGCCGAAATTCAAAATTCAAGTTAAAATGGCAAAACAATAGAAACGACCCGTGCTTCCAGACTATGTATTTCTTATGACTATGATCAAACTTACGTTACATCACTTACGTTACCTTGCGATTATTGTCGTGGATTATTTACTTATATTATTTCGAGTTAGAGTTACAAAACGTAACAAAACAAAAGTTTTGAAATCATTCATTCAAAATAATTAACAAAGCAAAGTTGCAAAAGTTTTGAAATCGTTCATTAAAAATAATTAACAAAGGAAATTTCAAAAAACAGTTGGCACTCTTACTGAGTGATTTTTCATAACATTTATAAAGTTATCAAATCGAAAACAGTTTTTCCGAAGACCAAGTTTTACGTTTAAATAAGAAAATCTTTGGTTTGTCCAAGTTTTTACTTACACTCCTTACGTTTATGCGTATTGCCTAATTTTCATTTAATTTATAAAATATTTATATTTAAATCTTTTGAAATATTTTTGACGAAAAACTACTATCACAGTTTAGGAGGGAGAGGGTCTCAGGTATATGTGATCGTTTGTGACAGGAGGGAAGAGGCTAAAAATTGATAAATATAGGGTGACGTGCTGTATGGATGACCCATAATAGCATTTACAAACGATTTTTTTACTAAAACAAAAACCAAAAAAAAATTCTAACTTATTTTTTTGATATATTAGGAGAACAGCAAATAAATCTCTTTTTTAATGTGTAAATACAAATATTTATATAATTCTTAATTTTATTTACTTACAGTGGCGGATTGGCTGTATATATAATACCGGCCATGAACATAGTTAGAGGGCCCTCCCGACCACACATATATCGCAAAAACTGCCCGATCCGCAACTTTGTAAAAATAAGTCTTAAGAGAAACAATAAAATCACAGATTAATAAAATTACATTGAATTGAAAAAGTACAAGTGATGTGCAATTTGCACAGTGCAAAGTATAGCAATAACTATTCTTTAAACAATTTGTTCAATTCAGAGGACAAAGATGCATATCTTTGAATGATTGTATCATACTCAAGACTATTAAGTAGACTTTTTTCTACAGACATCAACATATACGACTCTAAGTGGTCATTCGACATAGAATTTCGCAATCTTGTCTTGATTAACTTTAACTTAGAAACGATCTTTTACATTCGGCTTGTGTAACACAAATAGTACAGATTATTTTATAAATATGATACAAATTGTCATAGGTTTTGTCGTTGAGTCTATATGCAGCAAAAATTCGTAACACACAAGGTGGACACGATCCACATGCTCCATTAGTATGCTGATAACAGCGCGATTCTTCTGCGCCATCCTTTTGATTTGCATTCTCTTTCTACGTTGTCGTTAAATGACAACAGTTCAGCCTTTTTTTTTATCAATGTCGGCATCTGGTAAAAATTTGATAATGTTGTGTAAACTATTTTCAAGAATTCTCGAAATGGCAAGATCACTAAAGTTTGGTGTATCAAAACATGCCATGTCCATATATAATTTTCGATGTGAAGTGAAACGTAACTCTAGACTTTGGACTGCCTGATCCATCACCGCATTGTAAGTAATACTGCTGATGTACTCTGCGAATTCGACTCAATATCTCCACCACCTCATGCTGATATTATTGCTGATGTACTCTGCGAATTTGATCAATATCTCTATCACCTCGAGCTTGTATTATTGCTGATGTACTCTGCAAATTCGACTCATAATCTCCACAACCATTTGCTTGTATAATTACTGATGTACTCTGTAAATTGTGCTTCAGATTTTGAATGATGATAGTGACCTGTGTTAAGAGTTTAACATTTAAAAAATAAAGCAAAAATAAAGATCGTCTCCTTTTAGAAAAAATGACATTTAGATTGTCCGAAAAAAATTGTATTTCTTGAAGAAAAAGAGCAGCAACTACCTATTTAAACTTTTTTTTTAAAAAAGTACTTTAACTTAATAGGTGGAGAACATGATTACTAACGAAAAAAAACATATTCTTAAGAAAAAATTTGGATTAGACACTTTATAACAGTTCTTACACTTAAGATCTATAATCTTGTTTAAATTAATGAATTTTGAAATTTTATTTATAATTTTTTAACAATTTGAAAACGACAGAGCAAAATCCTAAAGAATTTCAAATATAGACTTGATAAAAATATATATACATATATATTTTTATTAAGCAAAAAAAGTAAATGCATATTTTTTTCTTTCAACACTAGTAGTTGTATTATAAAATACCTTTTCGTGTATTTTATCTCATCATTAGTTATAGATTGTCAAAGTTTAGGATTTTGCTAAAATTTCCGATTTAAGTTTTACTAATTTGCCCTATTAGGGCAAATTAGTAAAATTTAAATCAGAAATCAGCGTAGTTGATAGTTTAAAGTTGATATATTTAAATCAGAAATAAAGTTGATATATTTAAATCAGAAATAAAGTTGATATATTTAAATCAGAAATAGTTGATATATTTAAATCAGAAATCAGCGTAGTTGACTACGTCTAGGTGCTTTAAGCTGATTTAAACAAAAAGTGTTATTTATTTGTTACATAAACAGTTATGCTTTAAAATGTTACAGAAAACTTGGAAATAAATTCGGAAAATTATTTTATCCTCTACCCTCCAAATCTTATCATTTCAGCCAATTATTATGATCAGTAACTTTTTAATAATTGTTTCGAGCGCGGAAATTGAATAAATTTTGATAAGTTTTAGATTAAACAAAGATAATAATTTTTATACAAACTAAAATACTAACCTCAAAAGAAGGCTATCGTCACTTTAGTAAACTTGTTGATCAAGTGTTTGTTGTGATGAGTTATTATTTTTTTAATTTTGAGGTAAATATTTAATTCATTTTTTAATAAGTTAATTCAAGCATCGCATTTGCAATATAAGTTACAAAGTCAATTCCCTTAGAAACTCCCTAAATTTGTGGAGTCCGGGATTATAGTCTCCCTAGCCCCACTTTGATACGGCACTGCTTATAACAGCTATATGTAAAACTTTCCTTTGACAATTGTAAAAGTTTTACAATCATTATTGATTGTCAATGGAGATGCATAAAAATAGTTTTATGCATAAAAATAGTTTTACAGTAAAACTATTTTTACAAAGGAGAGTTTTACATTAAGGTGGGCTGAAAAAACTGTCTTGAAAACTAGGAAACGGCAATTATGTGTGCAATAGTTGCTCCATAACCTTGTTAGTTATTGTGCAAAATATTTTGAATTTTGGTAGTCATCTTGTGGTGCCTCAGGGCGTCCCACTTTTATGACTGCCCAATGGCCGAATTTGATTTTAAAATGGTATAGCTTCCAATGAAGTACTACCAAAAGCAACCATAATTATAATTA
Source organism: Hydra vulgaris (assembly GCF_022113875.1). Lineage (NCBI taxonomy): Eukaryota > Metazoa > Cnidaria > Hydrozoa > Anthoathecata > Hydridae > Hydra > Hydra vulgaris. Next base: position 5,715,222 of record NC_061161.1, on the reverse strand, counting down.
AGGGCAGTGAAACAGAGTCAGATAGTTAGGTAATGCAACAAATTGTTGTAAATTCTATGCTTTCTCTATTATCACTCATTCCTAACAAAAATAAAGTAAATACTATACTATTAACTTTTATTAACTATTAATTATTACTCTTCAGCAAAACAAAGAATGTCAAATGTTTTTATGACACCCAGTAGCAAACCAAAAAAACTGACTATTGCTCAGGTAAGCAGTACAACTATATTTATTACATTATTACATTATTATATAACCGTAACCCTATTATTATTACGTGACAGAACTTAGAAAATTATGTTTGACTTTGAGATCATTTTAACTTGAGAAAAGTTAGGGTTAAAGTTAAAGTTAAAGTTGGTGTTAAGGTTTAGGTTTACATGCATCGTCCGCTTCTCAGCAATAACTGAGTTTGTGTTGCGTATGTTTTCAGGAAACGGAAAAGACTACACCCCGCAGCGCACCGAAGAAGCCGACAAGAAAGTATCAATGCTGTCCGGTTTTCGGTTATCCGTCCAGAGCCAAAGAGATCCAGCAGCCAACAAAGTTGGATACAATGCAAACCTTTTTGCAGATACGACGAGAGATGAAAGTGACAGACAGTGCTCATGATCCTGCAGTTTTCACAGTTGCAGAAAGTACAGCGCAACATACCAAGCATATGTGGATCAAAGCGTCAATCCTGGTAATATCGCACAAGAGAATTGTAGAGAAAATCAGAATGCTCTACAGCATTTACAGAAACTTGCTGAAACCAAATAAATTCAAACAATGGGATCTGGCATACACCGACTTAAAAGATTTGCTACCAAAATAGATCTGCAACTATTGATATTGCAATCTGCAAATCTATCAATTTTCCAAGTTGCAGATGCAAACTTGAGCATATGGTACCGCCTGCAGTGAGAAGCTTATTGACGGACCAACGAAATCAACAAAAAATGATGAATGACGGCGATGATGTAAGAACTACAATACGGTACTACTATAATGCGGTAGTGGTATTGTGGTAGAGCGCTCGCTTCATAAGCGAGAGGTTCCGAATTTAATCCCCACCACGTCCCTGGTAGTACCGCGCTCAAATCGTTTCTCTGCGCAGCGGCCTTGTTCGTCAAGGTTCGTGTTTCGGAGTTATAGAGTTGAGAGAGGGTTATATAACCACAAATAAAAAGCCTTCTCGTCTGTAGTGGCCTTCTCGGCCTTAAGGAGGTGAATTAACAAACAAACAAAAAAACAAAAAAAAAGCAACTCGTGTTACGACAAAAACGCCAAGACGAGATGATAATTCCATGGAAAAACATCGCAAATGTATCAAAATTGATGATTGATGAACAAGTCGACGATGTAAATGTTTCGGCAATGTCTAACGAGGAAGACTCAAGAATGGATGCAATAGATCCGGATTTCAGTGTTACCACTGACAGTACTGACAGTAAAGTATTGGATATTGATAACAAGCAGCGTAAGAAACAAATGCGACAGAACTGCCAAATAAAGCTAAGATGTGCGACAGATATAACGTTCCATGTTGTTGTGCAGCAGCTATTGCCAGTGCAACATTGCAAGATGTGGATCTTATACACAAGAGGGACACATCAATCGTAATAGATAGGAGTAAGCTTTGGAGAGAACGGCGAAAAGTTAGAAAACGGTTACAAATCCAGGCATTCCAGCAAAAACTGAATAGACTCTATTTCGATGGCCGCAAAGATAAGACCAGAGTGCAAACTAGAAAAGGTAACAAAAACCATGGACGGATTATTTTAGAAGAAGATGTGTGTCTAATTCGCGAGTCAAAATCAGAGTACCTAGGCCACCTTCAAGTGGAGGAGGCGATAACATATTTACAGGTATTTGGAAATTTCTAAAAGAGCATAAAGTCAAAACAGAGGATCTAAGGCTATTGGCTATTGGGTGCGATGGCATTAATGCCAATACCTTCCTACGCCGAGATATGATCCATCTGCTCGAAAAGCGCCTTGGTAGACAGCTTCAGTGGATCGTTTGCTTATTACATTCAATTGAATTACCGCTGAGGCATATGATTACTCATCTTGATGGAGTTACGAGTGGTCCGAAATTGTTTTCTGTACCCATTGGAAGTTTACTGCCGACATGTGAAGAATTGCCTGGTGTACCATTTGTGGCTATAAAGTTTGACAACTGTCCTCCTGTGGATTGTGCTGACTTGAGCACGGATCAAAAATATTTGTTCAACATGTGTAAAGCAGTAGAGACTGAGCAATGTCTTAAAGATCTTTCGTTGCAAAAGCCCGGGCCGGTGGTACATTTAAGATGGTTGACTGCCGCTAACAGGCTGCTTTGGTTATATATAAATACAGCTATTCTTTCCTAGAATCTTGTGGAACTTTTCACGTATGTCATAACTGTGTATGCATCGCTATGGTTCCACATTAAAGTCAGGTCGACGAGACCAAATCAGAGAGTTGGGCTGCAGACGGATACTTGCTGCACGGAAAGAGAACGCATCAGAAGCCATGCGACAATTTCGAGATCTAAGTTTAAACTTCAATGCCAGAGGTTGCATTGACCTGGTAAACTAGAACAACAAAGACCGCACAATACAGACTTTAACATTTTATTTGCATGTGTAGTGTGTACTGTGAAGTACAAGCATTTTAAGTAACTAAATTAAACATTGCTTGATTGTATGTAAAATGTCAAAAAATTACACAATTACGTAAAATTGGTGATATTTCAAGAGTGTTGGGGCACCCCAAGACTAACAAATATATGACCTCTACTTTTTTGTTTTCACTAATGCTACTATGGAGTAACTATTTCAATTCCTGCCAATTATAGATATTCAAATTTTTTTTTACAATACTTTTAGTCCACCTTATTTTACATAGAAGTAATTTTACAGTAAAACTATTTCTTTAGAGAATTTCGCACTTAATAGAGTTCAATAGTATATACAAGAAACTACAAATAGCTTATCTTTAGAAGGGGCCCACCCTTTAAATAAGTAATAAGGGCCTACCCTTTATATATTTCAAGGGGCCCACCAGTCATTTGGACGGTGGGCCAGTCCGGCACTGTTTACGTATGTGTATTTATGTCAAATAAAATAAGAATTCATATAAACAAATAAAAAAGCAATGATAATAATAATTTTAATTAACATTAATCGAAAAAAAATTTTTTTTTTTTCCATTTCTCCTTATATAAAAAGTTCCAGTCTACGAAATAATAACTATTTAATGACGTAATCCATTTATGAGAACATTTTACGCCGTATATGATGCAAACTTTCCAATTATTAAAAAAACAATTAAAATAAAAATTTTTAATAACCTTGAGTTAACAAGGGTTTCAAAAAGTCATCTAAAACAAAACTTAAGTTGTATATAAAATATTTTAAAACGAAATCGTCTAAAAATGAAAAAACATACAAAGATTATAAATATTTGTTTGAAAAAATCCGTAAACGCTTAAAAAAAAATTATTACTCTAGAATATTAGACAAATTTCAAAATAACTCTAAGCGCACTTGGCAAGTAATAAAAAAAATTACTGGCAATAAAATAACATGCTCAAGTTCCCTCCCCCAAATGATTATAGTTGATAACAAAAGTATTTATGAATAAAAAGCTATATCTAACGAATTTAATAAATACTTTATCGAAATCGGCCCTAAATTAGCTAATAATGTTCCATTTACCCCAGTCGCATTTAATGATTTCTTAGTACCACTGGATGATTGCAACTGTTCCAAAGAAATATACTCAGAATTATCTTTTGATGAATTCGAAATCGCCTTCAAATCACTAAAAAAAAAAAGCTATCGGAGTCGATGGAATTAATGGTGACATAATTATCGAGTGTTTTGATCATCCCAAAAATATTCTTAATAAAGTTAATAAATCATCGGTGCACCAAGGAGTTTTTCTTGATCGTCTAAAAGTTGCAAAAGTTATTCCAATTTTGGAAGAAGGAGACTGTTGCATTATCAGTAACTATTGCCCTATATCTATCCTTTCTACCTTTTCAAAAATCTTAGAGCATATTACGTACAATAAAGTATACAATTATCTTGTCTCCAATAATTTTTTTAATAATAATCAATTTGGTTTCAAAAAAAAAAATTCTACCGAACATGCAATCATCCAATTTGTACGAGAAATCTCAAATTCCTTTCAAAGATCCCAATATACATTAAGTGTTTTTATTGACTTGTTGAAGACTTTTGATACTGTCGACCATGAAATCCTTCTTTTCTTATCAATCCGCAAACAATTTGTTTTTATTAATAACTATAACCAAAGCCATCTACTAAATATTTCATGTGGTGTTCCCCAAGGTTCTATCTTGGGGCCACTTTTTTTCTTAATCTATATAAATGACTTAAATAAAGCCTCAAACTTAATGAGTATCATGTTTGCCGACAACACCAACTTATTCCTGACCAATAATGACATATCCAAACTCTTTTCTACCATGAATGATGAACTTTTCCATTCACTCTCTAAAAAACGCTTTTTTAACCCCAACATTTGCCCAAAATATTTATTGATAAAGTTGAAATAAAAAGAGATTTTGTTACTAAACTTTTAGGAGTGGTTCTCGACAAGAACATTACATGGAAACCGCATATAGAATATACCTGCTCAAAAATATCTAAAAGTAACGGAGTCTTATATAAATCTAGATCATATTTAAACAAAAAAGCCTTAACCCAACTCTATTATTCATTTATTCACACCTATATTAATTATGCCAACATAGCGTGGGGAAGCACCGAAAAAAGTAAGCTAAAATGCCTTTTTCGCTGTCAGAAGCATGCGATCCGATTGATTAATTTTGCGGATCGTTTTACTCATTCCAAACCATTATTTATGGAGATGAAAATACTTAATATTTACGAGCTCAATGTTTATAACATTTTATGCTTTATTTACATGTGGAAAAACGATTTAACTTTACCTGTCTTTAAAGACCTTTTTTCTCTAAACCCAATTAATAAATATTTACTTAGAAATAAAAGTTTGGTACATGAACCTATTTGCAGAACAAAATTTAACAAATTTTGCATTACATTTCGAGCACCCTATCTTTGGAATAAAATTGTTAAACCTAATTTTGATATATCCAATACATTTCCGATCTTTAAAAGTAAACTTAAAAAGTTTATTTTATCTATTGATGATATATTTAAATACTTTTTATAACAATCACGTATTCGTCTTTTTAATTGTAAGACTGCTTTTTAATTGTAAGACTGTCTTTTTAATTGTAAGACTGCTGCCTTTTAAAAAAAGAGAGTAATTCATAGAAAATACAGTAATTCATCTCTTTTTTTAAAAGACTCTTGCCTTTTAAAAAAAGAGATGAACTACTGTATTTACTATGTATATATATATATATATATATATATATATATATATATATATATATATATATATATATATATATATATATATATATATATATATATATATATATATATATATATATATATATATATATATATGTATTTACCCAGTGGGCACACGACGTTATTTCGACGTTGATTTACAGTTGATTTTTAGTCGCGACGTCGTATAACCAAAAATCAACGTTGTATCAACGTTGAAAAATTTGTTTAAAACTATCAAATAAAATCGACGTTGATCCCACGTTAATTCAACGTCTATATTACGAGTTCGATCGTAATTGCAATATGATAATTAAAATACGCATGCGTGACTTAAAATTTTTTTATCAACATAACAAATAACAAGTAAAGACTTATCAAGTTACTTATTAGCCCAATAAAAACAAGTAAAGTCACACATACTAATAAATGTATATACATATATATAGTATGCATATATAATATATACATACACTATATATGTATATATACATACATAATATAAATATATATAATGGATGATGTTTTACAAAATAATGATTTATCAAGCTTTTTTACCAATCCATGTGATTTAAAGAGTTTAAATATTTTTTATATTAAAAAATTTTTATTAAATTTTTAAAGATTTTTCTCGTAAAGTTGTATAAAAAAGAACTTGTGAATGCTTCTTTAGTCCATAATATTGGTAGAAAGATCAACATAAAAATTTAGCAAATTTTAGCAACTGTATAATGTATCATAACGTACAGTTTATAGTTGTATTTTTCTGTTAGCTATTTTACATGAACAAATTTTTAATATATAAGTATTTTTTCTATTATAATTTCTACTATACTTTTTCAGTTGAAAAAGTATAGTAGGGCATGCAAAATGTTCATTCGAGCTGTTTGGATAGAAAATACAGAGAAATATAGAGAGAAAATTCGATTGATAATTTTTTGTGCTGCTCGTCATCTTAAAATGTAATAAATTGTTTCAATGAAATGTATAAACCGCATCTAACTAATACAGATTTAAGCTGCTCAAAATTTAATGTCATGGAGATAATGTAATTTTTTTTTAATATAAACCTTAAGTCATTACTTTTTTTCCTTGTTTTTTTAACATGCTTTCATTCTGTATATGTTGTTTTCATTGTTTAAATATATTCTTTATTATATATTCTTTATTATATAATGTATTTAAAACATTTTTAAATTGAATGAATATTCTTAGATCATGAGTTATGTAATAAATTTGAATTTGCCTTTATAAGTGATACTCAGATAGAATCAGGTTCAGAAAACAGTAACTATTTCAAAAGATACTTAATTCAAGTATTATTAGTTATATTTTGATATTAATTATTATAGGAGCCACTACCATGCTTATGCAAGAGAAAACATAATAACCAACAGAGTAGTAAGCAAATACCTACTCCTGTAACGCAAAAAAAGAAACAGAAAACATTTTTTATGCATACTCCACATACTGTAGCTCAAGGTATTAATTGTCTGTCTGCAAGTTGATTTAGGAAGAAAAGATTCTGAACATTTTTTTCTATGCTTCAGTGATTTACACATTTCTTTGGTTGCTAAATTAATACATTTTATTTAATTTATGAATAATGTTTTATTTTATAATTTTTTTGTTCTTGTGTTTCAACACTTTTAGAAATTAATTAATATTTGGTTCTTTTGTCTTTCTGATATATCTTTATTGTTAGAAAGAGATGCTAGTAAAAACTCTTTCCAGTAATTAAAGTAATATCATGACAAATAGTTCTGAAATTCTTATGGATAACAGTTTAAATGATTCTTGGGTGAGGTCAGAACTGATAGGTTGTTTCAAACCATGACTTTTTGCAGTTTTTTTTATTGTTTTTTGATTAAGTATTTATTAATAACTTAGCCTAAGTTAATCTACTTGTAACTTTTTATAAATGTACTATAAAAATAATGTGGTGTAATTATTTTCTTAAACCTTTAGGTTAACAAACTTTCTAAAATTGGAGGTAAAACCATTAAGACAAATACAAATACATGTGATGCAAAGGTTTGTTAAAGGTAGTTTTAAATAAAAAATCTTTTGAATCTTTTTTATAGTTTGTTTTAAACTTGTGTTAAAAATCTGTGTAGCATATATTTTTAAAAGTTTGACAAATTCTAATCAGACATAAAATGAATCTTTTTTTTTTATGTCTGATTATAATTTTTTTTGTAACTGTTTTCTCTTACTTTTGTATTTCCTTGAGCTAAAGAACAACGTTAAAGTACAAAGGTTGATTTGTAACGCATACTTAACTTTTTTTTTTACTCTATATATACATACATATATATGTATGTATGTATGTATGTATGTATGTATGTATGTATGTATGTATGTATGTATGTATGTATGTATGTATGTATGTATGTATATATATATATATATATATATATATATATATATATATATATATATATATATATATGTATATATGTATATATGTATATATATATATATATATATATATATATATATATATATATATATATATATATATATATATATATATATATATATATATATATATATATATATATATATATATATATAATATTAATAGTGCAATTTAAAGTTTTTTTTCTTTTATTTATTAAGTTGTACTTGATAAAAACAAATAAATAAAGATGAACATTTTGAATATTTATTGATTATTATGATAAAGTATATAAAATACAGTCGTGTGACAATTTATTATGGCCACCCACAATTTTTCAAAATTATCAAGTTTCAAAGTCTATTATTTTAGTATTTTTTTGTGATTTATGTACTCAAAGTAACTTTTATTTAAGAAATGGGTATTTTTTTGACAAATAAACACATTTAACATATTGTTTATTATTTTTTTATTAAAATATTATTAAATAAATTTTATTATTCAAATTAAATAAATTTTATTATTCAAATATTACTGCAAATATATTCAAGATCAATATTTGGTGATTCCTCCTTTGCTTCTATAATTGCAGGAACCCTTTTTGGCATACTTTTAATGCATTTTTGAGCCATTTCCTTCAGTTCTTTATTATAGTTCCAATGTTGAATAATTCTTTCTATTAAATACACTTTATTTGTAATAATTTTTTCAGATATTTGCTTCTTTAGGAGCGCCCAAACATTTTCTATAGGATTTAGGTCAGAAGAGTTTCCTGGCCAATCAAGTAATGGAATATTTTGTTCTGATAGATATTTTTTAACTGATTTAGCTGTGCGACATGGTCATGCCCTGTCCTGCATGAAGGCTTTTTTTTCACCTGGACTAAATTATTCTGCCAATTGTGACAACAATCTTTGTTCCAGCATTTTTATATTGTAACTGTAACATTTTTCATTCTGCAATATAGAACCTTCCTATTTCTTTTACACATTTCATTGATCAGATCATCACAGAGGTGGGGTGTTTAACAGTTTGCATGATGCAGTCCAATAAGTATTTTTTCCCTTTTTTTCTTTTTAAAACTTAAAAGTACTCTCGCCGCTAAAGCATACCTTCAAATATTATACAAGGATTGTTAAGTGAATATTGAATGATTATTTAAAGTTTGGTGTAAGAAAGTGGATATTTTAAATTCATCTAAATTAATTTTATTAATTACCAATCATATGTTAAATTCCTATACTTTTTTGTCCACTTAAGCATTTTTTGGTGTCAGTTTAGGCCTTTTAGCTGGATGTCGTGAAATGTAACCAAGATTGTGTAGGCAATGTTGGACCGTTCTCTTCAACATTTTGACTCCAGATTGGCCCAGCTTATTAGTTATTTTGTTGTTGGTAGCCCGTCTATTTTCTAGAACAATCTTGGTAAGTATTCATTTCCTGCATGGTGTTAGGATTCTCTTCTTTCCACATTTACCAACCCTCTTTGGCATCAAGTTCTCCATATTAGCATTTTTTTGTGTATATTTTGTACAGATACCCGCGAAATACCATATTTTCTGGCTATTTTTCATTGAGAATGATCAGTATTTATTAAAAGTGCCCTGATTTCAGCAATTTTTTGTGACAAGTTTTTTTTTCCCTCATAACTAAAATAAGATATCACATATCAGTATCACATAACAGTTAAGAATTTGCTTTGGTACTCATAACTTTAAGAATATCAAACTAAATACAACTATTTTTAATTTAAAATAAAAAGAAATATTCAAAAATTTTTTACTGATTTAAATAAGTAATATGACGATAACCTAATAAAAGAATTCAAAACTCTGGTAATAAAACTTAACAAGTGTACAGCAAAAAGATTATAATTAAGATGACATCATACAAAATGGCTGTCAAAAGTGACAGTGTTGCCAGTAGCAAAAAAAAAGCATTGATTTTATAAGTTAAAACTTTATTTTAAACAGCAGATTAACTTTCAATAATGAATTTTTACTCTTCATATGAAAAAAAATGATATTAAATTTCAAAATGATCAAAACTCATAGGTGGCCATAATAAATTGTCACACAACTGTATATATAAAGTATAAATATTTTGCAAAAACACTTTTATTTGCAATAACTACTTCATTGCATTGTGGCATGCTTGCAATTTATTTTTTATAGTTTCTGTCAACTCTAGGTTATTATGCTAGACCTTGATAATCTCTTCCATAAGATCTTGCTTATTAGTAAGATTTTTTTTTTCCAATCTCTTGCTTTACTATTTCCCAAATGCTTTCTATGGGGTTAAGATCATGCGAGTTGTCTGGCTATAGCAATACATCAACTAAGCCATAACAGTTTTTATTGTGTGGCAAGTTGCACCATCTTGCATAAATATAAGATTTTTGACATTATTTTTAAATTTTTTTGTCAATTTTTGACATTTTCGGCTGGACATCAATCCCTCTTCTTTTAGCCTTCTACAAATGGTCTGGTCTGACACAACAATTACAGCTTCATGGATAAGCTTAGTGGCTTTTTTTCTCTTTTCCAGGCAGATATTTCTGATTATACTGTCCGCTCTTGGTGTTTTCTTGCGTTTAGAAGGTGGTCTCCTTGGACCAAACTCTTCCCCTGTATGAATTCTTTTTCTTACTTGCATTACGGTTTGGTAAGAAACCTTTTGCGTTGGGTGAGAAACCTTTGGTAAGAAACCTTTGTGCTATTTTTCATTAAGAATAATTTGTATTTTGTAAAAGACATGTATGTCAATTTTTGTTACTATGATATTAATAACAATGTATAATGTAGGTTGTTGACCAATGGTTTATAATCAAAATTTAATATGGCTGACGGTAAAGGTAAAGAGAAATTTAAAGGAAAAAACATTAGGTATTTACTTGTAAGTTAAGTGTAAAATTATATATTTTTAAAAATCACAGTTCGTTTTTTTAATGCTATTTTATTTTTACCTTTTTGATGTATTTGATGAAAATTACTCAGGCAATACCTTTTTTATAGAGAGAGTTTTGTCAATTAAAGTGACTGCTACAGTTGCCGAAATAAGAAAAGGAATAATGAATTTATTAAAATACGCACTCGACAGATCAAATGGTGGTGGTCGGCGCGTAAAAGGCGATTAACCCGATGTATAACATTCATACTTTTTCCTAGTTGTTCTGGAACTATTGATAATAGTTATTATTGATAAATTGATAAATATAATACTGATAAATAAAACTTTTTTTTTTCAAACATTTTGTTTTATTTGCATTGTATATAAAGTCCGTTGAAGCAATTTAGTTGTATCTGATTAATTTACGTGAAATATAATATCCTCTGCGCAAATTATTGCTTTTTTATTGTGTTAATTTGTTGCAATTAAAGTTGAGAAAATTTTTTAGTTAATTGGATTTAACTAAAATAAAAAACAAAAATCAACGTTGAATTTACGTTGTTTCAACGTTGTTTTAACGTCTTATCAACTACGTATCAATCGAATATATCACCTATTCAAAGTTGAAATATGGTTGATATGTAGTCGATAAGACGTTAAATCAACGTTGAAACGACGTAATCATCGACGTTGTTTCAACGTCGTAGGTTTCGACGTCGGATTTTATTTCCAATTCAACCAAATTTCAACGTTGTTTCAACGTGGCATATGGTCGGTTGGCGACGTTGTTTCAACGTTATTTCAACGTCATTGTGCCGGCTGGGTATATATTTACGTTTTTATAAGATCTGATGATATGATCAGATTTTTTATTATATATTAGTGGTTTAATTTATATTTCCAATTTATATCGCGATTTATTGTAATTTATATATAGTTTTGTTAATGTATTGATTTTAAAAAAATTGTAAAAGGTTCTGATGATAAGATCATTATGATCTTCTTTCAGCCTTGTCTGTTTATCTTTGTAAACAACGACAAAAAAATGTAAAAAAAAAAACAACAAAAATTTTGTTAACGAAAAAGCACCCGAGTTTTAACTTACGTTGCACAAATTTAAAATAAAAATGTGCTCTAACTAAGCATCGTTATTCAAAAGTTTAAATGCAAAAACGTAACATTTAATATTCTTTTGCATATATTATTAAGAAACTTTAGTTTTTTTAACTAAATTTTATAAAAAACAAAACTACCATGTTTTTGTTAACTTAATGAAAATTGCAAAAGTTAATTCGATATTTCCTTAAAATAAAAATATTTTATAAAGTATAAAATCTGACTAAAAATAATTTAAACACGTTAGCTCCATTTTCACGCTAATTTAATTCCGGTTTTGCAAATAAATTCATGGTTAGAATAACATTTTACAATGATACCTTTTTTATCATGCGACAATGAGAAAAACTGTAACTTTCAGAGGCATAAAAATGACTTAAATAAAATAATTTTAGTATCAAAGATAAGTTTTAAATAAGCTTTCATGTGTCTACATCAATATTCATTTGCTGAAAGTTGACAAAAAAGAGAATAAAATTTGACTACTTTTTCATTTTACGCTGTGGAATTTGTGAAAAAGGTATATATATATATATATATATATATATATATATATATATATATATATATATATATATATATATATATATATATATATATATATATATATATATATATATATATATATATGTACATTTGTGAAAAAGGTATATATATATATATATATATATATATATATATATATATATATATATATATATATATATATATATATATGTACCTTTTCATTCTTTTAGAAAATTTTCACTGTTAAGATGAAAATAAAAACATTGTTTTTATTTTCATCTTAACAGATGTAATAACTGAACATGTTTTAAAATAAATAAAGTTTTATTCCAAATTTTTTCTTATTCTAGTTTTTCAATATTATATTTACTTGAACAGTTTTAATCAATTACTAATATGTCGTTTAAATAACAGAATATATCAATTTTAAGTAAACAAAGTTAACTTGTTTAAACTCATTTTAAGTGTCAACAAAGTTGTAAGGTGAACAAATAAAGTTGAAAAGTTAATAAAAAATTTTTTTACAGCTAATTTGAAATAATTAATTATGTGTATTTTTAAGAAAGAAAATGCATTTGTCTTTGGTGCAACAGAAGTAATTTTAGGAGCAATCATTGGAATCATAGCATTTCTTTCACAAGAGAAATCAGAAGAAAATGCCACACCGTACTTTGTATAGTGTTTAGAAAAATATTTGTAAATAATTAATATTTCAATAATCAGTAATAAAACTTAATTGTGTTATGTTTACGTTTATTTTTTGTGTTAGTTTATTATTCCTGGCATTCCTGGAGTTATATTCGGTTTGTTAATATTCACACGTTTTGAAAAATACCGTAATGTAAGTCTTTTTAAATATTTTTGAATTTTTTTGATAAAAGTATAAAAAAAAGGTTACTAATATTTTTTTTTATTATTGCGAAGTTTATGTTATATTTTAGTTTATGTTATATTTTATATTAATTTTTATTTTGTTTTATTTTTTTTAGCTATGAAAGCCATTTAAATTATTGTTAAAGAAAGTTATTGAAACATTCAGTCTTGCGCATTTTTAATTCTCATTTATACAAGACATTTTCCAACAACATTTAAAATAAAATCTTTCCAACCACCCCATGCATCGCTCACATAATAAATGAAGAAATAGGCTATATATAAAAAAAATACATTTTACATATTATATATAGCCATGCAAGATCTTTTTTGAAGATTGCATTACTAAATAAAATAAACAAACTAAAAAATCTTTTAAATTTGTTTATTTATCTTTTGATAAAAACAATATAAATTATGACTACAACAATACTTATCATATTACATCAAAAACAATGGTTTAATATTATTTTTAAGTTCTGCCAAATATAATTATGCTTTTTTAAATTAATTATTTACAAAATTTAAATAAAAATGTATCATTTTTTTTACGCATTTTTATACTTTCTACGCATTTTTATATACTTTCATTTTTATATACTTTCTACCTTGATAATTTCTTTTGTCTGTTAAAAAACGTTCGTTTTGATCAAAAAGTTGAATAATCACGTGATTTCAAACAAGAAAATAAATTAATCCTCTTTTTTTATTTTTGTAGTTGTTAAGGTGATCCCAAAAGACTTTATGGTCTCATCAAAGAGCACCGCGGAAGAACATTCAGCTGGAAAGTTCACGCCCCCTTCCTTACCAATTTTGCTTATTTGGGCTAGAGCCGGCGTCAAAACTAGGACCTTTGAGTTCTGAGCCAGAACTTTAACCACTACGTTACGGCTGATCAAACATTACATTATTACATTGGTCCAGGATAGTACAATGTACTTTAATAAAAGTAGTGCCCAAATTTTTATCAAGAGGACAAATACTACAGCCGTTTTTCAAAACGCCTCAAGATCAAAAAATTCAAAATTGACTTTTTTATGAAATAAGCTAATATAGATGATAATAAACGTTATTGAATGATTATTTTTTAAAAATTGTGAAAAAAATGATAAAGATGAATAGTTTCAGAAAAACGCCTTAAAAATAATATATGCTTTTAATTTTAATTTTTTTTTCCAAAACGCCTTACGCATTGATTTGGGAAAAATCATTCGACTACACTATGTTTTGAAATTCTTAATAGTTAATTATAGTTTTACTATAACAATTATAGTTATTGTTATATTATAAAAATAATAATTATTTTATAACAATAGTTAAACATACTACAATAAAACAAGTATTAACTAAGTGTTAAAACAAGCTTTGATTTTTAGTTTGGATTGATTCCAGCTTTTTAGATTGGATTGATTCCAGCTTTTAAATCTCTTATAGTATATGGTAAAGATTTTTTCTTTTTGCTTTTTGAATAAAATGATGCTTCAATCACAGGGCAATCGTCACAACGATAAAACATGTTATAAGAACCACGTTTGAACTTGATCTCGGCGATGCTTTCCATATATGGACAAGAATACAATTAATTCAACACATATTGAATGATTTTTTCCTTTAGCACGAAAATGTTTGTGGTCTTAAAATAATAAGAACTCACTTAGTTACAGCTACAATTCTTATAAATTTTATAGAACTAAAATCAAACTTACCTGCAAAATTTTAACTTTTGTTTTTCGTTTCGCTGCTTTCACATTTTGAATAAAATCATTGAAATTGTAAACTTGACATAGTTTCAGTTGCTTCTCTATTAAATGAGTCTCAACTCATAAATGTGTGATCACTTTCCAATTATTTTAATTTGTTTTTTTTTGGTTGCGATTTCATTGCTATTAATTATATATATATATCAGAAACACCACTAAACTCTAATTTTTGTTTTGAGCTGAACAATTTTCACATCAAATGGTGATTTCAGATTTATCCCAATTTTCTTGCAAAAACAAATAATATGTAGAAAAATAGCTCTTCTGTGTACTGCCTAGCAATTTCTTTATGCCAAACAATTGAAACTATACTCTCTTTTGTTTTTCCAATAGGCACAAATGTTTCATTATATGGTGTTAACCGCTGACAAAACAATGCGTCTTTAAAATTTCCCATTCTTGGTGGCATAATTACTTTTTCCATGTCTATCTCGAATATTATTTCTTGAAAATAAACAGTTCAATCAGCATCAAGCCTATATTTGTTTCTAGTGTGTCTGAACCTTTTCATGTGAATATTCCATGTTATGCTTTACAGTTTGGAGTTGATTTAGAATGATTCTTTTCTCCACAATGTGTAAAGAACTGGAGGCATGTGAAACACTCTTCCTTTGTTTGATAAAAAGAACACTGAAGTGAACGCTGCTTTTTTACTGTTCAAATAAAATAAAATCGCTTATAGTATTAACAACTACTTGTATTATAATAATTTAGTATAAATATATAGGAAGGAAGTAAGAGACTATTTACACTATTTACATCAGACCAACTACTATGGAACTTTTTATAAAAAACATTGAAAAACTAATGAAAAGCATGCTAGAGGAACAGAGAAAGTGTATCTTAAAAGAAACAGAAAAACTTCTTAAAGAACAAGAAAATAACTTTGCAAAAATCACTTGTGCAAATATGAAAATAATAACAGAAAGACTAGAAAAAATTTAAAGCAATTTTAACCACGACAAAATAAAAATAAAAAGTATGCAAAAAGATATTAATGAATTAAAAGAGAGTATTGATTTCCAAGTAGAGATTTCAATGAAAAGGGTATCAGAAACTAACAAACACATGTTATGATGTTAAAAAATTGATGTTAAAAAATTATATAATGAAAAGACACTTTTTGATTCAAATAATGACTCAAATATTTTGAAAGATATTAAAGAAAAATTAATAGATCTTGAAACTCGATCCCTAAGAAATAATTTGCGAATTGATAGCGTTAAAGAACTACCTGGTGAATCTTGGGAAGATTGTACAAAAATTGTTAAAAACATATTTACTGAAAAACTCCAAATTAATAAAGAAATTGTTATTGAAAAAGAACAAAGATCAGGGTCAATAAAAACAGGAAAAGAGCGATCAGTTGTTTTAAAACTTTTAAATTTTAACGATAAAAAGTTAAGAAATGAGACACTTCTTATCTAACGAAAACTTAGATCCAGATATTAGTTATTTCAATGATATTATTACGAATTGTACATATTACTATCTTAACAAATTAGACATTTTTTTTTATGAAAATTCAAAAAACAATATATTTGATCAACTAATGATTCTTCATATAAATATCAGAAGCCTAAACCGCAATTTTGAAAATCTTCTTAATTTGTTACAAGAAACCAACGATTTTTTAAATATAAGTTGTTCAACTGAAAACTGGATAACTGAAAAAGATTTAAATGCTACTTCATATTTTAATCTTCCTTACTTTGAGTTAATTTCTGAATAGAGACTTATCAATAAACGCGGTTAATAAAGTTATTCCACTTTTCAAAGGTGGTGACAAATCTGACAATAGTAATTACCGGCCTATCTCTATCTTATCTATATTTTCAAAAATACTAGAAAGAATCATGTTCAATAGAGTATTTAATTATTTTAGTTTAAATAATTTATTATACAAAAATCAGTTTGGCTTTAAAAAGAATAACTCAACTGAGCATGCAATTGTTCAGTTGGTACGTGAAATTTCGAGTTCTTTTGGAAAATTTCAATTCACATTAGGAATTTTTATCGATTTTTCAAAAGCATTTGATACTATCGATCATGATATTTTGCTTTATAAACTTAATTATTACGGAATAAAAAAAAGAGTAATTAAATGGTTTCAAAGTTATTTATCTAACAGAAAACAATCTGTTTCTTGTAATAAACTTTAATTTAATTTAATTTAATTTGTTCATTCAGAATTAGAAATTTACAATACAAAAATTATTAAAAATTCTAATGAAGTAGTGCGACACCAGGTACTACTATGCTGACAGCTTAAAGACACGCGCTGTGTCTACTTAACTATAAAACACTTTTTAAATGTTCCCAGTGGTGTTCCGCAAGGTTCAATCTTTGGCCCTTTTTTACTTTTGATATATATCAACGATTGATGCATTAAGCATCAAATCTTCTAAGCATTATGTTTGCTGATGACACAAACTTATTTCTCTCACATCAAAAATCATTATCTATTCCCAAATCTACCAAAAATATTTATTGATCATATTGAAATAAAAAGAGATTCTGTAACTAAATACCAGGGGGTTTTCATTGACAAAAACATCACATAGAAACATCATATTAACTAGGTCTGCTCAAAAGTTTTAAAAAGTATCGGAATTTTATAAAAGGCGCGTACTCATTTAAATAAAAATAATTTAACTAAAGTTTATTACTCTTTTATTTATAGTTATATAAAATATGGATTTATTGCCTGGGGTCGCACTGATCAAACAAGTTACAACGTCTCTATTGCCGTCAGAAACATGCGATCCGTTTAATTAATTCTGCGGATCGGTTCGCACATTCCTCAATATTTTTTAATCAAATGAAAATCCTCGATATATATAAACTAAACGTATATAAAAACTCATCTTTTGTTAATATGAGGAAGAATGATTTATCTCCTTGTTTTTTAAAAACCTTTTTATTTTGAAACCATTAAGCAAGTTTAACATCAGAAATAATAATTATTTAAATGATCCAATATGTCGAACAAAATTCAATCAATTTTGTATCACTTATCGCAGGGCCAACGACACCGGGAAAAGGGAGGTTAGCAGGGGCACTTGCTCACTTTTTTTCTAGGGGACCTTTTTTTTTTTTTTTAAGAAAAGATTTTTTAAAGAAAAATAATTTTTATTGTCAAGTTTTGCTATATACTTGTTTACAATTTATTTTCACTTATCTAAGTACGATTTAATGTTTTTATGTTATTTTTTACGTACTCTTATTGTAAAAACGTTTTTTTAAAATATTTTGCGTACTCTCTTTTGTAAATGGCTTCTGACGATGAGATCAATGTGATCTTTTTTTAGAAGTCTTGTTTGAGAAATATGTAAATTATATATATTACGTGAAATGTAAACAAAACTGTTAAAAAAAAAATTCCGCAAAACATGAAATTGCTCCAAATATTGAACGGCCTTTTTGTTTTATTTGGATGCGTGATTTAAATAGATGATTTTTGTGCAAACTTTTATAAAAAGACTATAAAACATCTGGAGCTAGTTGTAAAAGTTGCTCCAAATGTTGTATGGTCTTTTTGATTTAAATAGATGATTTTTGTGTAAAAGTTTATAAAAACACTGGAACTTTATAATTGCATCAAATATTGTTACATTTTGAAATAAAATAAATATTATATTTAATAAAATTCAAAACATTGATTTTCAAAGAGAAAAAATTCACATACATCAATATATTTTTTAAGAACGTATAAATTTTACGGTTTGGATACGTAGCCAAGTTATTGGAAAAATTTATTGGGAAAAATTTAAGTAATTTACTTGTTATTGTTTCATAAGGTGTTTTGAATGCAAATTTTATACCTTATTATAATTCAATTATCATTTTTTTACCAGAATATTTTAAGTAGATTTAAAATTATAAAAAATAAGAATGCTCAATTAGGATCATTGGTGCATACCAGTATGTTCCCTTGATCCTACCTATATGCACCCTTGATCCTATGTATGCATACTTGATTCAAGATCAAATGTATACCATGATTGTATAAGAATAATTTTTAAGTCATCAAAACAATGTCTATAATAAAAACCAATATAGTTATTATTAATTTTACTACAAATTTATCTTTCTTAAGAAAGTAAAAATTAATGAAAAAAATGTTATTTTTTACTGAGACTCAACGTTTTTATTTTCATTACTTTCAAGATCAAGTTTTCTTTTTCTTGTCATGATGATCTTATTTTGCATTTCATGTTTTTTCTTTTTTGACTGAGATTTTTTTTTTATTTCCTGAAGCTTATTTAACTCATTTCGAACAGGAGTGTCTGTGAGTATTCGAGTACACTGACGTTTACGTCCTTTAATGGATTTTCTTGATCCAGCTTTTGGAAATGGTCTAATTTTTTCTAGACTTGCTTGATGAGAGATATTATTAGAAACACTGGATAGTTGACTTCCAGGGTCAGATATAGGCTGAATAGGCAATACACTACAAGCTGAACCAGATGACAGACTTGACATCAATGATTGATTAAAATCTGGGGCATGAACTGGATCAACAACACCTGGAAAAGAGTTAGCAGTAAGGTAATAGCAGTAATAGGTTCTAGACGGTCTGTTACATATGAAGACAAAAACTCATTATCAGAAAATATGATAGGATTAAAGGGTTCAATTCCTGCCACAGCAAATCCTGCAGAAATGTTAGACAAAGTAAAAGCTTGTGCATAGGCTTTCCTTACAACTGAAGCTATATCATATATGGTCATCGGTCTTGGATTAGATACAATCCAATCATCACAGGCTGCATTTTAATAACGTTTCAGTGGCCCATAAACTGACCGATCTAATGGCTGCAACTTGTGACTACAATGTGGTAGAAAGGACAGCATAGTTATGCCATTTTTTTTAGCTAAATCTAAACACACAATTGAAACATGGATCTCGTGGTTGTCAAGAAGTAAAATCACTGGATTAGCTGGTAAACATTTTACATTTTGAATAAAATGTTTCATCCACTCTAAAAACGTTGCAACATTCATCCAACCAGATGGGTTTGCAACCCTAACACATCCAGGTGGACCACCATTTATCATACTTCCTTTGAAATGAACTGAAAATAAAAAATGGAGGGATTGAGTTTCCTATTGCATTGACTGCACAACAAACTGTTACCAATGTCCCTCTTTCTGCTGAAGTTATCCTTCCAACTTGCTTATCTCCTTTTTTAGCAATTACTTTGACTGGTTTTTGAACAGTTGTGAGACCTGTCTCATCAACATTATATATGTTTTGTGGCTGAAACTTGTGTCGTAGGAGAACATCTTTTAGGTTGGTGAAAAATTCTACGACTGTGTAACAATTAAAAGCAGTTGCTCGTGCCATACTAGTAGCTTCTGGATTTCTTAAAGATAACTCATTCCTACGTAACATAAAACCACGAAGCCACTGTTTCCCAGCAATTTGTAAACTTTTCCACGATTTAGGAATGCGCTTAGAAAGAGTCATTGCAAATTCATAGGCAAGTTTTCGTGTTGTTTTGTTTGATAATCCATAGTGAAGTTTTGAGGCCCTTAAAAGATAATCTGATAAAGATGTTTCTTCTTCGTTGGTAAAGATTTGCATGGTAATGAAGTTAGGTTTGCAGACTGTATATGGATTTAATTGACATTTCCTTACATATCTCTTAAGTGTCATTAAATTGATTTCCCTCTCTTTAGATACACGATAAACTGTACTACCATTAAGAACTGCATTAACAGCTGCTCGCATTTCATTCTCATTAACTTTACCTCTATTGAATACTTTACAATTATATTATATAAAAGTTTTAGGAGAACAAAAAAATTCAAAATAGTATAAAATCTTCATTTTAAGGTTTTATTCTAGAAGAAAAAAATATATTTAAAAACAATATAACGTATTGTACATATTACTTTAAAAGTTAAACATTTTGTGTGTGTGTGTGTATGCACCTTTGATCATAGGAACAAAGATGCATAAACGCATTAGGATCAAGGGTGCTAACCCGCTCCATTTTTACAAAAATTCTTTTTTGGTCATATTAGATGCTTCTATAGCTTACCAAAAGCAACCAAACAAGAGGTGAATAGTTAAGTTACAAAATGACATAAGCAAAATTATTCAACTTAAAAAAATATTAAAGATGTGAGGTTCCTTGTTAAAGTAAAAAAATACTTTTTTTTCGTCAAAATCAAACTATTTAGAAATAAATTTAATAGTGGTCTATTCTTTAACCAAAACACAATTAATTTTGAAGATACAATATTTATAACACGCTGGTTATCAGCCCTCTTTAATAAGTTATGTAAGTATGGAGATAACGCTATAGGATCAAAGGTGCTTACGGATCAAGGGTGCAAGTTCTCCCCTACTTTAAAATATATATCAAATAGCGTTTTTCTCGAAATAGGTAAAATGCAACTTAAAGCGTTTTGAAAAACGGCTGTAGAACAAATGGACAAAAAATTCGTTGGGACAAAAAAAGTATCAAATAATTTCAAACCTAATCATAAAACAACAGAACTCTGAATATCTTATTTTTTTTTTACAAACTTAACAAATTATGTTTATTTAATATTATTGATGAGTTTATCAATATTAGGATTCATTTTTAAAGTTGATAGCAAAACCAGGTTTTTAAGATGATTATTAACCAGTGTGCACTTGTTATTAATAAAGTTCACGGATGAAAATATTTTTTCACAAATGTACGTTGAACCAAAGTTTCATACATATTCAAGTGCAATGTCAATATGTTCTGAGAAACCAAGTTGGGTAACAAATTTCCAGGATTCTTTGAGGTCAGGGGACATTAGATTTTTACAAAGCTCTTTAAACTTTGTCAATTATCGATGATGTGCATGTTCTTGATTATCGGTATGTGTTCTTGATTACGGATGTGTAATTTTGATTATCGGTGTGTAATTTTGATTATTGATGTGTGATCTTCATTATCGGTGTGTAATCTTAATTATTGGTGTGTGTTCTTGATTATCGGGTGTGTATTCTTGATTATCGGTGATTTCCATTTGAATTTTCGGTAAATATAGGGTTGTGTCATTTCCTGTGGTTACAAAGGGATTGATGAACAGTATTACAACTATTTTTTCAACGTCAAATTAATGAAAACGATAATCAAAGGACGCAGAAATAAGGCTTTAAAATAGCCAGAGTTATTTTTATTCTTATTTCTGAGTCCTTTGATTCTCGTTTTCATATAGTTGACGTAGAAAAAAAAAAAGGTTTTGCGCAAATTGATGTGCGTTTTTAAGTTCTCAGTTAAAGTACGGAGAACCACAAAAGTCAGATCTTATGCGCATCTATTTTTAAAAATTTAACAAACTATATCATAACTACGATTTAATAATAAATTATATCAATAAAAATAATTTTAAAAAATCTGTTATCATTTGAGTCTACAATCTTTGGCTTATTTAAAAGCTTTTCTGGTGTTTATAAATATTTTTTAACAACTTGTGGATACAAAAATAACTATTTTTAATTTTTAAAACTATGTTAAATTTTGTATAACTATTACAGTCACATTTTTAGACTGTGCAATAAAATAGTAGTGAAAAATTAATTTTTGTGTAATATTTGCTGTACTTATTAAATTCTAATTATTATAAATTCTTAATAATAAGCATTAAGTAAGTAATTAATTTTGATATTAGATAAATTTATACACTTACTAAAATTTTGAAAATTTAGAGAAACATGGGGCGCTCTAAGCATTATACTGAAGAAGTTCGTAATTTAATTATAAATCTTAAAAATCATGGTAAAGCCTACAAACAAATATAAGAACTGGTTGGATGCTTATCAACATTGATTTGTAATGCTTTAAAATGGATACCCAAACCAGAAAAACGTGGAAATAAAAGATTAACTACCGTAATAGAAGATCGTCGAATTGTATCGTTAGCAAAAAAGGAGTCATTTATTACTTTTAGAAAAATTAAAAAAGGCTAGAACTAAATATTAACCCCTCAACTGTTCGAAGACGATTAGCACATGCCGATTTAAATGCAAGAACATTTAGAAAAGTGCCACTTTTGAGAAAAAGACATATCGAAAATTGTTTAAAATTTGCACATATGCATGCTTCTTGGCCTAAAGAAAAAATGGTGAAACATTTTGTAGACTGATGAAAGCAAAGTTGAAATTTTTGGTTCCTATGTTCGTAAACAGTATGTTAGAAGACCAACGGGTGCAGCATATAAGCCACAATTTACATTAAAGACCGTCAAACATGTAGGTTCAAAAATAATGATATGAGGTTGTTTTTCTTTTTATGGTCTTAGACCAATATATCGCATAGAAGGTATCATGGATCGGTTTTTATATGTAAAAATACTTGAAGAGATCGTGCTGCTTTATGCTGAAGAAGAAATATTGTTAAATTTTTTGTTCCAGAAGGATAATGATCTTAAACATACGAGCAAGTTAGCCAAATTGTGTTTTAATAAGAACAAAATCATTGTAATGGAGTGGCCAGCACAATCCCCCGACATCAATCCGATTGAAAACTTGTGAATTGATGTTAAACAAGCAGTTTCTGAAAATAATCCAAGAGGTTGTAATCAATTGTGGGACGTAGTACAGTCAGCATGGCAAAATATATCTGTCGGAATCTTATTAATTCCATGCAACGAAGATGCTCGGCGGTTATTACAAATAAAGGTCATGCCACAAAATACTAATTTAGAGCTTCAAAAAAAAAAATGTTTTTGTAATAAAATTTAATTATTTTTTGACCTTTTCATAAAAAATGATTTTCAATACTATTTTATTGCACAGTTTAAAAGAAAATTACGAATGACCTTCAATCAATAATATTGAAATTTAAAACCATACAGTGTTGCAATTATCTTTCTTAATTTTTTTTTATACTAATATAATCACAACATTAGTCTATGAACAATAACAATAAAAAACAAACAGTAGAAAAATATATTTTGATGTTCAAAGTTTGTTAATAGAAAAATAAAATACGCACTACTATTTTACTGCACACGACTGTATTTTTTGAACAGATTTTTTATATGGTTTTTTATTTTTGTTGAAGATATTGATCTTTCATATTAAATGCTTATATTCTACATAAAAAATCAGATGTGTAACGCAACAAAACGTATCAGATGTGTAACGCAACAAAAGCGCATACTCAAACAAAAAGTTGCAAAACTGCAAAATATGATTAATAAATTACAAGGAAAATAAATAAGGAACTTAATCCTGGTGTTAAAGATTTAATTCAAAAACAAATTTTAACCAAAAAACTATTTCTAGATTAGTCATATGCTTGGTTAAACTTATTAAATTATTTTTTTACTTATTTGTAAAAAAAAAAAAAAAGATTAGCATCTTTGAATTACTATTATAAACAAAATTACTTGATTACTCAAGTAACCAAAAAAAAAAAAGTTAATAAAATTAATTGAAAACATAAGGAGTTGTATAAAATTAAAAAAACTTTTTACCATTTTAAACAGTTATCAAACGAACTCTTACTTTGCTCTTTTAAACGAACTCTTACTTTGCTCTTTTTTGCTTTCACCTTTTACACACCTCTCACACCCTCACACCTGTTTTAAGCTTTTTTTTTTTGCTAATGATACATATCAGCGCCATAAACAAATAATCAGCAATATCTCTTGTACTTTCTGAAGAAAGTTAAACGTGCATGACCAACTCATACAGTTTTGTTTTTCTTATTTTTTGCTTCAATGGCACTTCATATAAAGAATCGGATACTTAAATTAGAATACAAAAGAAGCACCATGAACTTTCTATGCACAGATTGTGACATTTTAAATTATGCACAGATTGTGACATTTTAAATTATGCACAAATTCTTAAAAATGACCAATTAACAATTCGTTCAACCACTCTGTGGCACAACCAACCTTTTATCAATGAGTAAATATCAAAACAGCATTATAATACTGATGTCTAACTTTAAAATTCTCCCTGTCGCTAGAAGCCACTGCCAGTATTAAGATTTAATAAGAGTAATTTGTTTTAAAGGACAAGGCCTCGTCTTTTAAAACAAATTACTTTAACTCAAATCCCTAAACAGCCATCAATTTTTTTAAATTTATTTTGTTGGAAATTATTTATTTATAGTATAAGAACATTTTATTTTATACAAAATTCGTAGCGCCACTCGCGCTACGAATTTTGTTTAAAAAAAAGTTCATAATTAGAATTCCGAACTCAACTAACTTTTATTTTTACGATATTGAATTTTTAATTTTTTTACTATTTTTAATATAATCTTTTAAAATATGATTCCTTTTAAAATATAATATGATATATATATATATATATATATATATATATATATATATATATATATATATATATATATATATATATATATATATATATATATATATATATATATATATATATATATCCTTATATCTATGTTGAAAATAATATTACACAGTATAAATGAAGGGAAATGCCTGAAATAATAAAAAACCTAAGAACCTGTAATGAAAGCAAGAGGTATGCTCGTTTGCCATTAGTGCTGTGGAAATTCAATATGATTCCAATCTGAGTTATTTGACAACAATTATAAATTTGAATCTGAACAAGATTTTTTGTGAAAGTTGAAAAAAATTATACTTATTTAACAAACTTGGCGAAGGTTGCCATAAGGTTTGAATTATGTGATGCTACAGCAGCTGCATTAGCAACAGCTGTATTAATAGACTATGGAGTTGTAAAAAAATTTGATAAATCACAAATAATTACAGAAAAATATTTTTTGGTAAAAAAAAAAAAAGAATCAGCAGCATCATAAGTTCCAAACACTTTGCTGATGTTAAAGAATTAACATCAGCAATGTGTTTGGAATAGATAGAAAAATTGACAAGTCTAGTACATTTTGTCAAGTGCAACACTGATAAAGATCCTATTATTGTTGCTTCAACCAAAGAAGAACTTCATCTCACATTTACAACAGAGTATGGGTCAACATCAAAAAGTTTCTTGACTTATGTAGTTATACCTTATGTAGGCAAACGCTACTGCCAATGTTTTGACAGAATATAATAGTGTTCATAGCTTAGTAGCTGTTATTGTAAATAACACAAGTTCAAATACAGGTGGAGATAACAGTTTGGTTGTAAAACTCGAAAAAATTCATAAAAAACGTTTTCACTTTGTAAGATGTTTGCTGTATTAAGTTGAACTCCCACTGCGACACACATGTGAATTAGATGGAAACACAATTGGCCCTAAGTCTTACAAGACCCTATTGGAGATGCTGCATCTAATCAAACTCTTTATAAACAGCCATTTGAATTTATTCCCAGTCAGAAATAGAGTTTTTTGTTAACAGTGAAGTTATAAGGGATCTTAGTTCAGACCAGCGAAAGCTTTATTAGTACTGTGTCGGGTCTCAAAAGGTTTAATTTCTAAAAAATTTCTTGAAAAAAAACCTGGACCAGTTTGTCAACCTAGATGGCTAACTTGGGCTCTCAAAACAACGATGGTTTATGTTAGGACTGACAAACCATCTTCTGAATTATTAGTAGTAACTAAATATATAGTTCAAGTATATTGTGTAATGTGGTTTGCTATTAAGCGCTCTGGAAAATACAAAGATGCTTGTCAACTTCTTTACAAAACCATTCAATTAGTAAAGCTTCAAGATACTACGATTCAGGGCTTTGTTGTTAAGAACTTACAAGGAAAATTTTCTGTACTGCATGCTGCTGGATGAAAATCCGAATATAAGAAACCAAGCCCTCCACCAAATCCTAAAAATAAGAGCATGGAAAGAAGGCATTAATTTTAAAACAAAGCTTAAGCTGAAATCTATAATGAAAACAAAATTTGATGCTGGTTCTTGGGACTATCTTGTGCTGTTAATGATATTCAGGTTAAACCCCCAACAACTTTTAGCTGACGTCTGAAACGTCTAACGTCTGAAAATCTGAGAAAGGCTATTGAATCAAATTTAAAATTCTTTATAATTGACATACCAAACAATTCTCAATCTGTGGAGAGAGCAGTAAAACTAACGTCTGAGGCGTCTAAACAAGTTTATTGTCGAAAAAAGCGACACAAATTCATTTTGAAAAAAAACTAATGTCAAAAAGAGAATAAAAGAAACGTAAAAAATTGTGACTATTTTATTAACTGAACATGGAATTCGATATAATAGATTTCAAATACCTTTTTTGAAAACAATTTAAAAGTTTAAACTAAATCACTTAAAAATATATCAAATCTTTAACACTTTCTTTAGCTTTTATTAAAATGGTTTCAAACCATTAGTATAAAATATAAGGAAAATAAAAGTCTTTTTCGTTCATATTTTTGATGATATTAAACAATCAGCCCAAATACTTATGTTTACATCAATTGCTTTTTTTTTTTTAATTAAACAACGCATTTTTTATGAGTTTTTATAACTTTCATGATTTTCTGTCGTTTTTACTTTTTTATTTTTAAAATTGTTCTGCTCGAAGATTGTTAGCAACAAATTATTTTATTGCTGAAGTTTTTTTGTTTTTGTTTTTGTATTTATACTGTTTTTTTGTTTTTTATCATTTAATGTGCATGTAAATTTTTGTGAAACGGGGCTCGGTGATAAGACTTCGTCTTGTTCCGGCCAGGATTTTCTTTTACTGTAATTTCTTTTTTGTAATATTTATCAACGGCAAAATAAATAAATAATAATAATAAAAAAAAAAAAATAAATAAAAAAATGTTAAGTTTATAAAATTCCTAATAACATAGACCTCCAGGATCGGTTTTCTAGGAGAGGGGAAGAGGTGATGTGGGGGAAATGCACCAAGGCTCCACAATTTGGGGTCTCCAAACGGTCATGAACTTCTCAATAAAGCTTTTTTTTTAATGTAAATAACTTAACAATTATTTAAAATGACTAAAATTCGTGTATATTATACTTATTATATCTTTAGGTAAATCTTAGTTTTTGATGTCTTTTTGAAATCTTTGATTTTTCTATTTTTTATCTTTAAACCTTTTTTTTTCAACCTACTGCAGAAGTTTTTGAGCCCTTTATATCTGTATGCCATTAAAATGTGTTGCATCCGCGTTCCCAGAAATAGAAAACTGGCCCTTTAGATATCTATAAAATAAGCTACAAAACATATCAAAATGACTGAAATTATTTTAATTTATTTATTTATAATCTAATTTATTTTAAGTTACTAGAGAATGTAACTTAAAAAAAAAAAGTGATTGTTTTGTTTTACTAATATTGCAATACACAAATGCCAGGGTGACTCCGCTGCCTAAAAGATGTGTTTCTTTTTTTTAAATCATAAAGATTTAAAAAAAAAAAAAACATCTTGTAGGCAGCGGCCTACTGTCGCAATAGTAAATGTTCAGAATAAATAAACAAACATTATTGTTACTCTTAAATTCAAAAAATTTGTGAGCAACATTTCTCGTATGTATTGTTTAATTTTCTCTACCCGACAATAGAAGTTCTTGTTTTTAGTTTTCTCTTAATTAAATGATGTTTTTATGTTTTTCTTTTTTGTACTGTAATTTTTCTTGTCTAACCACTGCGAATTTGCAAGCAGTAATAAAGACTGCAGTGCATCCACATATCAAGACTGTTAACTTCGAGCATCAAAATATTTTACTTAATTTTTTTTTTTTTGAAACAGTTTTTAAACTAAACTTCAAAGAATTTGCAAGGCATACATGACATACGTCAAATGTCCACAAATTGCACGAAGTGCTGTTGTTGATTTTTGCTTCAAGAAATTGTTTTAGAAATGTATTGAAACTTATTTTGTTCTTGGTACATGGAAGCTCTGCAAATCTGCACCTAATTTATGACTACATCTTTTCGTGAAACCTTAATACTATGCTCGTACTGGTATACCGCTGAGTGGAAACAGATGACTTTGATTTGTAGATACCAAAT
Organism: Hydra vulgaris; assembly: GCF_022113875.1. Taxonomy (NCBI): domain Eukaryota; kingdom Metazoa; phylum Cnidaria; class Hydrozoa; order Anthoathecata; family Hydridae; genus Hydra; species Hydra vulgaris. The sequence continues at coordinate 5,686,385 of NC_061161.1, read as the reverse complement.
AACCTTTATTGCGATGACATCTGCGAACGTTCTGTCAAATCCCTAATCGGTTCAACTGATAAGTACAGAAACAAGAACAAATTCAAATGCTGTACTTAGCACAGTAGTTGTACCTCTAACATGTGATTTAACTTTGTTGTGCACACGCTTGTGAAAAGTTGCCTTTTGAATGCAATAACAGCGAGTTACACATCCGTCTATTATAGCGTCCATGGTCCATTGATGCACTATTGTTCACAAGGCAGAAGTTGGTTTTTACGTACATTTTATGAAAAAAAGGTTCTTTGATATGAGTAGTAGAGTAAACTGGGGTAAGAATAAACGAAAAAAGAGTGAACGGTTTAGCAATAACCATATAAAACAAAAAATCTTTAAAAGTACGTTCGTAATTTAGAGAATTTTGTGCTTAATGTGTAAAAATTGTTTTAAAAAACCTCAAGAAAAAGGTAAAAGAAGGATTTCCAAAACCAAGTCAAATCATGCTAGCTGCTTGTATGAAAGTGATAAAAAACCTGATATAATAAAAAGTTAAGAGTTTATTCAAAAAGACAAGTTAATCTTCTTCTAAATAAATATTTTTTTGTATTAAATGAAACTTAAAAGTGTTCATTAACAAAAGTAAGAGAACTAAAACCCGGGAACAAAAATCTCATACTACACTGGGATCGTAAATTACGGATCTATGTCCGTTCCGACCACTTCTTAACTTATATTTTACTTAAATATTTTTTAATATTCTAAGTTATCTATTTAATATGTGTTAAATGTGAAGACTTAACTAGTTACCTAAACACATTAATAATATAAGTATTTCTATCACCGCATATGCGCAAAAAATTTCTTCCGGTGTTTTGATATTTTTTGAAGTATTTTATTAAATTAACTCTCTTTCGTATGTATTTTTACATATGTTATGTATATAACAACTTTTTTAACTTTGTTATAAAACTAAATTACTAAAAACTATTCCATACTGCATAGAGACTTTAAATGAGAAAATTGTATTTTAAAACCTTAAAAAGAGAAAATATTACCGACGAACTATAATAGTACTCAAAAAAACTTTTAACTAAACTTTTTTGAGGTGCTTACAAATCAAAACACAAATAACGAAAGTCAACTTTTTTATGTGAGAAAACAATGCAATATAAAACTGTGCGCATTTTAACCGTTCAAATATTTCTGTTTTAAATCATAGTCATAGTATTTAACTAGTCTGGAAACGCGGGCCGTTTTCTTAAAACACTTAAGTTCCTCTCTAAACTAGTGCTCAGCCTACTTTAGAGATCATCAAATTGTAAACATTGTATTTCGCTATAGATAAGTTACATATAATCTGGGATAAATATTGAAATGGATGAACAAATTGTGATTTTTTTGGTTATTCAGTTTCAAGTTAAAATTTTGGATTGCATATATATTTCATATTCCGAATAAAAATGATGAACATAGAATAAAATAAAGACATCAACTGTTGATAAATGTAGTTATGTGACAGAGTTTGTAGTGGTATTAATATGCTTATTCAACCATATAGCTTATACCATATCAGCATTAAAATTATATGCTATATGAAAATATGTTAGAGATGTAAACATTTCATCGATTGTATAACTTGATGGATGTATATGAGTATAAATGCTTTGTATTATATTCAGAGTATATTTATTTAAAATGTTAGCTAATAGAGCTTAATAAACTCTATATTCTATATATAGTTTACTTAGCTGGATTAGTTGATAATTTATATATCATGTTGGTATTTATATATCATGTTACACTATGTTGGTATTTTTTATGGAAACAAGAAAAAATAAGGTACAATTTTATCATTTTGAATGGTTTCAAAGCTAAATTAGACAATGTTGGTATTTTTTAAGATATGTGCTATACCCTTTAACACAGCATATTTATCTACCTTTGAGAGAAAATTAAATTTAACCGTGTGATATACATCGTTTCTTGCAAAACAAACACATAAATATTCTTTCTTCACTTTGGTTAGGATAATTTAAAATAGGTAGTCTAATGTTTGAACTTAAATTGAGATCTGCCTTCAACAAATAACAACTCAATAGCAGCTAAAACAGCATCGAATTCATTAAAATTTTCAAAGTGTGCGCTACAAAAAGACATTTTAAAAACATTTGATGCACTCTCAGTCCGGTCACCCCTTAAAGCTCAAGTTATTTCACGAAATCTATAGAAAACGGCCATCGTTTCCAGACTAGTTAAATACTATGACTATGTTTAAATCAAGTCCTATCTCACTGATACCGTTTACAGCTGTGTCAATAGCCTGTTCACTAAAGCGTTTTACAATTGCGTCTGATTACTAAAGCGTTTTACAATTGCGATTGACCACTATAACGTTTTACAATTGCGATTGACCGCTAAAGCGTTTTATAATTGCGCTGTGTTTACATAAAATTGTTTAGGGTAACTTTTTCTGTTTTTATATTTTTAAATCGACTTAGTAAAACTTTAAACTTTCTGTACCAAGAAATATTGTGCCAAATTAATATTGTTTTATGACAATTTGTTACCAACAATGATGCATTAGATCAACACTCTCCTGAACTTATATTTTGAAGTAGAAAAATTATTATTGTTTTTAATTAACTGTTATCAATTTTAAAGTTAATTAAAAAAAAAAAAAAAGTTATTATTCACTCATAAAACAACACTATAACAACAAATATCACTTAAGATTGAGACTCTTTTGCATTGTTGAAGAGAAAAAAAACAACAGTTTCACATATTTGTGCACCCAGTGGCATTAATTTGTGATGGCACTAATTTATTGTGCACTGGTGTATAACTTTACTACAAAAAAAAAGTATTATGAATAACTGAGATGTTTGAATATGATAATGTACAGAAATCAACTAACGGGAGTAGAAAGTATAGTTTCTCTCTATGCACACAAATGCATAGGCGCCAACAAGATTTTTTGATGTTCCAGATAAACCACTTCCACACATTGTGCAAACTACAAACTCAAGTACGTTTATACCTATGCCATTTGAAGAGGCCTTGCAAAAAATTGTAATGGCGGTTGTCTGGGAACAAAAAAGCCCTCAAATGCTTGCATCTATCTCCCCTGCCCAAACGTAAGGGCACTAATGTAGTAAAATTTTCCGATCCTTTACCCCCAAAAAAATAAACAAATGAGGGTTTGTACATTTTGCATCAACATTTTGTAGTTTACACTATTATTTAACGATATTTAAATTCTGTCGAAAAGTTTGAATTTGATTTTAGATCGTTAAGTTAAAAATTTTACTACAGTAAGTGCCCATATATTTAAGCAGGGGGACAAGCGTTTCAGGGCTATTTGTTGACAGCTCTCCGCCATACCAATTTTTTACAAGATCTCCTCATTTGCTGCTCCTCAACAACACCCCACCCTCTCTAATTACGGGGTATGGGTAGCCTACACTTGGCACTGGGTTTTAAGCTTTGTTTTCAATATTACTTTTCTCGCGTGACTCGCTTTTTACAGGCTTACTAAAGATGGGTGCCTGAAAAAAACGTCTGCCTTAAGCATAGTTTATATTTATTTGACGCGTCTCATTAAACAGAAAAAGTAAAATAGGACTTTACTGGGAATCGAATTGTGTCACTGCCCATAACATCATCCACTCAGCTAAGCGATCTCTTCAATATTGCAAGAATTATTTATATTTAAATTTATATTTGCATATATTTAATGATGTTTTTTAATTTGGAATCCTTTGCCGCTAACAAAGGGCTTTAGGGTCGTATAAAGACTTTATACGTTTTTCACCCCAAAATTTATTGAAATAAAAAAGTTACTTTTTTTTTCAAAGTGTGTGTGTGTGTGTGGGGGGGAGGGGGTATATAAACATGTACGTAATTTTTAAGGGGAGCGGAGACTTAAAGGTACGCATGGCAAAAGGGAGAGGGGGTGTCAAATTTAAGAATTTTTGGCGTACGTACTTTATGGACGACCCCTTAAGCAAATAAATTAAATATAATACAGGGTGTCTGCCAATATTTAAAGATGGATTTCCCTGACTTTTCCCTGATTCTCAAGCTGTTTTTGCTGACCTAATTTAAACTAACAAAAGCTAAACTTTAGAGAAAATTAACTTAAATTCATTCAGAAAAATGCTTTAGTACAAATATATATAAATATAATTACAAGCAACATTCAAATTATCAATGAAAGGCCATAAAAAAAATCTTCTGAATAAATTTCTACATTACGTGTATGATACAAAACTGACAGGTTATGTACATTTGCCACATAGCCATTTTCCCTGATTATTTCAAATTACAACCCAATTTCCCTGATTATTCTCTGGTCTTTTGCAGAAATCTAAATTCCCTGATTTTCTTGATCTGGCCGACACCCTGTAATAACTTCCACGAACGGATTTTAAACAAATTTTTCTTTAAGGATAAACAAAAACGCCCTTACTCTTTTATACCCATAATTTTATTATACTTAATTTTAGTCGTTTATTATGATCAGTAAGAAACGATTTTTGAATTCAGATCAAGAGGTTCCACGTTATGGATTTTTAATCCGATGCTCTAACTATTGAGAAGAGGCTGCTCTAACTACAGACTTTTATAGACATCTTCCTATCGTATTCAGAATCAAGTTTTTTTAAATTAAACATCTTTTAAAATAAACATCTATTGATTATTTAAATATATTATAGTATATAAATTTAAAAAAAACATTGTGTTCTATTTTAATTCTTATTTTTTAGAGTAACGATCGTGTATGTCCTCACCGTTTAAATTCATATTTCTGCTGTACACCTCGTTTCTTTGTGAGAACTTTTTATTTTAACATTTTTTTTTTACTTTTTTACTTAAAAAAGATAGTGAGTCGCAGTATATTGAATACTTTGCCTTTATATTTAATGACACATAATGCGTTAAGTTATGCCCCTCGTTATAAACTATTATTAAAAAGAAAAAAAAGCAAATTGCTGCCTAAAAATGCTTGTTTTATCAATAATAATTTTATTAAAAAAAACTTTTTTGTGAAAAAAATATTTACAAAAATATACCTTAAAACCCCCGTTTTGATGAAGACGGGGGTTTTTTAATCAAAAAAACGACATTATTAATTTTTTTTAGTTTTGAATTAAAACAAATATTATATTCAAAATAAGCGTATTATTCTACATTTCTTGAGTACCAGGTTGATATAGTTTAGAAGAAAAAAAATTTTAACAATATTAGGATCCGTCATAACTTTAGAATCCAAAGAGAAACCTCGAAAACTCATTTAAATTAAAAAAAAAAGTAAGGTTCTTTTTTTACCGAAGACATCCATTTGCAGCTATATATATATATATATATATATATATATATATATATATATATATATATATATATATATATAAATATATATATATATATATATATATATATATATATATATATATATATATATATATATATATATATATATATGTATATATATATATTTATATGTATAAATATATATTTATATATATAAGTATATATATATATATATATATATATATTTATAAATATGTATCTATGTATATATATACATATTTTTATATATGTATGTATCTATATATATATATATACATATATATATATATATATATATATATATATATATATATATATATATATATATATATATATATATATATATATATATATATATATATATATATATATACATTTATATATGTATATATATATATATAAACATTTATATATATATATAAATATATATATTTATATATATATATATATATATATATATATATATATATGTATATATATATATATATATATATATACATATATATATATATATTTATATATGTTTATATATATATAAATATATATATATATTTATATATATATAAATATATATGTTTTTATGTTTATATATATATGTCTATATATATATATATATATATATATATATATATATATATATATATATATATATATATATATATATATATATATATATATATATATATAAAAATTTGGTATGACTATAATGATTTGAAGTGGTTAAAAGAATTGAAAGATACACTAGACTTGAAGAGCTACTGAAGAAAGCTGAAGCAGATCGGTTGGCTCCTTATAATCCAGTGAGAACAGACGATAAAGATCAGGAACTTATAGGTGAAGAAGATGAATCACCTTTTAAAAAATTTTAAAAAAAATCAGTGTTTGGTGTTATGTTTTTTAGTTCCTTTTAATTATTTTCTTGTCATTTCTCTCTCTCCCCTCACCTTTATTTGTTTTATGTCATGCAAGAGGTAAAAAATTTTGATTCCTTCATTCTAAAAAACTTCTTTTACAGGTTTTCCCCAGCTGTACCTTAAAAGAGAAGATTATCACACCTACTTAAGCAGTTAACCAATTTTTTAAGCCTGATAGACCTAAATCAAGACACAAAATTTGAAATTGTCTATATTTATGAATTCTGAATAAGGAAAAATTAGGAAAAAATCCTGATGCTGTTGCGAGTAGTTTTTGACTATTACTCAGCGAGCTCTGCCAGATTGTCTAGTGCATGTGTGTGATGACCAGCCTAATCCAGCCATTCTAATCCTACTCAGGTCTGGAAGCAACACAGGTATTAAAACAGAGACAAACACAGATTTGTAACTAGTATACGGGTGTAACGTAAGTTAAGATTACACTCTTTTGTCTCAAGGTCTTTATCATCCCAGTTCTTTTAGCGACAAACTTGAGTAAATGATCTTTCCCTCTGGCTGTTTCCTATCCTAGTGATTATTACTACCAATACAAGAGCAGCTGTCAAGCACAACCTTTACAATACTAGTTTATAATTTAAAATTATAGCTTGCCCACCTGATTGAAAAAAGTTGCATTATTGTCATTGTCGACTGCTACGATACGATTTACAAATGAGTTTTTTTAGGCGGAGTTTGTTTGCTAACAACAACAATACTTTTTATTCAAGCAATAAAATAAAAGATCTTTGAAAAATATTTAATAAAGAATTACTAAAAATTGATAAGTGGTAAAATGAAATTTATGTTGTCCTGCACATCTTATTAGGGTGATCAAATTCTTGAAAGTAAACTACTTTCTTAATGAGTAAGCCGTTAAAAGGTAACCATTAACTTTTTAAGAGTAATGTTAGATCAAACTTTATAAAACTTTATATTGATTAAAAAAAATTAAAAATAAAATCAATACTAAATACTCAACCCTTTTAAAATACAGTCAAGGCCGAAAAAACCGATCTAGAAAATTTGTGTTTTTTTTTACAGACTCTAAAGTAAATTTTAAAAAAGTGTTATGAGTAATTTTATATAAGGTATCGATATATAAAAATCATGCTTATACAAACACTATTATATATATATATATATATATATATATATATATATATATATATATATATATATATATATATATATATATATATATATATATATATATATATATATATATATATATATATATATATATATATATATATATATATATATATATATATATATATATATATATATATATATATATAGATATATATATATATATATATATATATATATATATATATATATATATATATATACATATATATATATATATATATATATATATATATATATATATATATATATATATATATATATATATATATATATATATATATATATATATATATATATATATATATATAGATATATATACACTTTATATAAGAAAAAAAACCTCAAAGTTTTTTATTAAAGAAAATCAACGCCAAAGCATTAAAAAACTCGTTTTACAATGTAATGTTGCTATAAAAAAAGGTGTTACCAAACATACATAAAGCAAAATAATTGTTGGCAGAGTTGTTTTATTGCATTATTATCTTAATCGAGTCATTTCATTCTGAACACACTCTCTTAAATTAGTACTTTGTCATAGCACCTTTTGCAGCTAGGACTGCTTTAATTTACAAGGCATACTATTAACAAGCATTGTTAATAAAAAGAAACTAAGTTAATTTTATCTTTGAGTGTTTACTGTAGGTTTCCAATTGGATTTACGTCGGGTGATTGACAAAGCCACCAGTCCAATCTAAGCATGGTTTTTTTAACATATGTTTTATTATGTTTTTATTATGTGCTTAGGATCATTGTATTGTTGAAGTTGGTAGTTATTGAGTCATTGTATTGTTGAAGTTGGTAGTTATTGAGTCATTGTATTGTTGAAGTTGGTAGTTATTGAGTCATTGTATTGTTGAAGTTGGTAGTTATTGAGTCATTGTATTGTTGAAGTTGGTAGTTATTGAGTCATTGTATTGTTGAAGTTGGTAGTTATTGAGTCATTGTATTGTTGAAGTTGAAAGTTATTGAGTTATTGTATTGTTGAAGTTGGTAGTTATTGAGTCATTGTATTGTTGAAGTTGGTAGTTATTGAGTCATTGTATTGTTGAAGTTGGTAGTTATTGAGTCATTGTATTGTTGAAGTTGGTAGTTATTAAGTCATTGTATTGTTGAAGTTGGTAGTTATTGAATCATTGTATTGTTGAAGTTGGTAGTTATTGAGTCATTGTATTGTTGATGTTGGTAGTTATTAAGTCATTATATTGTTGAAGTTGGTAGTTATTGAGTCATTGTATTGTTGAAGTTGGATTTGCATGATATACAAGGATCCCATTGTACTGATATTGATCCATAATGCTTTTAATCTTGTGAAACCTAGCATGCGGTGAAAAGCATCCCTATAAGTTTATTTTTTTGATGTTTAACAGTGAATTTAATACACCCAAGATAATATTTTTCATTACTACGTCTCTAAACAAAAAAACTTTGAGTGCATGGAAAACCAAAAGGAGATTTATTTGACCAAACAACTGGTCAATAATCTGACCAATACTTTTTCAGAAAACCAGTAATGCTACTTTTTCACATCAAATTTTAGGTGCAATATCTGTATGATATATTTCATTTAAGTTTTGATATATACTTTTCATTTACACATAGTTATCTAACATATATATTATACAAGTAAGCAAAAAATGCATGTAGGATTATATTTTGCGTTTTTGTATATGTTCAAGGAATTGGGGTAATCTATGTTAAGGTGGTAGTCATAAAAAAATGTGACTTTGAGAAATAAAAAGGAACCTACTATTTTTAAGTGTTAATATAGTTTCTTGTAGAGAATTATGTTGAATAAAAAATCAATGGTGGAAAAAGTGTCACAAAATTACCAAAATTGATTACATTCTAAAATGCTTTAAGTTATTTGCAAAAATATTTTTTGCAAATTAACTTAAATAAAATTTTTCCCAATAGCTCATCTGTAACTAACACTTTAAAAATTGGATAGATTTTTTATCTAGAGAGGAATTAAATTTAGTAACTCATGTGTCTTATTTTTAAACATTTTAATTTCAAAAATTGGACAGCCTAAAAAGTTATCAAAATACGTGACTAAAAAGATGCGGCAGGTGATTTAATTTTTTTGGAAATGAAGTGATACAGGATGAAGTTTTAGTTAAAAAATAATCATCATTATAATGGATACACACTATGGTATTTTATATGAATAAAAATTTTTTTACCACCTTAAAGATGGATATCAATCTATGCAATGGGAATTACCATTAGTGTATATAAACTTAATTTACACTATGTTAAAAATAAAACATAAAATTTATAATTGTATTTCATACGGAGACAATTAGCAGTAATATTGTAAAACATTGATAAGTGTTGCGAATGTAAAGTTTACCGGTAACTTTACCTGTAAATTTATCTGGAAATTTTGACATTTTTGTAATGGATACACACCATGGTATTTTATTTGAATAAAAATTTTTTTACCACCTTAAAGATGGTTATTAATCTATGCAATGGAAATTACCATTAGTGTATATAAACTTAATTTACACTATGTTAAAAATAAAACATCAAATTTACAATTATATTTCATTTTTATGAATTTAGCAAATTTTCTCATAAATTTTTTTTCGTACCTTTTAATCTCAGTTAAAAATAAGTTATTTTTATAAGATTTTATTGAAATAAATTTTTTTTTTTAAATAGAACAGATACAGAACATTCAATAAAGATTCTACATGGTCTTTTTTGGAAAAACAAAACGATTTGAAAATTTTTATAAAGTGCAAAAAATTAAAATATATCAGGAAAAGGTCATTACTCCCTTATTCTTGACTTTTATTTTAAGATAAAATAAAAAATATATGCTTTTATTTATTTATTTATAATTGTTTTTAACATTTGTAATTTCTGTATTTAAAAATAATTTCAGCAGTATATACTGATGGCGACAATATAAACAGAACTTGGTGAAAAGACATATTGTCTTCTTGTGTCAGCCCTTCATTATATATGATCTGGTGATAACCATTATCCATATTCCACTTACACAATGCTTATTCATCAGCATGGTGAAAATCAAAAAAAATTAATCGAAAAATATATTTATATATATAATTTTTTAAATTTATTTTCTAATATTTTTACATTTTTAAGAAAATACAAACGAAAATAAAATAAAATAATCACCATGTAATTTCGGTCACCATGTAGTTTCGGTCATTTAAGAAAAAATGTAAAAAAAGCATTCAAAACTCAAATTTTAAAAACTTTTTTTTCTCAAATAATATTTGTAATTAGTTTGTAAATATAAATCTATAAAAAAAACACAATAATATTTATATGCAACCTGCTGATATAATTCTTTGGCAAAACAACAATTTAATAAAATGCATACTATTAAATTTTAAAATAAGCAAACTATTAAAATAAATGATCATATTTAATCTTAGCATTATTAGGAATCACCAAATTAATTATATTTACAAAAAAAAAATCATTAATTTTTAAAAACTAACTATTTTTTTTAATAAAACTTGTGAAATTTAAATACTTTACTTTCGGTCATTCACGGATAAGCAACGGAGACAATTAGCAGTAATATTGTAAAACATTGATAAGTGTTGCGAATGTAAAGTTTACCGGTAACTTTACCTGTAAACTTACCAGTAAATTTTGAAATTTTTATAATGGATACACACCATGGTATTTTATTTGAATAAAAAATTTGATCATAATTTCAAAGGTTCTTTGAGTTTTAAAAAATATCAAGTTTGTGACATTTTTTTTGGACATAAAATTAATACTCAATGACAATTATGGATGCGTTGTGAACCTCTGACCATTGCTTGTGTGGATCTTGCTGTTCTGCTATGGTCAATGATACGTGCAAGAATTGCCAATAAATATACAAAGCTCATTTAAAGCAAAGTAGTGTTTGTTTGTTATCTGAAAAAAAAATCCTTTTAAATTAACTGAAAAATATGTATTTAATTGTATTAACTGTGGCGTAGCAAATGTGATTATGTCCCAAATAATAAAATAGTTGACTAACTACAATAAAAATTAAAAATATTACTACTTATATTTAAAAAGGCCTTTTTTTATGTGCTCCTTCTCGTTTTCTTTGGTGCCCCAAAAGGCTTTTTTTTTTTTTGAGCCCGGAACAACTCTCTCCTTAGTTACTGATATTACCTGAACTTATATCGTAATTTTACAATAAAACAACATTTAAAAAATAGTTTTCATTATTTGTGACATTAAGTTTGTGATACGATATTAGTATTTATATAGTGACCGAACTTATGAGAGTAAAGTTCGGTCAAAGTAGATGTTTGAAAGTAGAGATTGAAAGTAGATGTTCTCATTTGAAATTAAATATTGAGCACTAGTTTTTATTTTCCATTTTTTTATTTTTACAATATCAATTATCAATATAATTTTCTGTATGTTTCAGGAAAAAAAAATAAAAAATTTTTATATTTATGCGTGACAAATAAATGTTCAAAGCTTAACTGATCGATCTTAGGCGATTTTGCGGTATCATTTTTTTTTTAAAATGATATTTAAAAATTAAATTTTGTCAAAATTTATATTTATCTAGGATGTAAACTAAATTAAAATTTTCTTCAATTAATAACAACATATTACGGAAAAAATCACATACTAAAACTTTTTAGTCCCTGTGTAATAAGGTTTAACCAATTCACATCAAGTGGTAATCCACTGTTATTCAGGGTGGTAGCCCTCTTAGCTCCTGATTGGAGGTAATCCACTGTTATTCAGAGTGGTATCCTGCTTATTAGTAAACAGAATAATATTATTAATGGCAAAAGTATTATCAATGGCAAAAGAAAAAGAAAAGGGTTTTGAACACAATCCAATATCTGCACTAACAAACTGGCCAAAAATGGCTGGTCAACCATCAGAAACAACTACTAGATATGACTGTTGAATTAAGTCACTCGCAGCAACAATTAAATTTCTCACAGAGAAAATATCAACACTTGAGACGGACAATGTTGCTCTTAAACTTGAATTACAACAAATTAAAAAGCATCAAACAACAACACAAACTTCACAAACGTGTACAGCAAATTCAACAGCTTGGTCAGAGGTTGTAGCTAACCCCAAATCAATAGCAGCAAAGGCTATTGCAAAGGCTACTGAACAAAATAATAAGATGTAAGCAACTAAGGCAACCCATATAGTCATTTATGGTCTTCCTTGCGCAAAAAGTTACGATGATGATAAAGCTGCTGTAAAAGGTGTTATTGAGGCCATTAAAACAGTTTCAACGCACAAAATAGTCCATAGGCTTCCAGCAAATATAAGTGCTCAAAAAGACTCACCAACTGCTCAACCGATTATTGTCCAATTTGAAGATGTGGAAACTAGGAACAGTATACTAGCTTTTGCAAAAAATCTACCAAAATTTGACAGTTACAGGAACAAAGTTTTTATTATTCCAGACCGAACTCCTTCTGAGGTTGATACTTTTAACAAGCTTAATAAAAATAGGAAAAAATACAATGACGCTCTAAAGACAAATAATGCGCTCAACCAACCCTTTTGATTTGTCATCCGAGGAGGGAGGCTCAAATGCATCAACACACAAAAAACAATCAATATTAACAGTACTGAGAAAAACCCGTTTGGTGACTGGAAAGAAGCTTGGGCAGCTGCAGGACTATCATATGTCATTCCAGTCTGAACAATTAACTAATCAATCAGCAAATACTTCGGCACCAAACAAAAGCAATCTTCATCAGAACAAATCAAAATCTCTCCCTTGCTTCAACACCAATGCAACTTCACTCATTAAAGACAAATTACTGAACTCCAATTATTAGCTGAACAAAACAAATATGATCTAATTTTTATAACTGAAACTTGGTTCAATTCTACTTCTGCTCCATCAATCAATAACTATATGCTATTTAGGAAGGATAGAATTAGTTACGGAGGTAGTGTAGCAATTTATGTTCAAAATGATATAATGGCATGTAAACTAGACAACTCGCAGCTAAATAAAAACTTTAAATGCAAAGAATCTGAACAACTTTGGGTTGAAATAAAGTTACCATCAGAAAAATTTTTAGTTAGTTGTATTTATCGCCCTGAGAGGAACTCACCAACTGCTTCAGTGCAAATAAATGAAATAATTTGTGCTCTTGGTTACGCTAGATACTTAGTTGATTGAAAAGTATATAATGGCTTAATTGTGACAGGAGACTTTAACTTTCCAGGCATAAATTGGCAATCTGACTGGAGAATCACATCTGACAATGAAAATAGTCTTGAATACAGGTTCAATGATGCTCTCTGTGACAACCACCTCTACCAGCATGTCAAATGTCCAAATTTTATAAAAACTGATGGAAATCTTAGCAACAAACTTGATCTAATTATATCAGAATCAAAAGATAGAATCAACAAAGTTTTAACAGGACCTTGTCTTGGTACAGCCTCTCAAGGGCATATTGGCAGCACAATTTAAGCAGTAGTAATCAAAATAGTTTTAACAGCAAAAAATTCCTTTATAAATATGGTAAATATGATGAAATAAACACTTTTATAAATAACATAAATTGGCAAGCTAGAATTATGGATCATGATGTTGAGAAATGTTATTCCATATGGTCTAACCTCTATAATGAAGCATGCCATAAGTTTATTCCAAAGGCATCAAAAAATACTGCCAAAAAAAAGCAACCCTGGATCACAAACAAGTTAATGAAGCTAATTAGACTAAAAAAAGAACTCTGGTTCAAAAATGCAAACTCAAAGTGGAAAAATGCAGCGCACATCACAGAGTATACAGCTGTCAAAAATGAGGTCAAAAAAAATAGCAAACGAGTATTACGTTTCTATGAGTCAGAGCTAGCTAACGACAAGCACAATCCAAAAAGACTATTTGCATATATTAATAGTAAACAGATAGTGAGCAATCAAATATCAGCCTTAATCTCAGATTCAAACCAAATGAGCAGTGATGGAATAACAAAAGCAAACAAAGGTGTTTGAGGCCAAAACATTGTTCTCAAACGCCTAAATATGCTTGATGGAAATAAGTCAATGGGTGATGATAACATTAATCCGTTTGTTTTAAAAACATGTGCCACACCAATGGCAGTTTCGCTAACTTTGATTTTTCAACTTTCAATAAAATCAGGAAAAGTTCCACTATCGTGGCTCAGAGCTAATGTTACACCTATTTATAAAAATGGTAGCAGAACAGATCCAGCCAATTACAGGCCCATATCGTTCACTTCTATTCCATGCAAACTTATGGAAAAAATAGTTAGACAAGTAATAATCAATCATTTGGTAAATAACAAATTGCTTTCCAAAACTCGACATGGTTTCGTTTCAAAAAAGACTTGCATCACAAGTCATTTAGAAACAATGGACTTTTTGACTTTTAACAAATCAAAGAAAAAACCAGTCGACCTAATTTTTCTTGACTTCGCAAAGCGTTTGATAAAGTTTTGCATATAAGATTGCTGCAAAAGCTTGAAATATATGGTATAAATGGCAATCTTCTAAACTGGATAAAAGCTGGTTTAATGTAAAACAAGCGTGAGATAATTTGCGTTTAATTTAAAATTTAATTTTTTTTAATTCACAAAAACTAGTATATACAGCTGTAGAATGAAAAAAAAGTCAAACTTTTACATTAGTTTGTATTTTAATGCTAATTTTTAAATAAAGTTATAAAAAAAAAAAAAATGTGTTTTGTTATAAATTTTAGTGCTAATTAAACTTTGCTAATTGTACTAAAAGGTATTGATACATTAATGCAGCCAACATTTTGTCTACTTTTTTTACGCACCATGTAGTGTTGATAATGCAGCCAATTTGTTTACTTTTATTGAAAAATGTAACTCTTTTAGGAATAGCATATGCGGATGCCAAATAAAAGACATATAAAGATCTTATGGGTGATAATTCCATTACACATAACGCGCTACTGCATATACTGACTAAGAACAGATTTATTAGTTGCGGAAAATTGAGATGACGTTCTCTTAACTTTTTATCGGATAGGGCGTTGAACTGAAAACCTGTTATCTCATCATTTAACTTCAGCCAGAAGCGAACATTTTTAATATAATTCTATTCCTACTTTTGTTAAACGCTTTATCTATCGTGTTTTTATTTACTATAGTGTTTTAATTTACTATAGTGTTTTTATTTACTATAGTGTTTTTATTTACTATAGTGTTTTTATTTACTATAGTGTTTTTATTTACTATAGTGTTTTTTTTGTTCATAACACAAGGCTTGCCATTTCCGCATTAGTTTTTTGATGCACAGTTTTGTATTTAAAAAAAAAAAAGTTTTATTGCATAAGTTTAGGTAGGTTTTATGCTACTTAATAAATAAAACTTGTTTATTATTAACAAGCATGCAAAATAAAAACAAGCGAATAAACCCTCTCTTTTGACAAACTTTTACATCAGCACATATTCAGAGATGACCACAAATAAAAGTTTATAGATAAATTTTAAAGTGTTTAAATTTTAATAAAACCATAAACTGTAAAAAATTTTTAACAAGAGTGTAACAAAGCTTATAAAAAATTATTTTGCAATATATTAAAGTGCTAAATATTTTACCAAATTCTCAAAACAAGCAAAAATATAAATAACACAAAAGTTGCAAAAACGAAGGAAAAAAAAAGAAACAATGCTAAAAAAAGATCGTTTACTTTGAGAACCTTAAAATCTTTTCTTGCGGATCTTCAGATGACCTTGTTGCATATAAGTTGACAGTTTTTTTAAAATATTGTTTGAAATTGAAATAGCATGTTTTTTTTCCAAACCAAAAACAACAGACTCATTGCATTAACTCAATGATTGCAGAATGACTTTTAAAAAACAAAAATTTAGTTATGTATTTAACTTTGATACGAGCTAAGACTATAACTGTATCTAGTTCTTCTTTTTTCCAACTGTAGCTCTTATCATGGATTTATTGTATAAGATTTATTGTTTCACTGCTTTTTATTAAGTTATTAAAAAATTAATTGCTACTTGCTACTTGTATTTTGAGCAAGATCTGGCTATTTAAGTTCTGTTTTTAGTTTTATTCAATTTTATGCTTCAAAAGTAAGATCATTTTTGATCTTAAACATCTGACGATTGAAAAGTTTTAACTGAACGATCAGCAACTGTTCGCCAGCAAAACGCTAAATTATACTATCTGTATCAAAATCAATATCCTTATTTTGTCCTGATGTAACAAGTTACAGCATTTACAGCAAATAAAACAAGATTGTCAGGCTTTAAGTTTGGTAAAGATGAAGATGCTTTGAAAAATGTTCTTAATGGGGTTCAAAGTGTGGGTTTCAAGCTTGATTTTTATATAAACTGTGTTTAATCGTGTAATAGCATTCACCCAACAAATAGCATTTTGTTCACCCAACAAATAGCATTTTGTTCACCCAACAAATAGCATTTTGTTCACCCAACAAATAGCATTTTGTTCACCCAACAAATAGCATTTTGTTCACCCAACAAATAGCATTTTGTTCACCCAACAAATAGCATTTTGTTCACCCAACAAATAGCATTTTGTTCACCTAACAAATAGCATTTTGTTCACCCAACAAATAGCATTTTGTTCACCCAACAAATAGCATTTTGTTCACCCAACAAATATTTTTCTTTTTTTAAAAAAGAAATCTAACGATCTTTTTCTTTCTTTTTCTTTTTTTTTTTTTTTATTGCAAATAAAGTTTTCGTCACAAAACGATATTTAACCATTTTATTTGTCTATAAAAACTTTATAGTTAAATTATATTTTAAATAAAAAAAAACTTGTTTGTAATTATTAACACAAGACGCCCCAGACGCCGATACACATGTTTACAAGGCCTGTTAGTACAGATAGCTATGATTTTGATTAACATAATAGAAGATAATAGTTATACTAAACTTATAGTTTACTAAAGAATTTTAAGTACTATGTAATACTACTAAAAACTTTTTTTTGACCAACTTTTTTACGAGTTTTTATGAGGATTTACAAGTTTTTTAATTGCAGGTCTTTAACCTTAAAAATCTAAATAAAATAAGGTTTTTTAATTATTTCGAGACTTTTTTTTAGATGATTGCATTCGTCATTTTGAACATGTTTTTTTCATACCTTGTGCATTTTGGATGCGCAGCGTATTTACAAATCAAATTCAAAGAAATAAGGATTGCATAATTAGAGGCAAATTAAAAGGTAAATTTAAAAATTTTAATGATACTTTAATAATACTATTTTTAAATGTTTACTTCAGATTAATATTTATTTATATTTGTATCTTTGGTGTAAGAACTATTTTTTCAGAAAGTACATTGGTTTTGATTTTAATTGTGACTAATAAGTATTTTTTTGATGTTTTTGACTCTCTTTCCGATTTTCCATAACAAGCTGAAATCGAGGTTGATTTTTATGAAAAACAATCTTTATAAACATCTGTAACTTTTTTCTGTTAAAAAATAAAGTATATTTTTTAACTCTGAATAAATTATATTTTGAAAATCATTTGATACTTTCATTTATCATTTGTAAATTTTAACAAAAGTTAAATTTTCCTCCTGACATTATTGAAATTATTATTTTTTTCTACAAAAGATTTTGTTTACAAAATAAGTAAAGGAAAATAAACATTAATTTGTATAAAGCTTCTGAGCATTCTCATGCTACTGTCAATCAATAATCTACCATCATTGATATGCTCCATTGACCCTGGTACCGCTATTCCATATCATTTATATCCTGATAAAAGCATTCACCAAGTTCGTCAAATTTAAACTGAATGCCTACCATTAGTGCGCCTAAAAATATTTTTTATTTTATTTTCTCCAGGCTAAAATTAGGGAACTTGGAATTCATATATTTAAATGCTGCACTCAAAATTTTTTTCATCAGACTGAGTTTTATATATAGTGTTGTCAGGAGAATTTTTCTGCGCTCAACAAGTGCTACATAAACAACACTCTTGACACCAGGTTCTAAAGATTGTCTTTTAAGTCATTCCGGTTTAATGTAATGAGCCACCCTCACTCGACTACTCCACTCACAGTGAAAGCATCAGAACTTTGTTTAACTGAGCTACGTTCCTAGAATAAGTGCTATCAACTTTTGATTTACATAGTTACCACAAATCTGCAACTGATTTGAATAAGGATGTACTCCTACACAATGGAAACTGTGTTTCCATTGTGTAGGAGTACAGCCTTGAAACTTATTTTTGACAAGTCTACAAACAGTCTCTGTTCTTTATTAGCACACTGAATCTTTAATTCACCCATCACACCTTCCACATTATGACAATAGGAAACTCTTTCTGCCATTAAAAATACGGTTCAAACTAATTGGGTCTGCTGCAAAATACAATTATTCTAACATCATCTTGAAGTAGATCCCACTGTTGCAATATAGATCCTAATAGCTCAGATTTTGCTCTTAGTAGTTCTAAATCCCAAACCAAATCATTAAGTTCATTTTGAGAGATTTAATGAGGGTCATGATTAGCTGGAGTAAGTATAAATATTACAACTCCCGAAGTTGATAACTCTGAAGCATCGTTTTCAGTGACAGGATCTTACGATCCTCTTTGAGTCTCCGTGTTCTGATATTTAATGTACAACGATACTTATACCATAGTATATTGTAATAAGAACAAAAAAAAAAAAAAAAAAGTTAAATTATTAAATTAATAAAAAATAAATTTACAAAGCTAAAATTAAAACACAATATGTATGCCAATCCTCATAAAAAAATGAAAAATTATTTTTGCTTCAATTGTGCCAGTGGTTGAAAACAAAAAGACAAACTTAATAATTATTAAGTGCTACAAAAAATTACTTAAATGAGAGACAAAGAACGCCAAAAATGAATTTTATAAAAACCTAGCTTCCAGAGCAAAACAGTGACTATTGTTTCTATATCTATATATCAAAATACAAACAATCGTATCCAATCACTTCAAAATAAAAGTAATGTTATTAATTTCAATTGGTATTTGTCAAAGAGGTCACAAATCAAATTCCTGAAATTGATGTTAAAAATATAACTACTTTTAAAGCAATGAATGAAGGTAAAACATTGTTTAAATATGATAAAATATTGGAATTTTTGAACAACATAAATAAACCTATTGATAGTTATAGCAGTGACAAGGTTCAGTCTAGAGTTTTTTTTTTGTTATTTAGGTGCCCCAAGAAGACCTAACGGTCTTGTCACAGAGCACCGCAGAAGTGCATTTAACCAGGAAGTTCACGCCTCCTTCCTTACCGTGACGCAAAAATATGTCCGAAGCTTGTTTTGAGCCTGGATCTCCTGCTTATAAAGCAAGCGCTGTAACCACTTAAAGAATGCTCGGCAATTCTTAAAGAATGCTCGACATTACTAGTCTATTCAATTTTACTAATCTTTGAAAAAACCTTAGCTTCCAGCAAAATATCAAGTCATTGAAAAGAAGCACATGTCACTTCTAAAAAAGACATCTCAAAAAAGGTTATGAACTTATGCCAGAAAGTATTTTGATAGATCTATTTTGCTGTCGTCAATTAACTTTAGATTGTTTGAATCAGTAATACGGTTAACCTGGTTAATATGAGTTCAACAACATGAATTCTTGCCTAGAAAATCATTTGTAACAAATTTGTTAGAGACTGTCAACCTTCTATCAGCTTGCATGGAAAACAAATAACTCTGCTGATATCATTTACCTTGAGTTTGCGAAAGCATTTAACACTGTTCACAAAAAACTTTTGCTTAAACTAAGAAACTATGGTAACAATTATCGTAATCTTAGAAACTATGGTATTAATTATCGTAATCTTAGAAACAAAGAAAAAAGAAACAAAGAGTCATAAATAAACAAGTTTTTTATTGGTATTTCACAAGTTTATTTATTAGTTGTCCTTTTTGTGTCATCTATATCAATGACTTACCAAAAAATCTAACTAATACATCCATATTATTTTCTAGTGATACTAAAATCATCAATCAAATATACAACAACAATTCTAGACAAGCTCTTCAAGATGAACTTATCAGGGCGTTCGAATGATCAAAAAAATAGCTTATCTAGTTTAACTGTAAAAAATTTCATATTACTCATATTAGAAAAAACAATCCAAGGAAAGTTTACTTCATACCCGATTATAGTAATAAAAATTTAATAATTTTAGAGTCTTTATGTAAAAAAGATTTAAGTATTTTCGGCCAATCTGTACGTAAAAAATTGTTAGAGAAAGGCTCAATAATTTCGCCGTACTATGGTTTTAGCTTTACTTCATATAACATTACTTGTTATTCAACTATCTTTATTTATACAAGATGTAAACAATTTCTACTTACTTTAGTGACTTTTTTTTCATAAACACATCGTCGAAAGCATCGAGTAACAAACGTAAATCAATTTAGGAACCACATTAATAAATACTTTAAATTTTAACCTCAAATTTCAGGTCTTGTATATTGTTTTTAATCCTTGTTAAATTTTTTGGCTGTTATAGACTGAAGTTCTACGTAATTTCAGTTTCAATTCCTATGAGTTACAGCGTCAATTCTATAACTATAGCATAAATAAAAAATTTATTTTTTTAAATTTATATATTAAAAAAAAAATATTTTGTAAGATGTTATGGCTAAATTATTATGAAATTTAGGTCAAGGATTATGCTAAACACTCTATGTTATTTTTGACATTTTTATGTGTGTTGAAGCGTTGTTAACAGTATTTTCAAGTATTTTGGGAATTAAATATTTGTGCTACTTTAAAGTATGTATTATTTTATTTAAAAACTTATTTTGATTATATTTTAGTAAGTAAAAAAATGCTAAAGTGAATTATTTTTTGTATTTTTATTTATTTTTTGTATTTTTTGTATTTTGTATTTCACTCAGAGGGTAAAGCAATATGCGGCTAATAAGAAGTTTAATAAATCTGCGTCAGTTATAAAATCACGGAAATAAAATATTGATCTAGAAAATTAAACTTTTGTTGAAAGTTTTTATTCTCAAATAAAACTTGTTTACATATCTAAGGCAACAGTTTTCTTTTTCTCACTAACTTAGTCTTTTATTTATTTGTTCCATTGTTTCATTTTACTAATATCTTTAAACAGCTTCAGTTTCTCTCAAATCACTGTCTAATGAATATTTTAATATTTTTTTTGTATTTTTACATTTTCTGCTCTTGTTGTTTAATTTACATCCAATTTAGTTGTGTATTTATTTAGTTCTCTTTATATATTACAAATTTGGTTGATTTGTAGTGAGTTTTTCTATCATCTATATTTTAGAGAGGTAAAAGGTTGTCCTGAATAATTGTACATCTATTATATTTTTCAAATATTTTTAATTTAAGACTTTTCCTCTATCCATCTACATGTCATGTAGCTGGATGAAGGTTAGTTTTAAACTTTATTCTAAATATTATGAACAAATATTTGACTAGTACCTAAATATTTTAGCCGGACGTTGTTGCGACACTTTGTTAATCTCCTCTAAGTTCTTTGTAATTTAGAATATTACAAACTATTTATAGTTTTATTTAATGTCATGTGAGCTTGCTTATAGTTTGACTTTTTGTCCAATGAGCATGCATATAGTTTTATTTAAAGTCCAATGAGCTTACATATGTTTTTATTTAAAATCCAATGAACTTGCATTTAAATAAAAACAGAGTTGTGCTTTTAATGATTTATTAGATATACAGGTTTTAGCTGTAGGGGAGACCGGGACTAGATGACTCGGTTTTTATTCTATGAGCTCTGTAGCCCTAACAGCATATTTTTTCGAAAAAGTTAAAGTGTAGTCTCAAAGAAGATGAATTTGGGTAACTTACAAAGTTTAAATTTATTTACAAAAAAAATTCTTGGGGCCTTTCCGAGCCCCCCCCCCAAAAAAAAAAATAAATTGCACAAATCAAAAATGATTATTAATGTACTATTAAGTGCACAATTAATAGAAATTTTTTTACTATTAACTTTGGCAACAAATTTAAGCCAATAATTCAACATTACTTTTATCTGGTACGAAATATTAGTACGTATAACAGTCAAAACAGTAGCCTACTTTTTATCTGTTAAAAAAAAAAAAAAAAATTTTAAAATTTTTAAAATTTTTTTGTAAGAAGAAATTTTTTCAATATAAAATATACATTTTTTTCCATAGTAAATGGTATTTCGGGGTAAACTTACCCCGAAATAATTTTTAATAAACAGTCTATAGATCCTGAAAAACGGCAACTTTGAAAAAAAATCTGACTGTATATAGTAAAATAATTGTGACTGGAACTTTCACTATAATTTTTTTTCAAACGTTGCACAGTGGGCCAGGTGGTAGACAAAACCTCAAAAAAAAAATTTCGAAATACTTCCAACTACTTAGTACATTATATTTATAAGAGCATAATGTATGGTTTAAAACATTATTTGTAGTTTGATTGTACATCATAAATATACAATTATTATTTACAATTGAATATAATGATTAATTAATTTTTTTTTTTTTAATATACCATAACAACATAACTATAACAACAAATAACTTTTAAATTATTTAACATATGCGAAATTAATTGACATATTATTAAAATTTAATTTGATAGCTTTTCAAAAAATACCATAACAAGTTCCAAGGTCTTGTATTAAAGTCACAGTTTTATTTTGAAATATAAAGGTAAGATTCTTGTTTATAGTATAAAAATATTATGTTAAAAGTGGCTCATATAGTTAAGAACCTGCTGGAACAGCATATTAATGGTAGAATAAGTTAATACAATATATGTACAGCCTGTTGGTGCTGTTTTATTCTGCTCATAGCTGCTCCTTTAGGTTTGGTAAACATTTAAAAAATATATATTGTTGTAAAATGCTATTCGCGACTAACCTATTTTTTGGTTTGTTGTCATTATTAGGTGTTGTGCTTATTGACTGGCCTAATTAAATATATCTGAAATAAAAATAATGGCCATATTCATGTTATATTAGTTTATAGTGGTTGCACTAATAATTTTAAATTAATTTTTTTGTAGTTGATATGAAGATAAGTGATGTCCATAACCGTATACGGCATGACCAACTAAATCCGAGTGATAAATCATTTTCTTTGTCTGTAGAATCTATTTTAGTCTCTATGAATTTGGGTTCTACTGGGTGTGCTGCATTTTTAAAAGTTTATCAAAAGAAATGGAAGGATGAAAACCGAGGAAACATAAAGTTTGAGAGTAAAAATAAAAATTGGTTGACTCAG
Organism: Hydra vulgaris; assembly: GCF_022113875.1. NCBI lineage: Eukaryota > Metazoa > Cnidaria > Hydrozoa > Anthoathecata > Hydridae > Hydra > Hydra vulgaris. Next base: position 5,662,764 of record NC_061161.1, on the reverse strand, counting down.
GACTTTAAATCTACATACAGTAATAATATATCTAAGCCTGATAATTCTAGTCAATTACATAAGATTGATGGAAGACCAAGTTGTTCCTTTAAAGATGCTTCTGACAAAACCAAAAGGAGATGACTTAATAATATTATAAATAATTTTTCTAGTGATGAGTTGCTCCACTAAGCAAGGCTTAAATAAAGAAATGAGTATAATTATGAGGCTGCCAATCAAGTTGCTGAGATATCAGAACCTTCTAGTCAATTTAAAAAGTATACACCTGATGAAGGTCTGGCATTAATTATAGATGGTGGCATGTCAAAATCAACCTACCAACTTATGAGAAATGGAGCTGAAGAACGTGACTGCCATATATATCCTTCATACAACAACATAAGATTGTCCAAAGCTAAGTGCTATCCAGAGAACATCTTTGTTGATGATTATTCAGCACATGTACCAATACAAGAATTATTAAAACATACAGTAAAAAGACTTTGTGAGGTGCAAGCTCCTGTGATCAGCACAATGCTAGATGGTTTGACCCGGTTGACTTTGCGTTGCAAGGCTGGGTTTGATGGGGCTACTGGGCAAAGCATGTACAAGCAAATTAGTATTGAGGAAACTGGAGATCGTAACTTAAAAAAAGAAGAATCTCTGTTCATTACCTGCTTAGCACCACTAGAACTCAGTGGGTTCTGAAATAACAAAAAAGTACTATTATGGCGAAATGAAAAGCCATCATCTACTGCATATTGTCGTCCAAAGATTTTCTTTTCAAAATGAAAGCAAAGCAATTGTTATAGAAGAAGCAAAATATTTAGAATCTGAAATCAAAAAATGTGGTGTTTTTAATTTTAATTTTAATGAAAAGGAACTGGTTGTCAAAAGTATTATTGAACTGACCATGATTGATGGCAAAATTTAAACTATTCTGTCTCATGTGACTAACTCAACTCAATGTTGCTCTGTGTGTGGTGTGTCTCCAAAAAACATGAATAACTTAGAAATGATGCTGAAATTGGACAATTCTAATAATTTAGAATTGAAATATGGTCTTTCTAGCCTGCATGCCTGGATTAGGTTTTTTGAGATGGTATTGCATATTGGATATAAACTAGAAACTCAAAAGTGACAGTCTAGAGCTATAGAAGATAAGGAAAATGTTATGCAAGTGAAGAAACGTATACAGACAGAATTTATGAACCAAATGGGACTAGTTGTGGATTTCCCAAAAAGTGGAGGATCTGGTAAGTGAAATTACATAAATACTTTTATATAAACCATCAGGTTAACTATCACATATATACAATTTGTAGGTACCAGTAATAATGGTAACACTGCCCGACGAGCCTTTGCAAACTATCAATCAACTGCCAAAATTTTGAAAGTAGATGAAACTCTTTTATTTTATTTTTACATCATACTAGTCACTTTATCATCTGGATTTGAAATTGACACTGTCAAATTTAAAGAGTTCTGTATTACTGCTCTTAAACTTTACATATCTAAGTATTCCTGGTATTACATGGCACAATCAGTACACAAAATTTTAGTTCATGGCCATGCCATCATTGCTAGACAGTACTTGCCAATTGGACTGATTTCAGAGGAGGCCCAAGAGGCCTGTAACAAGGATTTTAAAAAGTTTAGGGAAGATTTTAGTAGAAAGACTTCCAGAATCGACACAAATCGTGACCTAGTTAACAGGCTACTTGTATCTAGTGATCCTGTCATAACATCATTAAGAAAGTGTCATAAAAAAAATGCTAAGAGTTTAAAAAAATACCCCAGTGAAGTTTTGGCTTTGCTGAGGGAATCAGCTTCACCTTCTTCTTTTTCTTTGTAGCTAAACACAATTTGTTGTTTGATTTTTAAAAAAGGTTTATATTGAAAAAAATATTTTTTTACTACCTAAGCCTATTAAATGTCTTTTTTTTTATTAAAAATTAAAATATTCTTGTTAAAAATAAATATTATTTTATTTATAATGATTATTTATATATCTAAATGGGTTTGTGGACCAATTGGGTAATAATTAGGTTTTGTCCACCACTTCCCATATACCTGGCCCACTGTGCGCTGTTAAATAGCTTTCAGCTGTTGTAAAAGTGTCTAAAAAAGATGCTGAAGAATGGCTTTAAAAACAACCAATATGAAGAATTAATCTCCCTCCACTTATTTACATACCAATAGCAAAAATAAATAAAAGTATACCTAACAATGTTTACCTGCTTTATTTATCTATTTATTTACAATAAAGTTGGTATACTTACAAATACGCTTAATGGTTGTTGATGTCGCAATACAGACGCATAATCACTTACTGATAAAACCTTTCCAAAAGTCTTGGCTTGAATATATAAGAGAGGTCTTCTTACTTGGTCCAACTTAATTCGAATTGATGCTAAAAGTGAATTTAAAGGAGAAGATACAAAACTTCTTGAAAAAAATAAATACAAATACGAACAAAAGAATTGTTGAAATGTGCAATCGTACACTCGCTCAAAAACGTTTTGTTCGCACATATTCTCAGGAATTGTTAATGAATTCTAGAAGATCAGCTGAATGGGTTGGGTTTCGCCTGCCTTATTAAATCAATTATAATAATGTGACTTAATTATTTTTAAACAAGTCACATTATTATTAATTATTACACATTTAATTAATTATAATTAAATGTGTAATAATTAATAATAATGTGACTTGTTTGTTAGGTAAAAAACCGATTAATGCTATCAAAATGAAAAAACAACATTAACTCCATCAGTGACTGCTAATAGAGAAAGGTTTAAAAGAAATTTTATTACCCCTAACCGCAAAAGTGCGTTATTTATATGCACTAGGCGGGTTAAAAGGTAGTCAAAAAAGGGCTGCTTACCATATTTGGTCTTTAAGACTTATTCAATTAATTTAGTAATCTTGCTGTAGAAAAAAATTATTCGTGAAGAGTTACAATTTGTTACAGATTAAACCCAGTTATCTCTTAATAGAATAATCAAATAAGTTTTTGTGCATATGCCAAAGTAATGATTCCATTGTTTGGTATCAATCCATTGTTTGTTTTCAAGAGGAGAGAGAAATGTTGTAACTTGCTCGTAAATATCAATTTGGTGTCCTTCACTTCTAATCCTAGCCTAAGTATTTTTCAGTTCAATCTGATGGTCAAGACATTGTTTGTAGTGATAATGCTTAAGATTTATTTTAACAACAGTTTTGCAAACTTCTTTTGCTATCTTCTTGTCATATCCTTTAGCTTCTAGAACACAATACCTTTTTGTTTGTAAATCGACATTATATTCGTCTTTTAATTTGCCAACGATCTTAGTCTCATTAAAGTAGACGATTTTTTTTTTAGTCTCATTAAAGTAAGAATGATCTTTTGTCGTTAAAATCTTTATTTTCTTTCATACCTTAGTAAATATTTTTACTCTGTACTTCCTCAATAAACTATCAGTATCAGTTTAGAACAGCTAAGTTATTTGGCTATATTTGTTTTAATCTGCTTGTACCAGAAATTATACATTAGGTGTTTGCTTATATCTAAGACAGTCAGTCTAACGGAAGTATGTCTGTTCAGCTTTTGTCTAGCTTTCGTGCTTTGAATAGCTGTAAGATCACCATCATATTTTTTATGTAATAGGTAGGCTGGGTGAGCTACAAGTTTTCTTAATCGATCTGCTTCCGCAAATAAGATCAACACGTATGCGCTTTCTCATATTATTTATATTTGCAAAAAATTGCATTGTTCATAAGTTTAAAGAACTCCTTTTCAAAGTCAGATTTAGTCTTTGCTCTTGAATCAGTATTCATTTGAATATAGAAAGCCATTCATAGTTCCTGCTTAAACCTAAATATAGGAAGCCATTCATAGTTCTTGCTTAAGTTATATAATAAATAGCTTATAAATAGCTATATAAGTAGCTAAAAAGTTATATAATAAATAGTTTATAAATAATATTATAAATAACTTTTATGACTCCTTATGAAAAATGATTTCTTGTTTTCAACTTTTGTTACTTAAAATCACAAAGTCAAATAAAATGTTCAGTATTACTTCAAAGAATTAATATTAATAAGTCAGAAATATTTTGTATAAGTGTACTAACATTTTTGTCATTTAAGACATGCAATAATGCAATAATGTATTAGTGACTAAACTTTTCTTGAATTTGACGCAGCATATTTTTCTTTAAAAAAGAATCTCCAGGGTTTGATGAAATTCGAAGTAATATCCTAATATCGAATAAAAAAAGCATTACAAAATCTTTGTTCCACAATGTAAACCTATCTTTATATCAAGGAGTATTTCTTGATATACTTAAACTTGCAAGAATATACCCAATTTTTTAAAAATATTGAACTTTCTGTTTTCTCAAGTATCTTCGAACGTGTAGTTTATAATAAAATATTTGATTATTTTACAAAAATTAAATTTTTTAATCCAAAAAAATCGGATTTCAAAAAAATATATTCAACAGAACATGCCATTATTGAATTAGTCGACCAAATAACTGATGGTTTAGAAAAAGATGAAATTACTCTCGGAGTATTCATAGATTTATCCAAGGCATTCGAAACCGTTGATCACTTGTATGGGGTATGCAATAAGTTATATCATTGGATAAAAAGTTATCTATTTAATAGAAAACAATATGTTCAAAACAAGAAATCCGGAATACTGAGTATTCTGTATGGAGTGCTTCAAGGATCAATCCTAGGACCGCTCTTATTTTTAATTTATGTTAATTTATGTTAATGATTTTAATATTGTATCAGTAAAACTAAATGCAATCATGTTTACAGACGAAACAAATCTATTTTTATCTAACTACATTATTAATCAATTATATACTGACATGAACATTTAATTAGAAAAATTAAATTTCAGTTCAGGTCAGGTCAAGTTCAGGTCAAGTTCAGGTCAGGTTCAAGTTCAGGTCAAGTTCAGGTCAAATAAACTTTCTCTTTACGTTAAAAAAACAAAATATGCCTTTTTTTATAAAAACACAAGAAGAAAACCTTCCGCTAAAACTGCCAAAACTTATTATAAATTATAAACAAATTAAAAACAAGATACAATAAAGTTTTAGGGAGTTATTGTGGATAATCATTTATCATGGCTCCTACTTATAAAATATATACTATCAAAAATTAGTAAAACCATTAGTATTGTATATCAAATTCGCTCATACATAAATTCACATAGTCTACAGCTTATATACTTCAGCTTAATTCATTGTTACATTACTTATGCAAATATTACATGAGCAAGTTGTCAACCTACAAAACTTAAAAAAATTCTTTGCTTGCAAAAACATGCTTGTAGAATTATATACAACAAAAAAGGGGGTACCAGACTGAATTCTTAATGATGGATATGAAAATGATGAACATATATCAGATAAAAATTTACCAACACCTAACTTTATGTATAAATATACCAATAATCTAACTCCTGAAATCTTTATAAGTAAATTTGATAAAAATCTAAATGAAAAGTTTTTCTTAAGAATAAACCAAAGTAACACATATAAATTACCTAAAAAAGTAAACAAACACACAGAATATAGTGTAGCTTATAGAGGTCCTAAGCAGGGCCGGTGATGAGGTGATGCGAGAGAAGCGATTGCATTGGGCCTCGCGGAGACTATTAGAATGCTATTGAAAGAATAAAAAAGACAAATAATTTTTTAAAGTCAAATTTGGAACATTATATTAGAACACTTCAGTATTAAAACTATTTGAAAAATATATTTAGAGTATTTATAGACTTAATGTAATATTTTCTAATTAAAGCACGAGTTCAATTAACGAGTAAATTTTCTTAAAAATATATATATATATATATATATAATTGCAGCAATACAGAGCCGTGATAATAAAACCTTTATTGATGTTTTCGTTAGAAAACCTGAAAGAAACGAATCATAATATATATGGTCTTTACAAATTTATTGTTCGAAGGTTTAGTTCACTAATATTGCTTATCAACTTTCAGTTAATCTAGCCAGTCAATCAATACAACGTATATATTTATATTTTTTATTTCAAAAAAATTAATAATAATAATAATAATAATTGATAATAAAACCTTTATTGATGTTTTCGTTAGAAAACCTGAAAGAAACGAATCAAAATATATGGTCTTTACAAATTTATTGTTCGAAGGTTTAGTTCACTAATATTGCTTATCAACTTTCAGTTAATCTAGCCAGTCAATCAATACAACGTATATATTTATATTTTTTATTTCAAAAAAATTAATAATAATAATAATAATAATTGAAGCTGTGTTCTTGAGAGTCTTAAGAAAGAATTTAACAACTGTAGATGTTAGATTTTAACAACTGTTTTTCGCTAAAAATTTTAAGTTTATTTTTAAAATCAATTACTGAATTAGCGTTAACAACTTCACTGTCCAAACGATTCCAATTTTCAACTATACAGTTTGTGAAGAAATGATGCCTCGGCAAAAAGTTTTGAACGTACTGCCTTCGCAACCTTTGATTGTGTCCTCTAGTTAGTCTATCCAATACTTCTGGTTCACGATGCCAATTGATAGTATCAAATTTGTTCATGAATTTGTAGATTTGGATAAGATCACCTTTTTCTCTTCTATTTGATAGATTTTGTAAGTCCATTTTATCTAATTTTTGCTCGTAACTGTCTTTCTTTTTTTTGTAGCCAAATTTCGCTGAATTTTTTCTATTAAGTTTATACCTTTAATAAAATATGGTTCCGCACTTGAAAAGCATATTCTAAGTGTGGCCCAACGAGTGACATATATAACAATTTTGTTGATGTTTTATCTGGATAGAGAATTGCGTGCTTTAGCATATCCAATTTTTGATTCGACTTACTTACCATTTTTTCAATGTGGTCTTTCCATTTTAAATTGTCCGAAATATAAACACCAAGTTCTCTTTTCAATGACGTTACTATTAGTCCATGTTGAATAATCTCTGTTTCTGTAGCATTATATTTTAAATTATACTTTAATTTTGGTTTATCACGACCAAAATACATGACTTCACATTTATCTTTATTAAAACTGATAAGCCATCTTTTAGTCCAGTTAAATAAGATGTCAAGATCAAACTGTAGAGAGTTATTGTTTTTGTTTCTTATTTACTGAAAATGTTTATTAAGAAAAAAAAAATTTTTTCAAAGTGTTCTTCTTATAACTTATAGCATCTTTTATTTTGTTGTCTAGATCATCTAGTTAAAATGTGGAAACAAGCAAAACGAGATTGAGATATATGAAGAAAATTCTTTAAAAAAAATGGCTGTACAAAAAGAAAATTAACTGCAAAAAGAAAAGCAGATAGTGAAAAACACAAAGTTACTTTGAATAAATACTTCAAAATAAGCAATGCTGACAAAGAAGCAGACGAAAAAAAAATAAAAAGGATTCTGAAGAAAATCATGATTAAGATGAAAATAAAATTAATGACAACGATATGGAAGAAAATATAGTCAAAGGCAATAAACAAGATGCCCAATTAGAGAATTTTGAATTAAACATTACAGTAGAAACAATTCAACCGAATACGACTGGGAGTAAAGATGAATATTATGATGAAGAACTGAGTATAACAGATGATCCTGCAACTTGGCCCGAGATAATTACTCAACGAATAAGAGACTATTTAATTAAGAAAAGACCACCAAAAATTCTTCCAGATGATTTTCCCTGTCAAAACAATGGAAGACATTGTTCAAAAGTGCATTTAAAATGAAAGCTTTTAAATGCAGAAATAATAGCTCGTCCGTGGATAATATACTCTGATTCAAAGGACAGAATATTTTGTTTTTATTGTCGCCTATTTAGTGTAGGGGTACCATTTGGTGCACTTGAAATAAAAATATTTACAAAATATTACCAGTGCACGAAAACTCGAAAAATCATTTGATAACAATGTTAAAATGTAAAGATTTTCAAAAAAGACTGTCTACTGAACAAACAATCGAAAAAGTGCAGCAAAAGTTGCTCAATCAAGAAAATATTTGTTGTTATAAAATTTTTGAAAGAGTTTTCTGTGGTTTAGTTTTTAGTTGAGCGCAATATAGCATTTTGAAGATCTGTTGAAAAACTAGGTGATGCAAGAAATGGAAATTATATAGGTATTATAGAGTTACTTGGAAAATTTGATCCAATAATGCAGGACCATCTACAGCGAATTGTCAGTAAAACAACTGATGAACATTATCTAAGTAAAACAATCCAAAATGAAATTATAAATGTAATAGGCAGTAAAATTCGAAATAAAATTATTGAACGAATAAAAAAAAGAAAGTATTTTGCTGTTATTCTTGACTGTACTTGAGACATTAATCACAAAGAACAAATGTCTCTTAGCCTTAGATATGTTTCAGACGGTACACTATCAGGTTCAAGTGCCAATGAATATGAACAGTTTATTAAACTTATACATGTAGAGAGCAGTGCAGGAGAAAATCTATTTTCTGCGTTGAAACAAGAAATTCAATCTTAAGGACTGAACATTAATGACATTTGAGGGCACGGCTATGACAACGGTTCTAACATGAAGGAAAATGTTTCAGTTGTTCAGGCTAGATTGTTAAAAGAAAATTCAAGAGCATTTTTTTGCTTTGTACATGTCAAAATTACAATCTCCTATTGGGAGATATAGTTAAAATTTGCCCAGAAGCTATAACATTTTTCGGTATTCTTCAACGTTTTATTTTCGGCATTTACAAAAAGACGGGTGGTGCTTCTCAAATATGTAATAAAGCTTACTGTGAAACTGATTTGTGATACCAGATGGGAATGTCGGATTCAAAGTATTAAAGCAGTAAGATTCCAAATAGGTGAATTTTAATTGCATTTTTTGAAGTATCAGAAACCTCTGAAAATCCACAAATCAAAAGTGAGGCTAAATCACTTGGAAACTTAATGAAAGTTTTTAGTGGTTTTTTAATATGATTTACTCTTCCAAGTAAACTTTGTAAATAAAGAATATATATATATATATATATATATATATATATATATATATATATATATATATATATATATATATATATATATATATATTTATATATATATTAAATATATTCACTTGTAATTGTTTATATTTTTTATTTTAGCTTGTAAATTTTATAAAATATTAACGTGATGTTTTAAAATGTAATAAAGAACATTGAAAAAAATATATATATATCTTTTTTGAGTCATTGTCTATTTATTATTTATACATTTATACAGCAAAATAAAACAAAATTGAAAAAAACTATAACATATTCAAAACAAAATTCAAATTGCCTTGAAGTTTGTAAATGACGATCCGATAAAAAAATGTAACTGTTAGTGTTGAGGGTGACTAACAGAAACGTAAATATTTATTCCTGAATGGTGTGGTGACTGTTGTTTCTAATAGTAAATGTGTCGATACCCAAACACTGTCCAAAAACTTAAAAATAACTAAAGTTGCAATCCAACAATAAGTTGCAAAAATAAAATAAATAAATTAAGAAATATTTGCAAGGATTTTTTTTTTAACTTAAAAATATGTTTTTGTTTATTAAGTCAAGTGAATACTGGTTAACAATATTTTTAAAAACAATTTATTAAAGTTATACTTTTCATATTTTAATAAAGAACTATTTTCCTAAGACAAGGATTTCTATATGAAATTAAGTGATCGGATGTTTTTAGAGTTAACATAGGTAAGTTAAAGTTATGGATATACCACCTCGTTAAGTATTTATTATTAATTTTTAGAAATTGGTTAATAAAGGTTTTTTGAAGCATGTCATTTTGGTATTTAAACATGAATAAAAAGTTTTGAAACAGGTTTAACTCACGAGCAGCCGTGGCGCAACTGTAACGCACTTGCCCTGTAATCAATTGATCAGTGGTTCAAACACCACCTCTGGGCAAGTTAGGCAACGGTTAGGAAGGAGGCGCAAACTTTCAATTAAATGCTCATCCGCGGTGCTCTGTGATAAGTCGTAAGGACTTCTTAGCGGCACCTAAATAAAACTCAAAAAAAAAAAAAAAAATGATCTTTAAGAGCTTTAATTTCCCGGAGTAACGGTCCGGAATAGGCGGATTAATGCACGTTACATCAAATTCTACTGGCTTGTATTTGTTTAATATATATATTTTTCAATGCTGAAGGGCAAGTACTTGCCCAAGCATCATTGAAATAGCTTATGTAGCTTTGGATTAAAGAGTAATATAAATCTATTCAACATTTTTTACTTAATAAGTAAATTTAAAATTTTTATTTTTAATTATGATTTATTTATTCCAACTATGTAATATCATTTTTCATCAAATATAATTTCTAGGATTATATGTGATGCAACTCTGTTTACTATGTTGTTATTTATAGTAAGCTGAGAAAGTTACAGAGGCAAGCCATTGGATTTAGATTGGTGATGAAATAAGAGAGTTTTAAGTTTAAACAAAGTTAAGCATATTTGAGGATAAGTTTTGAAGATAGGTAGATAAATTTGAGGATAGGTAGATATCATTTACATAAATCAAAAATAGCATTGAGGTACTTCACAGTTTATTTTTTATAATTTTGTACATGTTGAATAATAAGATAGTCCTTGTTTACTACTTTTACGGTAACTTTATTACTCCATATTTTTCAAGTATGTTCAAGATAATTTCATTATCAACATGTCTAAAGCTTTTGACAAATTAATGAACAAGCTAAAAATATAATTTTTTTAGCACACCCGTCCAGAATTTGACTGGTTGAGTCAGTTTTTGAAGAGTTGAATGCTCTTTTCGGAAACCAAACTGTTATCTAAATAAGTTTTTCAAGAAGATTTTTTGGAGAAGTTTTTCAAGAAAAATTTACAGTCTGTTATAAATAATATGCTAAAGCAACTTTGAAAAATAAGAAAGAATAAATATTGGTCTGTAGTTAGATTTTATAGAACTGTTGCCATTTTTGTATACAGGGACTACTCTTGCTATTTTTAATTGACAAGGAAAAACTCCAGTTGTTATCAAAAACTTAAAGATAAAATTTTTTAATAACATCAAACATTTTTGGAACATTAATATTAATATAGTTGGCAATTTTGTTTATTTTAAGTGCACTAAAAGTTGCCAGAAGTTCATTTACACTTTAAATGAACTTCTTTTTTTAAAAAAAGTATATATATATATATATATATATATATATATATATATATATATATATATATATATATATATATATATATATATATATATATATATATATATATATATATATATATATATATATATATATATATATATATATATATATATATGTATATAAAATGGATGAGTCGGAAACGTCTATAAATTTTACAGACAGTTCCGACTCATCCATTATATAGATTTTTTGTTTTTTTTTTTAAATAAGATTGCCATGTTTTATTCCCAGGATATATTTATGCTGCTATTTTTCTATGTTTATAAAAAATTTGTTAAAGTTTTCAACAATTTCTTTTTTATCAAATATTTCTTAGTTTATGTGGAGCTTAAACCTATTTGGAATATCGTTGTTTTATTGTTTTATTTCATGTCGTTTCTTTAATTCCCATGTCTTCTCATAATTTTCTATTAATAGTTTTAAGAGGTTAAAACTTTTTTTCTATTTAATCTAATTATTATGAGTTTTATTTTTTATAAATTTTTCATGCAACCTTTGTTTTTTTCTAAATAATTTTCTTAAATTATTTGCCATTCAAGGGTTAATTTTCGGAATTTTTTGTTTTTTATTTTTGGAATGTTTAGAAAACCACCGTGAAAATAAATTTTAAGCATTAAAATTTATATATAAATTTGCATTATTGCAGTTTAAAGATTCTGATCAATTTCTGTTATTCCCAAATTTTTATAATAGATTGTTAGCTTATTTGTCTTATATAAGTTCCAAAAGATTTTTAGATTTAAGAATGAGAGCTCCCGACAAGAAATTTTAATGTGGGCCATATATGGCATTTGTGTGCTAACCATATGCTTACCACTCTCCTTTATGGGATGGCGTTGATGCGTCCCATATGTGGCTATAATGTTTATCCCACTAAAACCACACTAAATAAGAACGAACGCCACACTTCATTTGTGCGTAAAGATTTCATGTGGTCCATGTGTGGCAAGCACATGTTAGCCATATATTTACCACTCTCCTTTATGGGATGGCGTTGATGCGTCCCAAATGTGGCTACAATGTTTATCCCACTAAAACCAAGCTAAATAAGAACGAAAGCCACGCTTCATTTGTGCGCAAAGGTTCATGTGGCCCACGTGTAGGAATCATATATTAGCTATATATTTACCACTTCACATTATGGGATGGCGTTGGAGTAGTCCACGTGTGGCTATAATACTTATATCGCTCAAAAATAAACGAAAGTTGCATTACATTTTTACAGGAAAATTGATATATATATATATATATATATATATATATATATATATATATATATATATATATATATATATATATATATATATATATATATATATATGTATATATATATATATATATATATATATATATATATATATATATATATATATATATATATATATATATATATATATATATATATATATATATATATATATATATATATATTATAAATATAAAAACATCAATTAATACGAGTTCTCTCAATACTATTGTTAATTTAAATTAACAATAGTATTGAGAGAATTCGTATTTATTGATGTTTTTATATTTTTAACATATATACTCTCATACAAGATGTCAACATTCAAATCATATATATTTATATATATGAAAAATAATATGCTTCTTGCTTTTTGTTATAAATTCATTTACAAACATATAAGTATACATTAACGTTTCATTAAATTTATTTATTCATTCTTCTCTCGATGCATACGTCTACCACCACGATCGGTTTAGTTATGCAGTGCAGCGGTGATGGCTTCATTGACATCTTTGTCTGTAGCATTTTTGCAATGCCTTCGAACAGCAACTAAAATCGGTTTATTGTTAATTATTATTTTGTTGATACATAATAGTTTATTTATTAAGGGTTTGTCAAATTTATTAATAAGTATGAAATTTGACAAACGGTGAACTCTAAGGGGATACTTTACTTTATTGCAATAAACTTTACAAAAGATTTAAATATTTGTTTGAGCGTTTCACAGAACAACAGCAATTCATTTGTAACTCATCAGTCATGAAAATATTCAAAATGTTTCGTATATTTTCCACCTGCTGTTGCTAACCAGTTAATCTACATTCAGAAAAAGAAAGTGAACAATTTAAAAGTACACAAAGGTGTAAAATTACGTACATAAATATATATAAGTGGTTACTAAAAAATAAAATTTATATATGAATAAAAATTATATATAAATAAAATTTTATATTATATAAATAAAAGTTAAATATTCTAATATTTAATTTTTCAATAGATTTTTAACGGATGCAACCGGAGTTTTAATTTAAAAGTTTTTTAATAATATTTAAGTAAAATTTGCAATAAGTGAAGCCATTTCTTCATCCTGACATTGGAACAACACAGCATCTAACTCTTTTATGTTACTTGATTTCTTGAATAAACCTTCTTCATATGACCAATTGGCATACGCTCTGTCAGATGTTTAATCTCTTTAGTCGCAGAAGTTGCAGATTTTACTAAATCAAATCAAATCAAATTGTTATAAGTATTTAAATGAAAGACAAATTAATATTTGTACTTTAAAAGATTTTTCACCTTAAAGTAGGTTTTCAATGGAAGACAATCGGTATTCCATTGATTGTGTGATTGGTGTAAAGATGTGAGTGGAGTTTTCGGTGTGAGGGATTGCCAAGAACTCCTGAGATAATTCCAACAAAATATATTATAAATATATTAACATAAACAATTTAAAAAATAAAATTTTCTAGTTTAATTACATTTATGCATATTTTAATTTAATGATCATTAATTATAATTATTCTACTTAACAGCAAACTTATAATTACTGAAATAAAATTTACAAAAAGCTTACTGAAGGTAAATTTATTTCTTCAGGATCATTTGGTAATGACACGAAGCTTTGAGTAGACTTGCCTTGGTGTTGGATTTCTCGAAAGACATTCTAATCATTCATCAAATTTTAATATCTAATAATAACTTAAACAAATTTTAACTTAAAGTATTGCTATCAAGCAATTAAACATGTTTAATACTTACAGCATGGCGTGGTATTGGCAGTAATGGTTGGCTACTAGGTTTTGATGTCTAAAATAATTTTATATTAATTTTAAAATCTAGTAAAATTCTATCTAATTTAAGAAAATAAAAACTTACATTTGTTGATTGTAATCAATAAGTGTAAGTCCATGTTTAAATAAATATTTTCGTTTTCACATTTAAAATAATTATTTAAAATTTTTTTCATAAACTCGTTTACGCTTGTTTTTTATAAAATTACTTTATAAGCTTACAGAAATGACAGCTGGCTGAAGAGTGGCCCACATGTGGACTACATATACCTTTCTTGTCGGGGAGGGGGCCCCACACACCCCCGTTGGAGAGGTCCTGTATATAAGTAATATAGTTTTAAATATTCTTCTTTTAACAATATTCCGTTATATAATGTAAATCACACATAAAATCACATTAAAAAAACATAGTTTAGTAATGATAACAAATTGTACATTACAATAAGTAAAAGTCCTAACACACCTAGGCTTTTGTTTTTTATTTTATATATTTACACTTTTTTATTTATAAATATTTATTTTTATTGCTCAAACATACTTACAACAGTTATGAATTGAAAATTATCAAAACGGAAAGCCACACGATATCATAGAATATTATAGAGTTTACAATGCATTGCGATAAAATTATTACAGTTGGTTAAAATTCAAAATGAGGCAAGATCGTGAGTTTTATATGTATGGCCCATATGATAGCCACATCAAATTTGCACGTATTTATTTAAGAATTATGCCATATTAAGTGGAAGAGTTATGTGAACCGCATTATGTGTTCCACAAGTGGGCCACACTTATCTTCATCAAATACGTCATTCATCAACTGTAATATATTTGTGCACTTTTAATCCACACGAAAGCACTACGACCACATGTGGGCCACATATACCTTTCTTGTCGGGAGAGTAAGTTATGAGAACTGATGAAAAATTGTTGATTGACATGATATCGTGTGAAACGTCAAGTGATTTCAACCTAATTTGTAATAGCATATTATGCGTGTTATGCCTTGCAAAACCTTTTTGTTTTGTTTTGTTTTTTTTTGTTTTTTTGTTTTGTTTTTTATAACAATGTTTGAGATACAAAGATTTAAAAATCCTATTAAAACTAAAAATAAGATAAATAAAGATAATAATAAATGTAAGATTAAAAAATCCTTTTTCAAACTTAATAAATAAAAAATATTCAAATAGTTGATTTAATAAATAAAAAGAAAGCGGACACTCGCAGAAGAAATTAATTCTTCATCGTGAACCGCTCGTAATTTTAAAAATCTCATAAAAATGAAATATATGCTAAATACAGGGTCAAATGTATAAACATGGTTTACATAAATGGTCAAGTGTATAATGCACAATAAAAGTTTAAATGCATTTATATACATATTCAGTTGCATCACTGCATAAAAAATAAAAAAGTAAATTATTCAATGGTTAAAAATACAAAAATATATCATGAATAGACAAAATGATTTCTTTAAGGTGGCACACAACTGAAAACAAGTTTTTTTGTAAATAATTAAAATTTTGATTTTTTTTTTTTTTAATGACAATTAATTTATATTAAAATAAAATAAAAAACAGATAATTTTTTTTTTTATCAATTTTATTATCCATAATGGCCAGAAATGTGTTGTAAAACATGTGTTTTTAGTAAATCTTTAAAACCTAATAACTTAATTTTGCCTTAACAACTGAAACTAAAATTTTGAACATAGCTTCCTAATCATATTTCACCCTGCTTGACCGTGGGAATTTTTATGATTTAAATTATTTCATGAAATATTGCATTTCTAACAAAATCACCTAATATATATATGAAATATCAATAAATCCAGCACTATAAACATCAATATTTCACTTTCTATAAATTTTCATGAAAATTCTGAGGGTTAAATGAAGTATTATACTATGATAAACAAATTCTGAAAATTTTATTATGCAATTCTGTTTTAATAATGAGAAAATGTGTTTCAAAGTTTAAAAAAATACATATTGAGAAAAAAGCAAAAATAAGAAAAAAATGTATAAGAACATAAAAATTATCAAAAACACTCTTGCTCTAAAATAAAATTTTGAATTATGACTTTTAAAACGGAAAACTAACAAGAGTCTGCGTATAACAAATTAAAACCAAGTTTGTGATGGTGTTTTACTGTTTTGAATTCAGAAAAACTCCTAAGACTGATGGTTGCTAAGGCGTTGTTAGGGAATTTATATTCAAGTGTCATCTACTAAAATGATATTAAATCAACTTTTATATCATTTTTGAGACTAATTTTTTTTTTTTATATGTTCAAGGAATGGTTATAGAATCAAAATACCCAAAAATCTAAAAATTGATTTTTTTCAAAAAACTTGCTTTTTTTCAGTTGTGTGCCACCTTAAGCTGTCGATCATTACATTTTATTAACAAAATTAGAAAACTATGGTAATAAACATATAAATATTGCGTGGTTTAAAAGCTATTTGTCAAATAAAATACAAAACATTTCTTATAATAAAGGTACAACGACCAATATGAACATAACATTTTTCATATTGGTTGTTTTACCTTCATTATAAGAAATATATTGTTTCAGGGATCTATATTAGGACCACTCTTATTTCTCATTTTTATTAATGATTTAAGCAAAGTTTGTACTGAATTTGATACAATTTTTTTTGCAGATGACACAAATTTTGTTTGAATATTCTGCTTAAGTTATTAAACAAAGAGTTATTAAATCTTATTAAATGTAACCAAAACAAAATATACTTTTTCCATCGTTGACCGAGAAAAAATTCTTTTTAAACTTCCAAAACCTAGTATATTCAATCAGAACATAAAAAGAGAAACCACTTTAAAATTTCTTGGCGTGCTTCTTGATGAAAATGTGACGTGGAGAGATCACATACAATATCTCGAAAAAACAATCTCAAGGAACATAGACCCGCTTTGCAGAGCAAAGCCTTTTTTAAATATAACTTTCTTAAAGCTTTTATATTTCTCGTTCATTCATTGTCAACTTAGTTATGCAAACATTGCTTGATGCAGTACTGCATCAAGCAATGTACTGCAATGTACTGCAGTACAAGTAAAAATATTTAATAAACAAGCCCAGCGGGCACGGCAACGTCCATATGACGTCGAATGGACTAATTTTTAGGACGTCTGAAACGGCAACGCCAGATGACGTCTTTTTAAGACGTATTTATAGGACGGAATAAAGACGTTTTTTTTTAGACGTCTAAATTACGTGAATTTAGGACATTCAGAACTAGTGCTAAATATAAACGCCAAATGACGTCTTTAAATAACCTAATTTAGATGTTCTCATTTCGACGTCTAAAATACGTGTTTTTACATGGCTTTACTTAAACGTAAGGTTCAAATAAATGTTTTCACAAAACTTCTTGAGAATAAGAAAAAAAAAATAAATCGTTTAAATTTTTTAATAATATAATTGTGCTGAGTTTTATAAATTACAATTTTATAAACTTCTTTTTCTACTTGTTAAATTCCAAGAATCGAATGTTTGAACATTTGACGTCATTCACCTTCTTTTCGATCAAGTGCACTCTTTAAAATATTACAACCAGCATTTTAAAGTTTTTTTTTTTTCTGTAGGAATCAGGGGAGCAGTCTTAACACTAAAAAAATATAGTCAAGATAGGTATGTAAAAATAAAGAGGAAAGAAATAAATAACACACACACGCACGCACACAAACACATATATATATATATATATATATATATATATATATATATATATATATATATATATATATATATATATATATATATATATATATATATATATATATATATATATATATATATATATATATATATATAAATATATATATATATATATATATATATATATATATATATATATATATATATATATATATATATATATATATATATATATATATTATTTTAGAAACCTAACATCAAACATCAAAAATACGAATTTCTCAACACTAAATTTATTTTTTTAAAGAAATTTTTGACTGGATTGTTGTGACCAGCGTATATATTTATGTATATCAAGTATGCAATATAATTGCGGTATTAAAAATGCTCTATTTATAGTAAAATTATACTTACTTTGAAAGCATGCCCTTCTCAAATTCACTGCATGATCAGCTACCAAGATTTAATAACTTCTATTTCTAAATTCAAAAGATAACACTACTGTAATTGAATGGGACAATTTAGTGTAAGTTTTATTGGGCATAGAAGCAATTCATTAGTGTTTTACTTGATTCAAAAATTTTGTGTAAATTATGTTTATTTGTACAGTGAACATAATGTATATAATTACAGATTAAAATTTTTATGTAATTTATGATAGTAATTTACCCTTATAAAAAAAATTATTTTTCAAGAAATTATTTTTCAAAAAAAAAAAAACACATTCAAGAAACTTGGCAATAGAATCACACAAGTAAAGATCAAAACTATTCTTAACTTTAAACGTTTTTTATATTTGATTATTCTTAAGATAAGTAAATGTATGAAAGACTATATATTAGTTAATCAAAAAAAATATTTAAAAAAACTATTGCGATAACGATTGGCCTAAAAAAATTGAGTTTTATCTGAAATAAAGTTCACCAGCCATTGTGAGCCCCATGCTGTAGCAGAGGCAAGATCCTTTTCAAGCTCAGATAACCCCTCCAAGCAATCAATTGAGAATATCTGGAAGATCGTTAATGTAAATTAAAAAAAATATAGGGCTAGGGATATATATATATATATATATATATATATATATATATATATATATATATATATATATATATATATATATATATATATATATATATATATATATATATAACTAACTTAAAATTTTACTAACTACATCTTTCAAAAGGAAATTCTAAAATGTTCTTTTTTTCTAGCTGAATTGACTAGGTACCTAATTTGAGTATTGCGGAGTATTAAAAAAATTAATTTATAAAGATAAAAGGCCTAGATAGTTAAAATAACTTCCAAGATAGTTATTACAATAAAAAATATTACTTACATTAATCTTTGTAAAACTTTAAGATTTATCATTGACTTCATATATTTTCTTTAACTTTGTTTTAGGAAAAGCAAAAGTTTGAATCACAGTCTTTCAAATTTTGGAGGAGCTGAATGAATTAAAGAAGTTGTTATTAATAAAAATTCATAAGGCATATTACATAAAATAAACTATATTACATTAACCATTACATAAAATGAACTATAGCCAAAACCATTGTTTTATTTTTTTAAAACCAAAGGCAAAAATAAAAATGAACTTTAGGGTTAAATACATTTAATCAAATATAATTTCTTTAATTAAATACAAAAACTACAAACACATCAATTCTAGATTCCTAAATGCATATTTAAATAAATGCAATATGAGTTTTTGAAATACAAAACAAAAATGTAACATAATTTAACATAAATACAAACAAGTATTTGACTAAAGCATATATATCAACTGACACTTGGTGTAGTTGACAATCCTAAAAATAAAATCTAAATTAACAAGTAAATAAAATTTATGGATAAGTAAAAAATATTCTTACAAGTGTTATTTTTTGAGCATTAGCATTTATTTATTTTTTTTAATTTTTCTGTTCAACTTTAAATTGTATCTAATTGGTGTTTCACACTATCTATTTCTAAATTTTAACTAATACTACAAATTCTACTAATTTTAACTAATAATATATAATTAACTAATAATAACTAATAATTCTAAATTTTAACTAATTCTGCAAATTCTATATTTTAACAAAACTCATTTTTGTTTTATTTATTGACATATATTTGGTATTTTTAGCAAAAACAAAATCAGGGTTTACATTATTAAAACTGACACTAAAAATAAGGATTTTAAGGAGACATTTTTCTATTATTTAAAGAGATTTGGTCATGAAAGACAATTTTTCGAAAGAAAAAATAAGAATCTTATTTTTTTCAATAAATTTTGAATAAATCAGAAAAATTATTATAAATTAACATATTACTTATATATATATCTATATATCTATCTATATATATATATATATATATATATATATATATATATATATATATATATATATATATATATATATATATATATATATATATACATATATATATATATATATATATATATATATATAACCCTCGGAATTAGGGTCGGCATACAACAATGCCAACCTAAAAGTGTTTGAGGTCGACAAATAATGCTGACCTTGTTTCTATATTTAATGATAAGACTTTTGAATTAATTTTTTTTTTTACTTTTTTAATTGATGTCGACAAATTATTGCCAATCTCTTATGTGTGTGTGTGTGTGTGTGTGTGTGTGTGTGTGTGTGTGTGTGTGTGTGTGTGTGTATATATATATATATATATATATATATATATATATACACATATATATACAATAGAAATGTAGGTTTGCAATCTATCACAGGACTATATAATTTCTTTATTAATAAGTATAATCCATTCACTTAAATAAAATTTCCTAGATGATAAAAAAAAAATAAGGAGAAATTAAGGAGAGTTTCTCATCCGTTACTTAGTAAATTGCCAATAACATTCTAACAAGTGATATAGTGGTTATTCATATGTTAGCCACTTTTGGCTGCTGCCACTAATGGGCCATTAAGTAAATGATGACCAAAACTGCAATTACCTAAAATGCCTATATAGCTCCACTGAAATTCTGATTTAAATGTTTTTGCTATGTTATATATTTTTTTACTAAATACTAAAACTAAAACCATAAATTTTCAAAAAATCATTTCAAAAAATTATTAAATCAACTCCATCTTTAAATATAATTTTCTTATTCTTATTTAAGTTGGATAAGTTACTAAAATAAAATTTTATGAAATAATAAATATAAATATTGATTTTAAAATTATTCATATTGAACTTTAAAATAATGATAAAAGAGAAAAATTATTTACATCTATCTTCTAAAGGATACTTTTAGAAAATCAGATAATAAAAGAGTAGAATAAGTCACTCAAAAATGTCTAATAAAAAAAATTAAACAATAAAGTTATAAAAGAGACAGGTGGGTAGAAAATTTCCTTTAGAGTAAAGGAAATTTTCTACCGTCCTGTCTCTTATATAACTGTTACGACTGGTTGAATTTTTTACAATTAGATTTATTTTTTAGTGAAAACCTTTGAACTTCACTAATAACTAATTACTAAAGTTGAGTAATTAGTCATTAGCGACGTTCCAAATCTTGATGTTGTAATATTTCAAAAAGTTCATTAACTAATGTACTGGTCCAATTATTTCGAATAGCACAGTCTAACAGTTGTTAATTAAAGATATTGAATTATATTAAATTATCAGCATAAACTCTCTGTATTATTAATAGGTTTTCGTTTTGAAAAATATGACTATGCATGAGATTTTGCAATGTCTAAGTCTTTCAAACAGTCAGAACTTAGTTCTTGATATAGTATATCAACTATTATACTTGAAATACTATATCAAGTGCAAAGTATATACTTAGTATATATATATAGTATAACATATACCCAGTTTTTAACTATTTCTTTCAATATCTGTATCAATTTCAATATCTGTATCAATATTAACACGATTAAGTAATTAAATGTTTAAAAATATATATATAAATTAGCAAGAACCTGTCTATAAGTCTCTTTTCATTAGGTGTTTTTAAAATTCTCTTTGCATCTTTGGGAAGTTCCAAACTTTGATTTGGCAATATTTCAAGAAGACCATTAACTTATGTACTGGTCCTATTATAGAATAGCACAATGTTGTCGAGTAAAGACATTGAATTCAAAGAATTATCAGGATAATTGTTCCATGTATCATTAACAGGTTTTCCTATTGAAAAATTCGATTCTGCATGAGATGTTTAAATCTTTGAAATTGTTAGAACTTGGTTCGTGATATAGCAATACTATACTTAGTATAGTATTGCTATATCACGAACCAAGTTCTAACAATTTCAAAGAAATTGTTGTAATATTGATACAAGTAATGAAATTTTTATAGATAATGAAAGAAACGGTTTAAAACTGAATATGCTATATATATAAATTTATATATATAAATTTGAAATATATATATAAATTTGAAATATATATATAAATTTGAAAGAAATTGTGGTAATATTGATACAAGTAATGAAATTTTTATAGATAATGAAAGAAACGGTTTAAAACTGAATATGCTATACTATGTATATATATACTTGATATACTATTAGTATAATACTAATAGTATATCAAGTATATATATACATAGTATAGCATATTCAGTTTTAAACCGTTTCTTTCATTATCTATAAAAATTTCATTACTTGTATCAATATTACCACAATTTTCAAGTAATTGATAACAAAAATAAAAATTAGATGGAACGTGTCTATTAGTCGTTGTAAAAAGACTTTCTTTTGTAATTGAAAAGAAAACTTTATTAAAAATGCGTTACTCAAGAATTTTAGAAAGTTTTTGCGCTTGCGTGATTTAACTGATTTTTTTTGATTTATAAAGCATTCTGGATATTTTTTGGACAAAAAAATTATTGGACGCGAAAAAGACGTTCAAAAGGCGCTTAAAACTTTAATGGGACGGACGGACGCGATTTGAACGTCCTAAGTGGGCACAGGACGTCTTTTTTACGTCCTGTGCCCACTGGGAAAGCATGCAATCAGGATCATTTCTAATGCGGGCCGTTATGCACACTCCCAAGCATTACTTGTTAATTTAAATATAACAAATGTTTATCAATTAAATTTCTATCAAACTCTTATATTAATGTTCAAAATTGATAAAAATGCATATCCTAAAATATTTTACCCATTATTCAAAATAAATCAGAATAGATATCTAACCAGATTTTCAAATAACAGTTGTATTCAACTCAAAAGTTATCTTGCGGCGACTGAATTTTCAAATATTAAAAAATATTTACGTAGAATTGTTTTATGTTCATTAGTTAATATTTTATATTAATATTTTATATTAACTAATGAACTTAAAACAATTCTACGCTTAATGAGTTTAAGAACAAATTGAAGCAAAAACTACTGATGAACGATGTAGCGCTCAGCTTGAAGTTTTAATGATTGCTACTGTTAAACTTACCCAATAATTTATAAATATAAATAAATTATAAAGCTATAATTAACTTAATAACAAAATCATTATTTGTACTAATTCTTCTTTTTTTTTCTTCTCTTATTTTAATTTTTCTTAACCAATACAAAAACAAAAAGTTATAGTAGGACTTTAGGACCGATGATTTTTATTTTTTAAAGTCTTTAGAAAAACGTTTTAAATTACGTTTAAAACGTTTTTTAATTTTTGTTAAAAATAAATAAATAAAAACTTTTTCTTCAATAAAAGGTAACTCCATTCCAAAGAAAAATAAAAATGTTTTAAAACTATTATTTTCTAAATATAAGCTCGACGAAATAAAATACTTGTTTTTCCAAAATTAGTTTGAAAGATTGGTTGACAAATTAAGTTATCGTTTCTTAAATTGTCTTTATTTTCATCTTTTAACGTATATAAATTATGAAAAGAAACTGGGTTTGAGTTAGTTTTACATTTGTACATAAAACAAAGAATATTAAAAACATTTAGCTGATATATATCAAGATTTTTCCTTTCAAATAAGAAAGGCTTGGCATGAGTAAATCTATCTTTAAAATTAATAAGATGCGTCTAACTAATTTTAAGTCCGCTTGTCGACGAGCAACATGCTTTTGTTGACGATAAAGAGACCTAAGTTTGGATTTATTAGTACTACACCAAGTAATATTGGCATAGTTTAAATAACATTGGACAAAGGAGTAATATAATTTAGTTAAATTACGTTTATTTAAAGCACTTCTAGCTTTATACAATATTTCTATACTTTTTGCAACTTTATTGCAAAAGAATGTGATATTTCCAATTAAGCTTTTCATTGATATAGATACCCAAATAGTTTGTAATAATTATTCTTTTTTTAGAATTTTGTCTATAAAAAGTAATAGTAACTCACAATGTAGAAGTTTTTTTAGAAGATGAAAAAGTATTCAATTAATTTTTTTAAAATTAGGCGAAAGCTTGTTTATTTTAAACCATTCAGAAATTTTTTTAATTTGATATTCATATTTTGAAATAATGTTGTAATGTTGTTATCATATAAAAAGAGGTTGTGTCATCTGCAAACATGACAGCAATCAGGCTCGAAGCTTTTATGTAAATCACTGATGTAAATGAGAAATAAAAGGGGCCCAAGGAGAACACCACAGGTTGTATTTAATAGATTGGATGGCTCATTTATATTGCTATAAACAAACTGTTTATAGTAATTTAAAGTAATTTAGCATCACCAGCCTTGAAAATTAGAGTCACTTTAGCTATTTTTAAAAAATCAGGAAAAACGCCCTATTTTTTTGAACAATTTAAAACTTCAAAGAACACATTTTTTAGAGGTTCATAAACCTCAATAACAAATTACCATTTATATTATCATGGCCAATTAATTTATTACACCTAAGCATTTTAAAAGATTGCTCGAAATCTTCGTAAGATAATTCATAAGATTTTAGGACCGAAGTTATCGGAAAATCATACTAATCTTTTTTATTAGTCACAAGAGGAATTTTATTAGCTAGACTACGGCTAACAGAAACAAAAAAAAATTTTAATTCTAAAAAAAAATTTTTTAACTTATTACTGTTTGATCAGAGGAAAAATCATCATTTACTTTTTTTAAGTTTTGAGATTTTATTTTCTGTTTTTTAAGTTCTCTTAGAATTTCACATGTACGTTGACAATTATGCTTGTTCATATCAAATAAATTTGATTAGTACAATTTTTCTTAATTTTTCCTTTGTCATAATTTTTACAAAAAATCTCAATTTTGTTTGTTTTAGTTTTTAAGTATTTGATATATAATTTTTGCCTAATTTTTGAGAATCTTCTTCAATCTTTTGTGATCCATGGTGACATTAAACTCTTAATTTTTTTATTTAATTTATATTTTGGAAAGTTTTTGTCATATATTTCATAAAAAGTTTTAAAGAAATTGTCATAAATTTGATTAGCGTCTATAGATACTTTAATTTGATTCCAATAAAGAAGGCTGTCCCGAAGAGGTTTTTAATGGGGGTTGGGGGTGGGGGAAAGTGTTGTATATATTTTTTGTTACCTAAAGGCACCAAAAAAAAATAAAAAAAGGCCCTTAATATTTTAAATTTGCCAACTATAGTTCAAAACTTGCTAACTCACTTGCTTATAATGACAGTTTGGGAAGGAAGCTCTTTTAAAGATTTTAAATTCGCTGTGGTAAAAAAGCGTTTTGAAAAATTTGTTTCAGTAAGGATATTTTTAAAGTAGCTGAAGTTGAAGTTGAACTCTTGTTGGTTTATTAAATAAAGGAATTGCCCCAAGTTCAAATACATCATTATAAAATTTATTAATTCCACAAATGTGGTATTGAAAACTATCCAAATTAATGGCACCTATTAAAAAGAATAATTTTTTTTCTTGACTGCTTTTTCTTAAAATATCATTAATAAATATATTAAAATTTCCTGTTTGACCCAAGGGTGGGCGATAGCAACAACTTAAATTTTTGTTTTTGTAGTTATGATTTCAATTGTTAAAACCTCTTTGACGTCATCAGAATTACTCATAATATACCTCAAACTTTCTTTCATATAAATTATTAAACCACCGCCTCGCTTTTCCGCCACGCCTTCTATTTTTACGCTCTAAAGAAATTTTATTAAATCCTGGTAAACAGTAGGGATGTGACTTTGTCGTAAATTTTTTGTATCTCCAGTTTCCAATATAAAAAACAGATGAACTTTGTTTCGAAAGTAATTGAAAAGTCATTGGTTTTATTTAATTTTTGAAAAAGGCCACTCATTATGACCCTTGATTATACACTGGTTTTCATATGTCAATGAATTTTTTTTTATTCAAAAGTTTATCAAACTGGGTCGCAAAAGAACTAAAACTTCATAGAGATTTTAGAAATAGTAATGGTTCAAAAAAAAATTGCTAAAATGATTTTGAAAATTGCTAAAATGGTTTCAAATAAACAAATTGCTTAGATTTTATATACAAAAACAACAATTTTTAACTAAAAATTGAAAAGGTTGTTTTTTATCACATTTTGTTTGGGATCCAACTGTCAGTGTAGATGATTTTTTTCAAAAAATAAATAATACCTATTAATTTTCATTTACTTTCAAACCAAATTTCATCTGTTTATTATTTTGGAAACTGGAGTTACCAAAATGCCACGTCCCTAGTAAACAGTTGTTTCTGTTAGAAGCTACGTCAACTTCATCTAGAATCAAGTATTGCCTGATTAAGTTGGTATTAGGCTTTTACGGAGTTTAGCTCAGTCCAGGCCTATATCAGGCCTAATTAATTAAGTCAGAGAAATTATTTAATTGAAAGTAACTTATTAAAAGATAAAACTAGAATAAAAATACTTTCTATAATAATATTTTTAATATTAATATAGAAAAAATACTTCTTAAATACTTTTAAAGTATTTTTTATATCCAGTTTCGTTTTTCAGTTGTCACCCGTTATTAACTATATAAGTCTCCTTTAAAACACAAAAATAGTGAAATTATTTGAAGGTACTTCAAAATATGTTTACTCTAAATTATATACATTTTTTTGGTTCCCTGCGCACTGGTTTTCCACTGCGCAATCTTGCGTGTTAACGCATGCGTTTTGTTTTAATATTAAATGTAAACAATTACACATTACACACGCAATAAATTTGAATCTAAATTGGAATCATTAAATTTATATCTACTTCTTTTTTGGTATAGTGTTCACCTTGTTATGATTTATCTTTTTATTGAATGAATAATGAAATTAATAAAATAGAATCAACTTTAAAGAATTTTTTTTAGCTAGTTATTTTGATAAAATTTACTGTTATGTTTACATACACCTAGCAGATTTGTTTGGTCATTTAGTGAAAAAAAAGGCATTTTATAATTGACGGAATTTTTATAAATTTGGTATAAATAGACAAGTATTATTAAAGCTTTTTTTGTTTCCTCGTGGTTTTTTTACATAACTTTTTCATTACAGCTAAACTTAAACCCAGTTCAGCTGCAAGTTGTTAAGAACCCTTGTTGTAGTAGTTAAGTTTTTGTGTGTGTGTGTGTGTTTTTCATTTAGCTCTTTTTTCATTAGCTTTTTTTGTTTATACTTATAAAGTGATCTTTATTGTTTTCAACTCTATAATTTGATGAAATTGAATTTGCTAATTTTGTATTTTGTTATCTAAGGCATTTTATCTAATTTGTAAAATATTTTATAGTCTTGAATTCAGTCACATCTTCTATATTTTGATGTAATTAACAAAATTTTTAGCAAATATGCTCTATAAAGTGACAACACCTTAACTGTTTTTTAGACAAAAGAGTTAAAAAAGTATACAGTAAAATGAAAGTAGCAAATCAAGAATTGCACTATCATCATATAAAATCATCATACATCATATAAAATTAGAATTAAGAGTGTTATTAAAACTTAAAAAAATAATAAATTACTTTCTATAAAATTTTTATACTTGATTATATAGTTTAAATAGAAAAAAATAATTCTGCGATTGATGTAGTAGGAGTAATTGCTCAGTTTGTGAATAAAAATTTCAGAAAAACTTTTTCTGAAATTTTTATTCACATATCACATAATTATTTTTTTCTATTTAAACTATATAATCAAGTATACAAATTTTATAGAAAGTAATGTATTATTTTCTTTGTGTTTTAATAACACTCTTAATTCTAATTTTATATGATGTATGATGATTTTATGCGAGGATAGTGCAATTCTTGATTTACTACTTTCATTTTACTGTATATTTTTTTTATAACTCTATCATCTAAAAAACAGTTAAGGTGTTGTCACTTTATAGAGCATATTTGCTAAAACTTTTATTAATTGTATCTTTATTATACTAATTTTGATATTTGCTAATTATATCTTTATTATACTAATTATTATATTACAACAAATTTCTTTCATGCTTTAACTTTAAACTTTTCAGCAAAGCTGAACAATTATTTGGCGTTTTTCGGAGTTATTGTGCATGAATAAACTTTTAAGCACTTTTTGAAAAAGTGCTAAATAGAAAAAAAATAATTCTGCTTTTTAAAGTGAAATTTTATAAAAATTTCAAAAATAATAATCATTTTGTATGAATATTACTAGTTTAAATTTTATGGCCTAAAAACTATAATTTTTTGACAAAAAATTACAAGTACATATTTTTAAAGTTTTTTTTTTAAATAAACTTTTTTAATTTGTGTTTCCATAAATGGTTTTTATTAATTTTGAAATTTTCATAAAATTTCACTTCTTTTGAGACCCAACATAATATACTTTTGAAGAACTTTTTTTCTTCATAATATATTAGGACCCATTTGATGTTTAAGGGTGTTGAGCGACCCTTATATATATATATATATATATATATATATATATATATATATATATATATATATATATATATATATATATATATATATATATATATATATATATATATATATATATATATATATATATATATAAATCTTGTATAAGAGTGTATATGTTAAAAATATAAAACATCAATTTAAACGAGTTCTTTCAATACTATTGTTAATTTATTAGAAATTTTCGCTGGATTATTGTTACCAGCATCACCAGCTACAATATCGTAATTAAAAGTTACAATCATGACCGTTATAATAAATTTAAAAAATTAAACTTTGACTTCAGCGTTAGAAGGGGTTCTTTAATGCAAGAATGCAAAAATATGGAGTCCAAAATTTAGTTTTAACGTTTTGTCCATTATCTAAGTTTATTCCATAACCATAAATTGTAGAGCATTGATATTTTTGAATCTCTAATGCTTCACAAACTTTCCTATCAAATTTATTATGTTCTTCTTTAAGTGTTTTAACTTTATCCCAATTAATTTGTTCTCTACAGTCTTTTTTATGAAGAGCTATAGCCGACTGATAATACTTATCTTCCATCAAACATTTTTGGTGTTGTTGAGATCTTGTTCTAATTGGTAATTTTGTTTCACCAACATACACTTTAGAGCAATAGCATTCAATAAAATAAATTCAGGTTTACTGTTGTCCGGTAGCCTCAATTATATATATATATATATATATATATATATATATATATATATATATATATATATATATATATATATATATATATATATATATATATATATATATATCATATATATATATATATATATATATATATATATATATACATATATATATATATATATATATATATATATATATATATATATATATATATATATATATATATATATATATATATATATATATATATATATATATATATATATATATATATATATATATATATATATATATATATATATATATATATATATATATATATATATTAGGGTGATTCAGATTGTAATAGAAAAAAAAAATGTCACAAAAAACATTCTCCTCAAGGTTGTCTGTGTTCCTTTATCACCTAGGATCATGTGTACCAAAAATTAGACTAAAAGAAGCAATTTTAGGGGTTGCCATGTTTTATAAGATGAATTAACCATTGGTAAAATTTTGTGATTTTCTCAAATTTCGCAAATTTGTTTTTTCATTGTTTATTTATTTATAATTTAGAAATTGATAATATGGCAACCACTAGATCTTCTGCTGAGGTGTGGCTTGTGTCTCAGGCTCTTGGTCACTCGGTAAAAGATTTATCATTGTCGTACAGCACAATCCGCAGAAAAAGGCGATCTGTTAGTGAAGCGGTGACTACAGCTGACAAGGTTGATTTCTCTCCTGATGATCCACTTCTTCTGCATTGGGATGGAAAGCTCTTACCTGATATCACTGGTGGTCAAAAAAAAGTGGATAGAATTGCCATCCTTGTGACTGGTGGTGGGGTGGAAAAATTGCTGGGCGTTCCAAAGATTGATCGAGGTACAGGTGAGCAACAGGCTGATGCTTGCATGAAGGCTCTTAAAGACTGCAAATTGAAAGAACTTGTTCGGGGACTGGTTTTTGACACTACTTCATCTAACACTAGGTTGAACATTGGTGCCTGCACAATAATGGAGCAGAATCTTGACCGTAATCTTATATGGATAGCATGCAGGCGCCATATGTTTGAAGTCATGCTTTCCACCATTTTCACGACTGCATTTGGAACCAGTGGAGGACCTGAAGTTGGAATTTTTAACCGTTTCCAGAAACAATGGCCAGAAATCAACAAGGAGGTGTTCACTATAGGGAATAAAGAATTTTACAACTGCGATTTTTTTCTCAAACTCCGTGAAGAAATGGTAGAATATTATAGTGAAGCAATTAAAGGTCAACAACCCAGGGATGATTACTTAGAACTCTTGAATTTGTGCCTTATTTTTCTTGGAGGATCAACTACAACATCGGAGTTCAAAGTGAAGTTTCGGGCTCTAGGTGCAACACACAATGCACGTTGGATGGCAAAAGCTATATATTGTATAAAGATATATTTGTTTCAGGATCAATTTGTTATTACTGCAAAGGAAAAGAAAGGAATAACAGATATAAGTCTTTTTGTGGCATTTGTATACGGACAGTTTTGGAATGAAGCTCCGTTAGCTGAACGAGCACCATTCAATGATGCCAAGCTTCTTCAACGGATTCAAGAATATCCAAATCGTACGATTGCAATTAATGCAGCAAAAGCTTTTCATCACCAACATCTAATAGGATTGGCTTTCTTCGATTCCCGTATCGACAACAACACCAAGAGAGACATGGCAAACAACCTGAAACAACAGCCAAGGCAGAAATCTCTCAAAAGACTTGATGCTGCCACATTCGATTGTCACAGCCCATTGCCTTCTTTCGTCACACAACGCACCGCAGAACTTTTCGATCTAATTTTGAAAAATGGAAAAGAAAAAGCTGAATCATTTTTAATGAAAGAATCTTCAGAGTGGGAAATGGATTCAACATATCTTGAAATGAAGCACAAGGTTGGTCAAATGAAAGTCGTCAACGATTGCGCGGAACGAGGCATAGCACTTATAACATCCTTTAACTCAAGCGTTGCGAAAGATGAAAACCAAAAGCAGTTTCTTCTTAGATTGGTTGATCTTCACCGGAAGGAATTTCCAGTTGCATCAAAGTCTACCCTGATGAAGATGACTGTTGAATGATAAAGATCATTGATTTATTATTGCCTAGTGCAATTACATAGTAGTACTATAGTATTGATTTTTTTAACATTGAACATCCACAATCCACCACATAATAATAAGAAATTGATAATAAATAATTCAGTAATATAATATAAAAAATGTAAAAATAAAAAATATTTTTTTTACTTTTTGTAACCTTATACCAAAATGTGACAAAACATGGCAACCCCTAAATATCATCCGATTTGATTCAAATTTTGGCCAATAACTACTATTGTCATATAGAACAAGGGCAAGCTTGAGGACAACAAAAGTTTTGAACCTACAAATTTTGCATCACCCTAATATATATATATATATATATATATATATATATATATATATATATATATATATATATATATATATATATATATATATTGTAAGCAAAAATATTAACAATACTAACTTTATTGTATCTATTGACTTTATATAATCCAAAATCAACAAATATTCTCTTATAAGTGTTTGATTAATAGTTGGTGTTTCAGTTTTACTAACCAATTATTGGTACTTTCCTCTAACAAGTAAACAGATTGAAACTATTAATAAAATGTTATCAAATATTATTTGATCAATATTAGGTGCTCATATATAGTTTTCAACTTTGATTTTTTATGCATATAGTAATTTAATATTTTATGCTTACTTACTGGATTTATTTTATACTTTTTAGTATAAAATAATACGTTTTAAAACCTCTTTTTTATTATTTTTATTTTCCTCTAGAGTCACAGAGCTCAGTTTATTGTTTATTGTTCATAGTTTACTTTTGAATGATTTATTCTTTAGTTATGATCCTAAATCATATCTGTTTTAACTTGTAGGTTTATGCTTTTAATCTAGAAAATAATTTTATTATAATTTCCATTGTTGAACAATACTTTGTTGTTTTATAAATTATTTTTTTTATATACAAATCCAATAGTAACATGATGTCCAATTATTGCTAAGTGTTGATGTCACTTGATAAATAATCAATATCACTATCAAATAATAAATCTAATAGTTTTCTTAATTGTATTTTAAAGCACTTAAAACAGCTGTTTTAAGTACTTAAACCTAAAGTGTATTAAAATGTTAAAGATAACATTCTTCTAAGTCTTGATTTCTTTCTTATGTTAGTAATATAAATTAACAATACTTTTTTTTTTTGCTCATATGTGGTATAGTTAAAATTCACTGTTTT
The DNA here is from genome assembly GCF_022113875.1 of Hydra vulgaris. Lineage (NCBI taxonomy): Eukaryota > Metazoa > Cnidaria > Hydrozoa > Anthoathecata > Hydridae > Hydra > Hydra vulgaris. The sequence continues at coordinate 5,630,159 of NC_061161.1, read as the reverse complement.
TGTGTTTTTTACTTTAAAATTCACAGTTATTATATTTTATACTTAAAAATTCACAGTTAGTTATACTATTTAGTTTTTGTGCTTTTTTAATAGCTTTCATATAATTTATAACTGAATTTGTTTTCTTATTTTTTTTTTCAGCAACTAAATTAAGCTTGTGATAGACATTTACTTTTATTTTATAAGATTTAAATTTAATTTTAAAGTACTTTTTTAAACCAATTTACTTCCATCAATGATGCAAGGAAAAAACTGTTGACAGAAAACTTTAATAGTAATTTAAACACAATTAAAAAGTTTTAATTGTGTGAATTTGGAAAACATGAAAGCAAAAAAGTGTACTAAAGAATTGATGTCCTTGATGAATAGAAAAAACTAGGTAAAAAAAGGGTTTTTTAAAAGAAAAATTGTAAAAGAATGTAACTTGCTAAATAGCAAGTTATACAAGATAGAGTTTTATTTGATGAAGCAAAAAATACCTTGAGCAGCAACCATATTAATATTTTTTGAAGTTATGATACAGGGGCTCAAACATGACAGATAAATTAGAGCTAAATGTCTAATGACCTAGGTCTTATCATGTCATATCACAATTTTCAGATTTTACTTATTTTTATACAGTTGATATTAGTAAAATAAGAATTCTTTGAAATTTTCAGCCTCTAGCTCCAAAAAGATCTTGAAATATGACCATTTTACTTTTAGCAGGTTCTGACCAGGCCCCTCCTGTCCCCTCAAAATCACAATTTTTATTAAAAGGCTTCATAACTTTTAAAACTTTTTTAATTTTTTATTTAAAAATTTGTAACTGGCTATTTTTGGGGGTGATGAATCCAATTTAATGGTCAAAAGTTATTAAGTACCTCTAATTATCAATTTAAATAAATTTAGGCAATTTTTTATAAAGCTGATTTTGATGCTCTAGAAACCCATGTAGCCTTGATGACATATCATTCTATATTTATTGTTCGTTCAAAAAATGTAGAGATTTTGATCAGGAAGTATATGGATTTCCATATATGGATAATGTGGCATGGTTCCCACTTTTTTGTAGCAGAATATTGTGATCAGAATATTTAGATCACTACTTTTTAGTTTTTGTGGTTTTTATACTATGCAGCACAAACATAAAAAAAAAGAATCTTTGAAATATTAGGATGATTTTTTTTTTAAATTATTAACTATTTGTTTCTGAACTTCACTCACAAAACCAATGTCATGCTCATTATCTTCTGACATAAAGCAAAATGATTTCTCTTTAGGCTGGTCATTTTTGTTTAATAAATAAGTGCAACAGGGTGTAACATGCATTGACACCAACTTTGGGTTCCATCTTGAATCACAAGTTTGTAATTTTCTGCAAAATCACATAAGACAACACAGCAGTCCTTGGAAAATTTTCCTTTTGTTGCCTAGGTTACTTGCTTGACATTTTGCAATGTAGGAATGAGCTGTGAAGTTGTTTATTGCCACTGATAACATCAATTTGTATTCTTCCATTATTGTTTTCTGACAGATCAACAACAATTAAAGTTGTTCTGTCTGTTTTCTTTTTAGTTCAAAAAGTTTATACGATGTTAAGTTCTGTTAAAATCATTATTTTAGATGGATGACTTTTAAATCTATATGCAAATCCAATTGCAAATCAGAAATCTTTACTTTACTATACTTTCTTAAAAAATTTCAAGGCCACATGGGTTTCTTGATCATCAAAATTAGGTATATAAAAAATTGTCTAAATTTATTTAAATTGATAAGTACAGGTTCTTAAAGATAATTTTTTAGATTTCTGATAATTTCATTAGATTTGAAAAATAGCCAGGTACAAATTTTTAAGTAAAAAGATCAAATATTTTTAAACTTATGTAACTTGAAACCTATAAATAAATGTTGCAATTCTAAGGAAACAATAGAGGTCTGGCCAACATCTGTTAAAAGTAAAATGGTCATATTTCAGGATCTTCTTAGAGCCAAGGTTAACATTTTTATTCTACTAAATACTCTTAACTGTATAAAAATCATCAAAATCTAAGATAGAGGGTGACATTTTTAAAAATTTCTGGGTCATTTGACATGGAATTACCCTTAGTTCCAACTAAGTTTGCACTGTGGTTTTGGGTCTTGTCTAGAAGAGAAAGGCATCCTTTAAAGGTTTGTAAAGGTAGGGAGTTAAATCAGGAATTGTCACATCCATGTTTGTTTTTACGAGTTACCTTTGTTAATGAATCTATTAAAGATTTTTCAAGTCTTTCTTATGAAATTCAAAGATTCAATAAACTAAAAATAATGGAACTTTAGAATGTATCTTTTTTACATTGATTTTGTTCAATAATAAATAGACTTTTGTTCTCAAAAGAGTTCTTCTTTTAGAAAAGATGAAAAAAAAAAATGATTTTGATTTTAAATATCAGCTGCACAAGAAGTTAGAAGCCATGTTAAAAAAGAGTTTGTCTTTTAACTGACAAAAATGAATAAAAAATTGAAACTGGAAATTAGGGTAACCAGTCTGTTATATGGTTGTAGTCATTAGATAAATCAGAGGCCATCCTCAGAATGCTTTTTTTAAAAGTGCTTGTTGACACTGGCATGTTTTTATTTTTAAATTTGGAAAATCACTAAAAAGATATTCAAATATGCTAATAAAATATTCTCTATTTAAAAATATTTTTCATATTTTCTTGAACAGCTACATAGTTAGCAGCTACATAATTTGCAGCTGTAACTGATTACTAAATGACATATACAAGTTCTGGGTTTTAGACTTTGCAACAAAACTCTTTTTAGAATTATTTTCTGAATATTTTTTTGGCCAAACATTTTAATGAAATGTCAAATTCATTGAACATTTCAATAAAATGTCTGACAGATCATATTTGTGTTTGATTCCTTGTTTTGAGAAAGTTGTTTTTTGGAAACAAAAAAATTTACTATTATTTTGACATATTACCCTTTTAAATTCAATTTTTAATTTTTTGTGTTTTTGTGTAATTTATTGTAAATCACAGTTTTATTATTTATTTATTTTTTAATTTTTTTTTCTTGTGTGAACATTATGTCAACCTTTGAATTTTTCTGTTATTGTTTTTATTTATAAACATATATATATTTTTAATTATTATTTTTATTAGGTTTACATTTGATTTACTTCACTTCGTGCTGAAAAATTTTAAGTTTTTTTTTTTGCTGATTACCTTTAATAATTATTATTTAAACTATAACTTTTTCCTTTTAAGGCTCTGCTATTTAGTGCTTTATATCTTTTTTTTAGTACAGTGAACGCTCTATATAAGCCACCTCTCTATAAGCAACATTCTTTATAAGCAACCTCTATACAAACAACTTTAGTTCAACTGATCTGTATAAGCAACTTATTTTTTGAAAGCTAAACATTTGAGTTAAGTTTAGCCTCAAATTATAAAAAGTTATGTTATGCCGTGCGTGAACGCTACAGGTAAGCATAAATTAGATTTGATGATGAGAGAGAAATCAAATCTCCTGGTTGCTTCAAAAATATGAATTTTCCAGTATATTACAAATCATCTGAAAATGCTTGGCCAACTTATACACTTTTTAACGACTGGTATAATGATATATTCATAACTCCAGTAACTCGACACTTGTAAACTAAAAACCTTCTCGTAAAAGCCCTTCTCTTAGTAAGTAGTGCAACTTGTCATTAGTCTGAGAATAATTTTACTGATAACCCGAATTTCAAAGTTATGTCCCCCCCCCCCAATTACACATAATAATAACACACCATTATTGCAACCACTAGATCAAAATGTGATAAAATCACTAAAAAAACGCTATCACAAACATCTACTTGAATGTCTTGCAGCCTTAGATGCAGAAGATGGAATAGTTTCAGCACTGAAAATTATAAATTTTAAAGATGTTCTTTATTTAGTGGTCCAGGCATGATATGAAATTCCCATATCAGTTATACAAAATTCATTTAAACATCTTTTTTCGTAAAGTGATGAATTTCAATACAACATTCCTTCCAATCACTTTTCAGAAAAAGATATTATTCCTTAACAAGATTGTATTATTTGATATGTAATTATTGTAATTAAGCAGATACTGAAATTATGGAGTGGGCCAGTGGAACAAGCGAGGCAAATCATCCATTTAACCTTGAAGAAAATCATAAAGTAGAAAGTGAAACTACTCCTGTTAAAGAAAATGAAAAAACGTTGAGTGACTTCAATAAAAACATCAATGATGTTATAAATTCTTTTAATTTGATGATAGAATGCGCAAAAGAAAATTACTTAGCCTGCATTGAGGTTCTTTTGTTACTAAAAATAAGAGAAAAAGCTATCATAAATAAATATAAGTAATTGTTTTTATTTGTTTTGGCAATTAGTCCTGTACTAAACCAAAGATTTATTATAATTTAATTTTTTATAATTTTTTTTTTCTTAATGAAATTATTAACTACGCTTATATGATAGTAATAAAATATTTACATTTGCAAAACAAAACTAAGTTTATTTATTGCACACAGTTTAGTGTAAATAAAATAGTTTAAATGAAATAAGTAGAAATAATTTTCTTACTTCTTTTACTAACTAAACTGAAAGTTTAGTTAGTTAAAGAAATAATGGTAAATATTGTTATACTCCTTTTTTCCTTATAAGCAACTTTTCCCAATAAGAAACTTTTTTATTGAAATCGATTCAAATAAGTTGCTTATATAGAGTGTTCACTGTATTTTGTTTAATTTTAGGCTGTAAATTTAATAATTTTATAAATGTTTACAAAAGTAAACGTATATGTTAAAGAAATATCATGTAAATGTACATAACATTATAAATAGAGGAATTTAGTTTTCCTTTTAAAAGTATGCTGATTTTAGTAAGTGTTTTAATTTTTTTTTTAATGGTTTGTTCCCTAAGGCACAGGTAGGTCACCTCTAAATTGTTAAAACAACTGTCAGTCTTTTTACTCCAAATTGAGTAGTTTTGCAGCAAAACAAGTTAAATATAGTACTTCTAAAAATTTAGAAGTTTTGCATATCTTGCAAAAGCAAATCTTTATCACTGCACCACTATTATACGACAGGCTGACTATCACTACCAGATTCCTTTAAGGAAAGAATAATAAATAAATAAAAGTTTTTAAATTTATTTGTTTCTTTATTCTAAAATGTCTTAAGCAGCTTTAAGACATTTACAAATAATGAAATATGTTAAATAAATTATATAAGAATATATTTTATTTTTGAATATCTAAAGTGCCTTTAGATATTCAAAGATCAAAATATCTTTTCATTTGCTAAGTGCGCTGAATGAAAACCATCAAGTAATACAACATTGCAAAACACAAGTGGCTGAATTATTAATTTTAAATTATTATTTTTTTAATATTATTTTTCATGGATGAAATAAGAATTATTTTTTTAAGGCCACATGAACAAGTTTACTTATTTTTGTAATTAGTTTCTCCGTGCAGCTGCCTTGTTCATCAAAGCTTGTGTTTCGAGGTTATAGGGTTGAGAGAGGGTTGTTACCACAACTGAACTAGCCTCCTCGAAGGTAGTGGCCTTCATGGCTTTTGGGAGGTGAAGTGAAATAAATAAAAAAAAGGACATGTTTACAATTTTAAATAAGATCTTTTTGATATTATGTTTTTATTATCATGATTGATAAAATTTTAAATATTTCTTTAAACTAAGTTGTTGTCATAAAATGTTTTTAATTTTTATTATGTTGTTTATACTTTTTTAACATTTATAAAGTAGTTAATTTTTCATTTAGTTTATTTTTTGTTTCATTTAGTTTAACATTTTAATTGAAATAAATGAAATGTCAGATGAAACAAAGCTGACTAACGGTGAAACAAACCTAAATAATGATGAAGCAAAGCTAAGTGACGCTGAAACAAAAGTAAGTACAAACGAAACGAAGCTAACAAACGATGAAACAAAGCTAAGTAAAGATGAAACAATGCAAAGTAATGATGAAACAAAGCTAAGTAACGATGAAACAAAATTAGGTAACGATGAAGCAAAACTAATTGACAATGAAACGAAGCTAAGTACTGATGAATTAACGCTAAGTAATGATGAAACAAAGCTAAGTAGAAATGAAACAAAAATAGGTAACAATGAAACAAAACTAATTGACGATAAAACAAAGCTAAGTACTGATGAAACAAAAGTGAGTACTTTAGAAAAAGAGGTAGCTAGTTTAAGTTTTGCATTAAAGTTAATGGAAGAAAAAAATATACGATTAAAAAAACACTATAAAAATAATATCAAAAACTTGAGTACAAAGCTTGCTGATTTTGAAAAACTATTGGTTACAGAAAAAGAATACATTGTAAAACTACTAAATGAAAAAGATGAAAAAATAAAATTTCAAAATCACATAATACAGTCATTTTCCAATCAGAAATATATTGCTCATGAAAACATTAATTTGCACATATCTAAAAGTACCATATATAATTTGCATGACAATCAAAATGTTGAAGCTGAAAAATTGAGTCACCAGCGCTCCTATTCTTCAAGCAATAAGGATTATGGTATGATTAATAATGATTATGGTATGATTAATAATGATTATGGTATGAATATTGACATAAAAGAACAGATAAAATCATCACGTACAGAATCATCTAAGAAGTATAAGCAGAAGACCATTCAAAATAAACATAAAAGGAATCTCGACAAATTTTCAGATGAATTTGTTAGTTCTACTTTTAAACTAGCAAACAAGCAAATTTTATCTCGGTCTTTTGAAAAAAACTTTCTTGTTTATAATTACTCTTCTAATCTAGCTCATTCATGCATTAAAAGTGGTATTGAGTTTTTATGTAGCCAGCCAATTAAGAAAAATGATTGTTCAAGCATTAGAAATGTCGAAATTAAAAATATATTGTTTAATAAGTCGGAAAATAATGAGTTAAAATACCGAAATGAAATTTTATCCAATTACAATAATGAAACTAAAAACCAACCGATCTGCTGCCCAATTGAAACGCTACAAAATCAGAAAATTGAAAGGAGTGAAAATAAAATAAACTGTTGTAAAGAAATAGATAATAAATTATTCAAATTAGAAAACCATATTACTTGTAACAATTTAGTTAATAACCCAAATTTTATGCAGTCTGATCAAAATGTTGGGGAGGAAAATGTTTTAGGTTTAACCACAAAAAATCAACAAAGTTGTAAAGTAATGAACCATTTAGACTTAAGAAATGTAATGGAAAATGAAGTTATAAAACTTGACCAAAACATTGAAGTGCATAAGCAACCAGATTTTTTTTCTTGTATAAATCAGACAATAAATCATTCTGATGCAATGATTCCTAACCATGTTATTAGTAATCAAAAGCAGTGTGACTTTAGTTCTGTAGAGATGTTGCGCATTCAAGCAGATCAAAATAGCATCATAGAAAATCATGCAAATTCTAAGAATATAGTGAGTTATAATCTGGTGAATCACAGCTTAATGGAAGTTTTAACAACAGATCAAGACAGTAAAAATCATGTTTTAACAACAGACATTGAAACTCGTGTTTCAACAACAGACAGTGAACATGCTTTTTTTCAATCACAAAAGTTAGACAGTAATAGTTTGATATATAGCATAAAAACCGAATATGTTATGGATATGCATGATCAAGAAGTTTTTGAAACAAATAAATTAGCTGCTGAAATTGATGCACCAGAATTTGGTTTATGTAAAATGAATGTAGAACCAGGCCATATGTACCAACCTGAAAAATCTCCTGATGAACAATTTGATTCTTGTAATTCATTAGAATCTAAAATAAAGCGATCAGATACATTCTTAGATATCAATCATCAATCATCATCAGATATCAATCATCAATCAGGTCATTTCAGTGTACTCCAAAACCAGCCTAAAGTTCTCCAAAAAGAAACTAATCTTGAATCAGAAATAAAAAATCAATTAGAGTGTATCATTGCAATACCAACTAGTGATATGACTGTTGTCTTACAAAACCAACTAGATTATAAAACTGAAATACAGCTTGATCAGAGTTATGAAATGAACCACCAAAATGAAAAAAGTATTGTAGATGATTTAATTTCTGAAGTAATAAGAGATATTTGTAATTCGTTGGAATATTGTGATTCAAATTGCATTCAACTTCAAAATCAAGAACAAAATAGTTTCAATATAACAAAAAATCTTGTTAACGAAGTTCACAAAAATATTGATTTTAGTTGTGAAAGTCAATTAGAGTATACTTTAATTATAGGAAATCACTTGGATCAAAGTTCTGAAATAAAGTCATTTAGCCATGTTAATACAAAACCTGATGTTACTTCCAATGTGCTACAACAGCCATTTGATTGCTTCTTATCAGAAAATAATTTTAATCAACAGCCTTTTAATCAATTACATCTTTACCAACCAAACCTTAACCAATCAGATCTTTACCAACCAAACCTTAACCAATCAGATCTTTACCAACCAAACCTTAACCAATCAGATCTTAATCAAACTGTTTTTAACCAACTAAATCACAACCAACCTGAACTTAACCTACAATTAGTTAGCCAGCCAGATCTTAACCATTTAAATATTAAACAACTAGACCTTAACCACCTTAATCAACAAGATTTTAACCAAGATATTAAGCAATCAGATCTTAAACAACTTGTTCTTAACGCACAAGATGTTAATCAATCAAATCACAACCAACCAGATGATAATCAATTAGGCCTTAACCAAGAAGATATTAACCTCTCAGATCTTAACCAGCCAAATGATAGTCAAGTAGATTTTATTCAACCAGATATTTGTCAATCAGATCAACCAGACATTAACCAATCGTATTCTGAACTAGTTACCAATCCTGAAAATGTTGATGAAGAATTTGAAAAATCTTTTGATCATTTTAATGATAATGAAAATGATTTAATTCTTGTTTCCTATTCAGTAAATGAAGAAGATCAAACTGAAATCCTTAAGGAGCCTCCATGCAATGAAGTTTTGTATGCAACTGATCGTCTATCTGAATTATCTGAGGAACCTCCGTGTGATGAACTTTTGTATGCAACTGATCTTCTATCAGAAATTTTAAATCATCTTAACTCAATAGAATCTCCAATAGTCTCTCTTAGTCCTCTCTATGAAACAAGCAACCAAAACAGTAATTTATATACATCAAAAACGAAACAAAGCATTGAATTAAAAAACCCATTAGATCAAAATTTTCAAGAAAAAAACCATCAAAGGATTACAGACCAGTCAAAAGATCATCAAGATTATCAAAGAATTACAGACCAATCAAAAGATCATCAAGATTATCAAAGAATTACAGACCAATCAAAAGATCATCAAGATTATCAAAAAATTACAGACCAATCAAAAGATCATCAAGATTATCAAAGAATTACAGACCAATCAAAAGATCATCAGGATTATCAAAGAATTACAGACCAATCAAAAGATCATCAGGATTATCAAAGAATTACAGACCAATCAAAAGATCATCAAGATTATCAAAGAATTACAGACCAATCAAAAGATCATCAGGATTATCAAAGAATTACAGACCAATCAAAAGATCATCAGGATTATCAAAGAATTACAGACCAATCAAAAGATCATCAAGATTATCAAAGAATTACAGACCAATCAAAAGATCATCAGGATTATCAAAGAATTACAGACCAATCAAAAGATCATCAGGATTATCAAAGAATTACAGACCAATCAAAAGATCATCAAGATTATCAAAGAATTACAGACCAATCAAAAGATCATCAAGATTATCAAAAAATTACAGACCAATCAAAAGATCATCAGGATTATCAAAGGATTAAAGATCAGAGTTCAAATATTTTTAATCATATAAACGATAAAAGTGGAATTGAAAATGAAATAATATTTGACAATAAAATAAAACAGCCTGAGTTAATTTCTGAAGTCCAAAAGCAAGACTTAGAAAACACAGCAGGAAACCATTTCTGTGAAAATCAATTTAATCAAATCGATCTAAATCATTCAAACCACATTTGTGAAATTCAAAATCAAAAAAATTTTATTTCTGAATTAAATAACGAACAAAGTAATTCAAGTGTAATAAAGGATAGCAAAGAAGTTCAACAATCTAAACTTATTAAACAAACATTAAATGAATCAAATTATAAAAGTTTAGACCATACTATTGAAATGCAATACCAACTTGATAATAGTTCAGAAACACTACCACAACAAGTTAAAACCAATGCCTCAGAATATGAATCAAACTGCACTTGTAAAATTGAAATCCAACCTCAATCATATTCTGACTTCAATCTTTTGAATTCATCAAAAAATCTTAATAACCAATCAGATCTCAACAGCGAAGTGCAAAACCACAAATTTTTTAATCTTGAATTAAATAACGGAACTCAAAGTTGTAATGAAACAGATAAACATTTTCATAATAATGATGAAGTCAATCTATTTATTTTAGGTGCTAAAATACCACAACAAAGTAATTACTACTCACTTGAAGTATCTGAATTGAATAACCAGTCAACTGATTTAAGTGTATTGAATTGTGATCCATCTGAAATTGATCCTGAATTAAACCATGAAATACAGCTAACTGAACAAAGTTCGAAAATGCTAAGTCAGTCAGACAAAGAGCTCCAAAGCAAATCATTTTTTATTTCTGATTCTGTGCACGAAACAAATCATTGTGATCTGCTTTCTGAAATACTAAACCATCTAAATAATAGTGATTTGAACAAAAAACAACCCGAAATTTAAACAACTCAAAAAACTTCCTGAAAGTCTCAAACTCAGTGACAGACTCAAAACAAGTAACCATAGTAATTTAGAAAACACTGATGCAATTCGGTTTTGTTAAGCTTCAGAATGTAAATGCTGTCAATTGCATTGCAAATTAAAACAAACTGAAAAATCAAACTGTTATATCAACTAATCAGGGTTAAAATAACAATTCCATTATTACAAATCAAATAAAAATTAGAACCAATTAGAGGAACTGGATTAAATATGATTTACTAGTTAAAAATAATTTTATAAACATTTTTCTATTTAGACATTGGTTTTAAAATTTCCCAATGAAAGAAGGACAACAACATTTGTCAAACAAAAACTAAAATATTTTTAGCCAATGATAAGCCAAAACAATTTTAAACAATAACAATTTAAAATGAAAAACTTAAACTTACATCATAAACATATGTTCATAAAATGTTGAGAAATTATGTTAACTTTATATAATTTTGTGTAGAAATGATCTGATTGGTTGAAACATTTTAAATTTTTTGAAATGATTAGTTATAATTGATGTGATTGTGAACTTTGTAAATATTGTTGAAAGATAAAATGATGATAACAGTGGATTGGTTTAAAGATTTGGTGCGATGGAAATTAAAATATGTGCACCACTTGCTTTTATGAATGTATGCATTATGCAGAACAAAAGCATGTATGTCTCAGCAGAACGTAAATATAAATTTTGCAGAACACAACTGTAATATCTACATTATATCCCTAAAATTAACAATTTAAGTTTTAACTCAAAAGGATTGTCTTTAACATCAATAAAAATAAAAAAATTAACTTTAAATTAAAAAAGAAATTTTTAGCTTGTATCAATTTTATAGATGAATATAATTCTTTTAACTTCCGATATTTTATTTTCAAGAAATAGGTTTTGTCTTTTTCTTTTTTTTTTTCTCCTTTTTTTTTTTTTTTCAATAGTCATTGAAATTACAAAAATATTTTTTTAAATTATATTTTTATTTATGTTCTTTTTATGAATAATTTTTTTTAATATATTATGTGATTTTATTGGAACTATTTTTAGATATTGATTTTAACGTAAATGTAACCTATGATTTCAATAAAAAAAAGTGTATTTAAACTCATTTTTCATCAAACACTTGTTGCGTTCATCAAACACGTGTTGCATTCTGGGTATTGAATATGATAACCAATTATATATATTTAATTCGGAAAATTTTAGTTTTTATTCTGTTTAGTCTATAATTTTAGTTATATTTACTTCAATTTTCGTTTGTCTTGAAAAATTGCATCTCATCTAATTATAATGTTTTAAATAATAATTTAATTTATAGATAAAATAGTAATTAGAAAAATATTTAAAAAAAGTAGGACTCAGTGCTATAAGCGAATACAAAAATGATAAAACTTCATTAAATGTAACGTTATATTATACATCCAGTGCCGGGGCTGGTGCATCTAACGTTATATTATGTACTATCATTAAAATTTTAGAAAATTTCAATCATTAGGTATAAAAAAACAACTATAAAAAAAGCTCCTCAAATTTGAGGAGCTTTTTTATTTGTGCATCAAATTTGTGATACTTATGCACAAATTTTTTAAATATTATTCTGATAAAATTTTGTTTTGTTTTTTCTAGTTGTATTATGATTTGTGTGTGTGTATTTTTTACTTTTTTTTTTTTTTTTATGTTTTTTAGATATATATAAATCCAACCTTTCTGAACTAGAACAATTCTATGTAATTATCTATATTAGGAACAAGATTTTTAAGTTTTGATTTTAAAAAATTAGATTGTCAGGAAAAGTAATTAAGCTGTATTTCGGAATAAATTTATCATAAAGGATTTTCGTCATTATGATCAGATAAAAACAAAAATTGTGCAATTGCGAAATAAACTAACACAATCTGAAACCGCTCGAGATGGTTCAGAAATGTGTAGATTTTCTAGGTTTATGATTGTATAGTGTATTACTCTCTCAAAATAGCCCCTAAACGTAGTCTCCAATCATGTTCTGCGCTTTAGTGTCACGGCTGTCCCAGAGACAGTGGAAACAAGGAAATTTTGTGAAACCTCCTTTAAGACCCATATAGAATGATGCCATTTTGAAGTCACCGATGACCTCTCATCCGCAGTCGTCATACTTTGATGCACCCAGTAACATTTTGACACTGCTATAGTCCTCTTTGAGACGCACAAAGCGGACCATCGGGAGAGACGGGTAGTTGTTTCAAGTTGTAAAGCAACACGGCTTTGAGGCTCTAGGATAAACTGTTTATGAATAGGCGCCATTAAATAGGATTACATGCGATACCTTTAGCCTGGAATAAACCGGCAATATCGTTGCAGTTGCACAGCCCATCACGCTGACTGAAGAAGATTTGAGAACTTTTGATGCCGCAAGATGGCAAACTGTATGGCTCGCTATTTTCCTCTTTACCAACCTGTAAAATAGCCATAAAAATTTTAATAACTTGATGTAAGGATTTTTTCTTTCCAGTTTACAATGTTAGTCGTGATATAATAAAATAAACTATAAAAAATACTTTACAAATATATTTATACAAAGCGTGATAACAGTATAAAATAAGTTTCCGAAAGAAGATCGCTAAGATCTTATCGGTGAAATGAAATACCAACTTGCAACTCGCGATGCACGATGGCAAGACAAAATTAATTAAAATTTGTTTAACAAAAAGGTTCGTAAAATATTTTTTTTTTAATTACATTTTTTTTTCTCAGTGAAAGGATCTAAGTGACAGGATCTTACGATCCTCTTTGAGTCTCCGTGTTCTGATATTTAATGTACAACGATATTTATACCATAGTATATTGTAACAGAAATTAAAAAAAAAGAGTGTATTTGTTGCTGGGTTTTAAAATAAAAAGATCTAAATAGACTGGGGGAGAAGGTGGATAGATTTTTTCTTTTCATATAAACAAAGCAAGAAATTTTCAAAACGTTGAGTTCAAATATATTTAAAATTTTCATTTCAATAAAATAAGATTTATAATGAGAAAATTGATCAGCAAAGTTATGCAAAATACTCTTTTCTGACAGCGATAAAGACGATGTAATTTACTTTTTTCAGTACTTCACCAAGCAATAATAGCGTTATTTATGTAGCAGTGAATAAATGAGAAATAAGGTTGTCTTTGAGTAAGTTTGAGCTTTGTATAAAACTCCAATTAATGTTCTCATCTAGATAAACACCTAAGAATTAAATAACGGAGTTTTATTTTTATTTCCATTTCATCAATAAAGATTTGAGGCAATTTTCAGGGTAAAAAAAATTTTCCTAAGCGAACGAAAACGATAGTCTGTTTAGTTTTGTCAATATTTAATGTTAATTGTTAGATTTGAACCAGTGGGATAAAAGTTTCAGTTTTTTATTTACAGTGGCAAAAAATTCGATAATATCACTCTTAGAGATGAATAAAATAGTATCATCAGCAAACATGATGCTCATCAGATTAGTACCTTTATTTAGATCGTTTATATAAGTTTAAAAAAGGAGGGGTCCGAAAATTTTGCCTTGTGGAACTCTGCAGGTTATATTTAAACAATTGTTGTGATAGTTGTCATTACCAACAACAAACTGTTTTCTGTTTGTTAATTAACTTCTGAACCACGTTAACGCTTGGTTATTTACTCCATAGTATTTTAGTTTTTCGTATAGGATTTGATGGTCAACCCTATAGAAGGTCTTCGATATGTCGATAAAGATAAATAAGGTATATTTTGATTGTTCAAAAGACTTTTAAATTTAGTTTATAAATTGAATAATTGCGCGCTCTGTTGAGCTATCCTTTTTAAAACCAAATTGATTAACATAGAGTAGGTTATTTTTGTCAAGGTGTTTACATATTCAGTTGCACATAATTTTTTCTAAGATTTTTAAAAACAAAAAGAGCACAAAGATAAGACGATAACTAGTTATTTGTGATTGGTCACCTTCTTTATAAATAGGTGTAACTTTGGCAATTTTTTAGTTGCTCAAAGCATTTAATTTTTTTGTTTACAGTTGTTTTTGTTTTTAGATAATTTAGATTAAGATTTTTTTAAACCTCGGCAATCCAAGGTGAATTCAAACTCTTAGATTTTGCTATTATTTCAACTGCGGGAAAGTTAGCGTTATACACAAAATAGAAAGTTTTGAAGAAAGTTTCAAATATGTTACGAAAATAGGAAAATGGTCCGTTTTTAAAATATGTTTTTTCATGCCATTATTATATCAGTCGAAATAGTATTATCGAAAAAGCCGCTGATTTTATAGTTACTCCTGTAAGGAGATTGATGAACATGAATTCAGTAAAGTTCTTAAATTATCAGCGATCTTTTTCATTTATAAAATTGATATTCGAAATTTTTAAATGAACGTTGTTAATGTTCTTTTAAAAATTGAATAACTTAAATTAACATGAACAAAAGATTCTGAAACTAAAATTCTCATTATTACTGTATTTTTTAGATTTTTTTGCTTTCGTTTTTGATTCGTTGGTATTGTGGATTATCCTCCTTCGGCTAGTTGCCATATAGAGGCCACATTACCAAGGTACCGCAAAGACAGGTTCGGCTCCCCAAGGAGCGTCATAACCCGGTCTACGGACCGAGAGTAAAGTGAGTTTCGGAAGAACGAAGAAATGTTAGAGTAAAAGACAGAAGTAGTCGTGTTAGAAAGACAGCATAGAGAAAGCGGACAGGATTGCACTCGATGTTAGGAGGTGCAATAAGTTGACATAAGGATTAAAAACACAGGGACTAAAAAGTTTCAGTATGTGTTTTTTTCCGTTTTTGATTCGTTTGTATGCATATATTTTTAAAATAGATTAAGAGTTACTTTACTTTTCACTTGTCTCTTTCGTCATGTTTTGAATTGTGGTTAAATAATTAACCATCATTCATAGTTAAAAAATATACGCATCATTACGCATTATAATTATTACGCACACAACCATCACATTTTTTATAAACTAAAATTATTATTTTTTTGCTCCTATTATTAAAAGCAAAAAAAAAAAATAATCTTATTTTATAAAAAATGAACAGCAGCAATGGTTAAGGCGCTTATTTTAGAAGCAAGAGATCTAGAATTCGAAGCGAGCTCTGGTGATATTTTGCACCATCGGTAAAGTAGGAGATTTTAACTTTTTTCAATTAAATGTGTTTTTTAAATTGAAATTCAACTTTCAGTTCAATTTGGTTTAAAATTCAAATTTGTCTTTTTGTTAAGTTCAGGGTCATATATGGCCTAAATTTGTCTTCAGTAAAATTCGGGTCTTATAAAAATGAGTTCGCTGATCCTTTTTTTTTAACGGCGATAAAAACATTCTAACTGATCTAGATATAATCACATACATTAACTCAAAAGTAAAATCTCTAAGAACATCGGTCTGACTTGTAGAGCAAAACCTTTTTTAAATCCTTTTTTTAAAACCTTTTTTTAAATCCATTTGCTTAAAATTTTTATATTTCTCTTTCATTCATTGTCATCTAAATTTTGCTTGGTGCAGTACAAATAAAAATAAAATTTAAAAACTTTTTAACAAACAAAAACATGCAATCAGAATCATATCCAATGTGGGACGTTTTACACATTCCCAAGCATTGTTTATTAAGCTAAATATAATGGATATCTACCAAATAAACATCTATCGTCTTCTTATATTTATGTTCAAAATTAATAAAAATTTATCTAATATTTAATTATTAAAATATTTAACCCACTATTCCAAATATATCAGAACAGATACTTAACCAGATACTCGTATAACAGCTATCATCAACCCACAGATTATTTTGCGGCTACTAAATTTTTAATTTTTACTAGAGGATTAAAAGTATGGAATAAAATATTAACTAATAATCTTAAAACAATTGCAACGCTTAATGAGTTTGAGACCAAATTGAAGCAAATATAAGCAACGTGGCGCATGGTTTCTTCTGATATATATGTAAAGGTGTATACTGGTGTAAAAGGAAAGTTTCAGAATTATGAGTATTTGCATGCATGCTTTTTAAGTATATAATATTTTGCTATACTATAGTATTTGCTTTTACTTTGGTATTTAATTTTTGTCCTTTTGTTATATTAAAAGAAAAAAAGTAGATTTTTATAGTTAGAGAGGGGCATTCAGGACCTATGAATTTTATCTTTTTGTTTGTTTGTTGTTTGTTTCTTATAAATATAAAAAATCTATCAAACAATATTTTATATGCTGTAGTGCTGTAGTTTTACGATTTTTATATTTTATTGTGTATTACGGTATAGATTAAGGGGTTTGGGGATAAGACAAATATTTGCATATGTTTTATAAACGAATAAATTTATATAGCAAAAAAAAAAAAATTAAGATTGTATACAATGAATCAAAAAATTTATTATTAGGCAGTTAAATGCTACCAACCACCTGATATATACATTTTTCAAAATTTTTGGAAAATTTATAAATCAGGAAAATGATATATACATTTTCCACAAATTTTCTCACTTAAATCAAATGCTTAAAATAAAACTAAAATATAAATAAAATTAAAATACGCACTTTTAACCTAAACAATACAAAAGAATTTAAAAACCACTCTTGTACTGGAAATTAAATCTAATGATAAAACTGACAAAATTTATAATAATAATAAACTGACAAAATTTATATTAATTATAAACTGACAAAATTTATAATAATTTTCATGTAACTTTTTACTCCGTGTATGACGCTAACTTTTCTATCGTTTAAATAAGAATAAATCAAATTAATATAAACAACCCATGGGTGAGCAATTTTGTTGATTTAAAAAATCATCAAAGATAAAACAGAAGCTAGTATAAAATATCTTAAAACAAAATCATCTTCAAATGAGAAAATATATAAAGAAAACATATATTTAAAGAAGTTTGTAAAAACTTGAAAAGAAATTACTACTAAGTCGTTGAAGTACATTAGCCAGTTGTATGACCAATTTACAGCGGTGTCAGTATTCTTTTGATTTATAACTCACATGATCATTAGCGCATTATTTGGTCGTTAAACAGTCGTTGACAAAGAGCACAAATAGCAGTGGTCTCAAGAGTAAATCCCTCAAGGACTTGATGGGTTTACTCTTTTCACTTGTTTATTTCCAAACGACTACTCGTTGTTTTCTTTCGAATTAGATAAAAGAAATTAAGTGATCAAGTTAAAAATTCATTTAGTAACTATATTTATGTGAAAGTTTATTTAATTTATTTACCTTTTTATTTAAAAATTTTTGTTTATATATTTCTAAAACATTTCAAATGTAAAAATATTGAAGCAGGTTAAAAATATTGAAGAAAAATACCTGCTTAATTTGTTACTTTGCAATTCTTTATTCTATTATTTATTTTTTAATTCATTTCGAAAAGTTGTTTTTATATGTATTTGGATGTTACAGTAATGTAGAATAATTTTCATTGGGACAATGAGGTGTATTTAAAAAAAATCGACATTACTGTAAAAATACACATAAAAATCTGCCTTTATTATGCTCCAGACATTAATTCTGATATATATATATATATATATATATATATATATATATATATATATATATATGTGTATATATATATATATATATGTATATATATATATATATATGTATATATATATATATATATATATATATATATATATATATATATATATATATATATATATATATATATATATATATATATATATATATATATATATATATATATATATATATATATATATATATATATATATATATATATATATATATATATATATGCAATGCAAACATTCTGTAGCGGCGAAAAAATTCATTTTTCCTGGGTGAAACCCGGACGATTGGCCGTCTGAAAGAGACATCTTGTCCAATATTTATATTGAGTGCTTGAGTGTTTGTGTCAAACCATTAACGTCCGGGATTTTAATTAAATTAACTGCAATTTTGACTTTTTGTAGTTACAAAAAATTTATAAACTCTAAAGTATACAAATTATAGTTTTTAAATTAAATAAATTATATTTGTTACAATATTTTTAAATTAAAGCTAATTTAGGTAATCACACTTAAATATTAATAAATAATTATTAAGTATGAAAAAAAAAAAATATATATATATATATATATATATATATATATATATATATATATATATATATATATATATATATATATATATATATATATATATATATATATATATATATATATATATATATATATATATATATATATATATATTATGTTGTTATTTAGTTGGATAAAATGTTTAAACTGTTATTTAGCTGGATATGCTTTGAAAAAGAATATCAAACGTAATTAAAAATATAATAGATAACAAAAAAAAATTAAAAAAAATGATAATAAAATGATTTTTTATAAGAACTTATTTTATTATGAATTATATGAAATCTATAAATAACTTTTGATACAAAAAAGGAATAAGAGCCTATAATTGATTCTCCCACTAACTTTTTCGAGCAATGAGGGCAGGAGGGGAAAAAAAGCTATAGAAATTTAGAAATTAGTTATATCATCAATATATAATGGTAGTTTAAATTTAGTATAAATCTAGTTGTTAGGAGGATTAGTAAACAGTGTACCTTTCTGTCAAATGATCGAGTCAAGATCGAGCCCATGAGCCTATACTATGTATATAAAATTTGAATTCAAATCTTTAACTGCATTCAGTTTTTATTAGCAATAACTACTGGCCAAATTTGTCTAAATATATCCCCGGTCATGTAAACATTTCTTTTTTTAATTAGGATTGTTTAAAATCATTTTTTTTTACTGACAAGTTTATATATACAAATTACACAAAACACAATCATAAATATTCAAAATTTGACGTAAAGTTTAAAAACTTAACTTATTGTCTTTAAAACATGCAATAAATCTTTAGATTTTAAAAAATAAAAACTTGAAGTTGTGATATTTGTCACTTGCTTCTAATGAAGCTGGAAGTAGCAATGTTTTAATAAAACATTTGGAAGCGATGACCAGCTATGCAGTTACTACATCACATTACTTATATTTTAGTTACTAAATTAATGATTCACTATTTACAATATTGAAATTCTTTTTAATAAGGTTGCTTAAGCAAAGAAACGCTGAGGCGCCAGTTACTTCCTAACTGAACTGACATTTTCTAACATTCTAACATGATTTTTCCTTTCGTAGTTCTAGCGTACCATAGTGTATAAGTGTTTGCAATTAGTAGTAAAAGTTCTTGCAGTGAATTATAAAATTTGTTTTAATTAAATTAGTTATTACTGGTGGTAAATCGGAAGCAAATATGTTGTTAAAAAACGTTTTCATCAACATTTGCAGATATTTCTGATTTAGTGGTGTTCGTCTCACTGTTTTTGTTACCAGATCTCCAACTGAAACATTTAAGTTTTAATCTTAATTGTGGAGATAAAAGTATATAAATTAATGCGTCAACCCAAAATGTGATTGGATAGACTAACAAAAAATACCACAAAAAACTTTCGTTTAAATCGAAGTTATTAAGAAGAATATAAAACATTAGTATTGTGTTAGGTATTGCAACAAACACAGCAAACGTTGCTAATATAACAATTGAGAGTGCGAATCCCTTTATTAAACGTCTTCCACGCCATTCGGATGAAGTGTAATCTTTTTGCTTTTTATAAAGTAATAAACCACTTGCATACACGTAAATAGATAAAATAAGAATAATCAAGGACAAAATTGCATAAGCGACATACGTGTATTGGTAACCGAAAAATGAAAGTAAAATTCCAATTGTAACTGTCATACTCCAAAATATCATCGTTGCGATTGCAGTGTGTTTTTTTGACCAGAATTTGATGTATCGTAAATTGAGTTTTAAATGTAAATATCTGTCAAATATTAACCAAAGTTTTGCAAAGTAATATCCTGTGTTAACAACACTAAATGCTACTCCTTGAATTGTCCAATATATTGAAAAACCAAGATTTGAAAAAAAAAGTATGCTTTGAACGGTCAGCAAAATGCTCATCGCAAAGTCGATAAAGCAAAGATTAATTAGTATGAAACGTTGAGTTAAATGAGGACCAACATTTTTAAATTTGAATAGGAGACACAATCCGATTCCATTCAAGACAATTCCAATAGTGCAACACGATAAGAGAGAAGTGAAATATGTATTAATCATGCTATAAAACAATAATCAACTATTATTTTATATATATATATATATATATATATATATATATATATATATATATATATATATATATATATATATATATATATATATATATATATATATATATATATATATATATATATATATATATATATATATATATATATATATGTAGCGGCAGTGGAAAAATATTAAAAATTTTATAGCCTAACGACAGGGTATTATTTATGTATATATATATATATATATATATATATATATATATATATATATATATATATATATATATATATATATATATATATATATATATATATATATATATATATATATTTATTATTATTATTATTATTATTATTGTTATAACTATTGTTATTATTTAACTTAATTATTATAACGAAAATACATAAATTCAATAGCGAAAAAATTTTTGATTTAAATCCGACAATAACGGCAATAAATATGCCATCATTGACATTAATGTTAAGAATATTAAATACCACATTAAGACTATTTAATACCACATAAAATATTTTAAGAAAAAGAACACGCACTATTCTGTTCAACCCAAAAACAAATGCAATACAAGATACAAAATAACTTCAAAGTTTTACAATTAGTATTTTGTTGTTTTATCTATGATTTGTCAAAACATTCCTTTTTTGAAAACTCTTGATATTGGAATAAGTTTATAGCAATTTTGTAAGTAACAATTTAAAACGTGATAAATCATTGAAATTTAAATAACAAAATTCAACAACGTTAAAGCGTTTATTTATAATTTATAATAATAATTTATGCAGGGCAAATACACATGTGATAAATAATAAATACACATGTGATAAATAAGAAATACAAAGTTAAGAATGTTAAAATAATTTATAACAAACATTTCTGTTTCTATTTTTTTTTTTTTATCTACTTTATTTAATTCTTTAATTAAATAAATAAAAGTTAAATAAAATAATAATGATTAAGTTAACTAAAAATAAAAAAGTTGATGTTTTATTCAAATTTGCTTAATCTACACACAAACAGTAAATGACTTTATTTTTAGTCATGTTGTTTACATATAGTCGTATCGGAGCAGTTTGTGGTGAAAAGTGATGTAAGTTTTTTTAATTCTTTTTATTCTTGTTTTAGCTAATAATTGCTTGACAAAATATTTCTGAATTTACTTTTTTTGTTTACTATGTTGTATGGTATGTTATCTATACAAATACTAATATCAATTTCTTTTACGCCATTGTTTGACAGTTTTGATTTTTCTAATGCTACATATAAACGAGACATGTAGTGTAAAATACTTGGAAAACTTGAAATACTTGGAAAAATACATTTATATAAAGACTTAGTGTTTCTATAATTAAAAAACAACTTATAAGACAACAAATGAAACATATATTAGACAATGAAGAAGACAATGAATGGATTAGACATGAACAGAGATAATTAATGGATTAAACAATAAATGGATAAGACAAATTTTAAAGTAGGTGTTTTAGGATTAGAAAAATTTTGAAGTTATATCTAATATAAAATATTTATTTCGAATATAGTTAAATTACTAATTATTAAATAATCATTTGGGTTATTATTACTATTTTATTATTGTTAATCATTATTTATTATTAAATAATCGTTTTGGTAGTTATGTAAAAATGTTTTATCCATTAACTTGCTAGCAGTAAGCAACTCGTAATACGCGTTAGTAAATAAAATTAAAAAAAAACCCGAAGAGAACATAGATTATTGAAATAAAAAAAACCTTTCTTAGATAAAAAGTTTTTTTTAATATTTAATTACCTGTTTGTATAACTTTTTTTTTAATTATATAATTAGGTATTTTTGGGATAAATTTTTTTTTTCACTTTGTTTTTTGCTACTTAGTTGTGTTGTGCTACATTTAATTTGTTCTATATTTATTTGTAAATATAACAACAATAACAACAGCAACAAATAAAGACAAAAAATAAATTTAAAAAGAATAAATATTTAATGCACTTGTATTCAAAGTCAAAATAAAAAACAACATCTCTGTATAATATAGAGTTGTTGTTTTGTTTTTTCATATAATAAAAATTATATTAAGTTAATATAATATCTTTACCTTCGTATTTATAAATTTTTGATATTTGTATATTTTGTATTTCAAAATTATTTATCATATTTCAAATTCTAGTATTCAAAAACGTGCTTCACTAGCCATGGCTGACAAAACAAAAGTATTTGAAGATTTTGAAAAATACCTTCGGGACAAAGACTCTGTGTGGCAATACGTTTGCGCGAAAAGTCTGGAGCTGTATCGAAATGTAAAAAATAAGCTAGAGAAATCAAGATCTGTGGTGATTCGACTAATGGATTCCACATACATTTAAGGAGATCTCACCAAATAAATTTATTGAAAAGTTATTCAGTTGAAATTTCAATTTTGCTATCTACTGTTGGTGTTTCCATTACAACTGATTTGCAACTCGCTAAACCCTGAAATAAAATTTTAACTTATTTTACAAAAAGCGAAGACAAAGATACACTGCCGAATGTTTTAGCTAAAATGGGTGCCACCGGTGGCTTGTCATTCAGAGTTTTTATAACATCTAAAGCTAAGAAAATTGCTGATAGCTCGAAGTTTTGACGTGCCAAAATCATCCGAATCCATTCGATTGAATAAGATTTTTGACAGATTGGACAAGATTTTGGACAGATTGAACACGATTTTGGACAGCTGCCCGAAAATTAGATACATCACAAGTTTTCATTAATTTTTCCAGACCAGATAAAGTTGAGCTCAAAAGTATAATATCAGAGAGAAGTTACCATATATAAACGCACCTACATTATTTTCATTTTTAATGGTTTTGAGATGGTCCTAGGTATCAATATTATAAAGTTACAGTGATAGAACCCTGTCTTACTCCTTGTTTAAGATAAAACTCATTTGATTTGCAATCTTGGTATGACACAGTTGCCATGTTCATTCTAAAAACAGATTTTACAATTTGGATTTTGCAAGAATTAATTGACATTTCCGAGCAGAGATGTGTGGTAATTTAATTGACATGTTACTGAAAGAACGCAACTTAAAAATTGATCGCAAAAACTTATGTGTTACCACGGGTGGTGCTTCGTACTCTCTTCATTACCACGGATGGTAATGAAGAAAATAGGACAATTAATGTCCATCGACCAACAACTGTAAGCAACCGCCATTAAGTTGGGAGTCACTTGAAAAAAAGAATTGAGTTATAGAGCAAAGAAACGTTTGACAGAAGATTAAAAAAGTTAAAGGTTGTATGAGTCAGGGAAACATAAAGATAGAAGAGAGTTCCAAAGGGTTGAAGTGCGGGGAAACAAAATAGACGAATAAAATTTTGTGGAGCATGCCAGGACAGATATAGTAAATGAATGAAACTGACAAGTCAAGGGAGAATGAGTTTTATTTGATGTAATCAGAGGTAATTTGATGGAACTAAAGGTAGCTCTTTGAGCAGCGACCATGATAGTATTTGTATTGTTTGAAGATGGGAAAGAGGCTCAAGCTTAACAGATAGACTGGGTCCAACTACGTTTACAAGGCGTTTTTCGACCTCGTCTAAAAGAGAAAGAGCATCATTAGAAGAACCAGCCCAAATATAACAACAGGATTCTATACACAGACGAATTAGAGATTTTTAGAGGGAGAGAATAGAATCAGGGGAGAGAAAATTGTAAGCACGATAAAAAGAAGGCGGATTAGATTTAAACGGATTAGGATTTTTCAGAGCTCACCAAATTCATACGAACTTGCAAATAATTTAGCTCCATTAAAAAGCAAAAGTTGTAAAGCTGTTTAGACGATCACCGACAAATAATGAAGTCCTTCAAGTTTATGTAAAAACTGAACATGGTAAAGAACTGTCATTAATATCAAATAATAAGATCAGATAAAATACTTTTTATGCTTGAGCGTTTTTATATTTTAATAAATTCCAAAAGCCCTGAAAAAACAGCCCTGACTGACTTAATACGGAATCTGAATTAGAATTGATATTATCTACAGTATCTACAGCTATCTACAGTATCTACAGCTATCTACAGTATCTACAGCTATCTACAGCTATCTACAGTATCTACAGTATTTACAGCTATCTACAGTATCTACAGTATCTACAGCTATGCTGGTACAAATAAAATTGGCTGTATAAGCTTTATTTCAAAGAGATTCTATTCTTCTATCAGCTGATACCTTGGCAACAACTGATACCTTGACATTTATGCTGCAATATTTGGGCGTTAGACCATTAAGTAAAAATATGAAGACCTCCTTTTTTTAATTTTATTTAGGTACCCCAAGAAGTCCTTACGGTCTTATTACAGAGCAGCGAGGATAAGCATTTAATAATAAGTTCACGCCTTCTTCCTAACCAATGCTGCTAATTTATCTTATCTCATTTAATATCTTTATAAAGGAGATAAAACCTAAAATAGTTTTGGTTCAGATATCACATTTAATTGGCTAACTAAAACTGTTTAGTAAATTTAATTTTGCATCTTATCCAGTGGCTCTCATTCGTCCAAACTGAAACTACAGCATTGCTATACGAAACAGATGATGACTAAGATACCTTAATGTGCAAAGACGAAACTTTGAGCTTGACATTACAGGAGAAGCTGGACGCGGCCAAAAATAATGAGATGAAAATGAAAACATACCAAAATCAAATCAAAAATTTACGATGTGACTAAAATGATACGAAAAGAAATTTCTATGTTTAAGGAAGACGGTACACGTGGTACTAACTTGAAGTTGGTATACGATTATATTTTAACTATTCCGACAACGAGCGTAGAAGCTTTCTCTTCATCTGGAATGTTATGTACGAAAATTTGAACTAAACCTAAATAATTGATGTTTTTTGCGGGCCTATTTTATTAAAAAATATTTATTTTTTTTTATGTTTTTTGTTGTTTTTTTTTTAATTAAATTTATTTTATTTATTATTTTATATAAATTTTTGAACCGATTATTTTTGCTTTGAGTTTTAGTTGATGTTTTTTTGAGTATTTGTAAATATCGGCATTAATAACGGTATATCGCTTTTCACTAAATCTAATACCGAAAAGTTGGTATTTAATTTGTAGTCCGGTATTGGATGCTCTACTTATGACCAAATTTGAACTGCATTTAAAATAAAACATTTTTATCAAACAAAAACTTTTGTTTTACCATCCTTTAAATTTATATTTCAATCTAATACCTCTTGCTAAAAATAGTTTCTTCAGCTGAACTAGAGGTTTAACCGCGAATTTGAACCGTAACTGAAAACGAAAAACATTTAGATAAGTATGTTATTTTATACATGAAACTATACGGTTTAATACATTGTGTGTGTTAGTTTGTTTATAAAAAATCCATGTTTTAATACAATTTCAATAAATTCAATCAAAAGGATCCATACAAAATGCTCCAATCAGAGAAGTATTGTCAGCAACCCAAAAAATAGGCTAACATTGTTCGATAGGAAAAACACCATTTTGCGTTATGATAAAAATCATGATCAATATGATAATCACTTTTTTGTCCATAAAAAGTATTAAACAGGGAAGAAGAAGATATTAAGCATGCGCTGGTTCAGTTTTAACATCGAAAGGTGTAACACTTTTTAAAAGTGGAATATATAAATTGCCCTCACGCTGTCAAGAAGCCATTTAAAACTTTGGCAGTTGACTGAAGCTATTTTAGTCAAAATGTTGTTTCACGTTTCAGTTAGTACAACCTTTCCGCATCAAGTTATTGTTAACCCCATGTCGGTAGTCCAAATATTTATATTTAAAAAGCTATAATAAGTTACGATACATCGGTTTTTCACGTAAAGTGAAAAAACGTAAATCTTTTCGCACTTAATTTTTACACTTAACTGTACAAAAATGAAGCACGACATTCCTTTGAAAGATGTACTAATCGTTCACCCAAGTTAAACAAATATGTTTGGAAACGTAAATAATAATAATAATAATAATAATAATAATAATAATAAACAAATACTTTTTTGATCTAAAAAATTTCTGCACGAATTATCGAGAACATCATATTTCGTGCATCATGCCCGAAATTTAATTTACACAGTATTAAATTCCGTGCATTATTTTATTATTTTACCTAACAATGATTTTGAAAAGCATTCTTAAGGCTGCTAGTGACGTTTTGAAGACAAAACAAAAAAATTAAAGCAACAGCTGCGAATTTATCCGCATGGCTGGATTTCTTTTAAGTAAGTAATATTTGAAGTCAAATTTCAACTTTTTAAAAATATAGTATCATCATAGTGGAATATACAAGTTATAATTTTTTAACCAAGTTTGTTATCGTGACTATGGACACTAAAAAAAGACAGAAGTACCAAAAATATAACGAGGAAGCTGTTATGGCCGCTGTTGCTGATTTTCGAGACAATCATTTTTCATGGAGAAAGGCAAGTTTAAAATATAATGTACTTTCTCAGACAATGGGTGATAGAATAATAAATGGCAGATACAGTGCAGCCAAGCAAAAGATAGTTTAGTGTTGTTTAAAATATTTATTTATTTACTATACTAGATGTAATTCTCAATAAGCAATAAAATTGGATTAGGTTTTTTAAAAAGTCAACATATTTTTTTTACTTTACGGTCGCAAACCTGCTTTAAAAAAAATGGAATGAAGAAAGAATAAAATACTTTTTGATTAAAACAGCAAAAATAGGATATGGTATTTGTTAGAACGATGTACCAAGCATAGTAAAAAATCTTTTAGACATTAAAGAAAAGCAACATATAGCAGAGCATTGACTTAACGATAAAGAAAAAAACGATATGATAGCTCATAGAAAGTTTGTTAATAATCTGCCAAGCAAGTTTGGATCTACAGGTAAATAATTACTTCTCTATTAAGTGTTTTGAATATATAATAAAGAAATGACACAAAATTTTAAATTGATCTATGATTCTTTTTGTATCTGCCTAGTTTGTGTTTAATTTGATAAACCTGGTTTTTTTTACTTTATATTTGGTAGGTTTTTCAAAAGGCATTCAGATCTTGCAAGAAAAATAGCTGAAATTTTGGGCCACCAACGGCGAAACATTTCTCATGCTCAAATCAAGCAATGGTTTACTGACCTAGAGAATTATTTGTTTGAAGAATACCAAATAAAAGCTTCAGAGTTCCTATTACCAGAAAACTCTAGTAGAGTGTTTAATTTGGACGAAGCAGGGTTTCAATTAACAGGAATATTGGGAAGGCTGAAAATAATTGCCTGTTGTAAAGGAAATGTTTATCGCATAGCCCCTGACACAAAAACGCAAATAACAGTTCTTGGTTGTGTATCCGTAGATAGAAACTACCAAGAACCTCTAGCTATATTTCCAGGAGCACAGCCTTGTTAAAACTTAGACCACGTAAATCCATCTGACTATGTTCTTGGGCAATCCATTAATGGATAGATTTCTAGCGATTGCTTCTTTTCGTGGTTGTCTAATGAAAGAAAATGTTACTTTTCCGATAATTGTTTTTATGCACGGTCACTCAACGCATATCAATATCAATATCAGTGAGTTCTTTAGAGACAATGGAATTATTCTACATTTTTTTCCGGCTCATGCTAGCCATTTGATGTAATCCTTGGATGTTTCCGTCTACGGGCCGCTCAAAACTTATTGGAACGAGGCATTAAAAGATTTTAACAGTCAGTTTCCTAACATGGCAATGACCAAGGTAAACTTTTTTTCAATGTTCGACATTTCTTGAAAAAAGCAAAAGGTAAACCAGAAAATACTGTATCGGGATTCAGGAAATGTGGGCTTATACCATTTAATCCAGAGACGATTGACTATTCAAAACTGGTTGGTTCTTCAACAACGACGCGCCTGTTATCTTCCCCGTTGTCGCAATCTTCTAATTCAACAGAAATGTTTACTTTCTTGAGGTGCTTGAAAAAATGTAATCGTTATTACCGGAGAATGTCCTGGTAACGTTTCGAAGACGATTAGAAGAAGGCTCTGACGTTGAGAGTGATGCGACTAATTCTGGTCAAGAATGGAATATGTATAAGTGGTTGCACATTAATTCAAATAAAATCTCTATCCCTAAACCATTGCTTGGTTTTTATCCAGATGCTGTAACTTCATGCAAAGCTGAAACACAAACTACAACTGTTAGAGAAGTAAAAACCTACAAAAACTATATTTCCGGCACTTATAATAATACTCAAACAAACATTGCTTGTGTCAAACCTATGCAGTCCACGAACATTATTATCCCAACAACTACAGAATCTAATAATCTATTCTTAAGAAAATTAAATTTTCTTGAGTATGTTTGACACTGTACTTCCTGCGTTAAGTTTGACCACCATATCACAGCCTAGTTTTAATAACATATCTCTTCAACCATCAGCTTCATCTCATAAGCTTTACAAAAATTGGGAGTATTTTCCATTTAAAAAATACCTAGCAATTTCAAAAGATGTAATAGTTAGCAGAAAATATCCAAAGAAGCTTGTTAAGAACTGCCAGTGAAATCGATTTTTTTCACCACCAACAAGCTGTTCAAGAAAAGAAAAAGAAGCAAAATCAAGAAAAATAGGAAAGAAAAAAAAACGAGAGAAAATAAATCAAAAAATGAAAAAAAAATGCATCAACGGCTTCTCTCATATAAAGTCAAATTGCAGAAACCTCTCAACCCTGATTCAGCGTTTGTTTTAAAATAAATTAGTTTTTTATTTTATTGGTTTATAAAAATTTCTAAGTATTTTTTAGTTTTCTTTTAAGCATTAACGAAAGATATATTTTCGGTGCCATTTCAGAATAATATTCAACAAGTAATGTTGGGACACACCCAAAAGGTTTTTGGTGTAGCTTATATAACTCTTTAAAGTTTTTTAATATCATCACTTGTTTTTGCAGGTCTTAAAAGTTAAAAAGGGCTTTTTAACTTTTAGGACCTGTAAAAACATTCATTATTAAGCCCAGTGATCGAGCCTATAAACAGGCTCGATCACTAGGCAAAATAAAAAGCCGTGGGCCCTACGTTATGTTCTAACAAATAATCCAACTCTTAGTGAGACTAGAAAAATATTTGCAAAAAAATATATATGAATTAAGTATATCATTATACTTTTATTGGTTGTTTGGTTATATTCTATAAAGTTTACGGCAAATGTTTAGCAAACTGCCCAAAATTCGCCAACTTACCCTATAGAAAAATTGTAATTATTATCATTCCAAAAATAGACAGAACTTTCTGTTAGACTAAATACCTTTCCAGAAAAGATAGTCGGATTATTACTAGATAGTAGTATTTTAAAAGTGGAATTGGAGTATTAACA
Organism: Hydra vulgaris; assembly: GCF_022113875.1. Lineage (NCBI taxonomy): Eukaryota > Metazoa > Cnidaria > Hydrozoa > Anthoathecata > Hydridae > Hydra > Hydra vulgaris. Next base: position 5,599,910 of record NC_061161.1, on the reverse strand, counting down.
GTTAGTAGGACTATAAACAGGTTTTAAAAATGAGTTACTATAAATATTTTTAACAGCAGATTTTAATTTTCTCTTACTTAAAAAAATGAAGCTTGTTATAACAGTTATAACAAGCTTAGAAAACTGTGGAATCAATATGACAAGAAAACACTACTTATTGAAAAAAGCACCAACAACATCTTCTTTAAAATTAATATACATATTTAAAAATGTTTCATCTTACTAAAATATTTTTCTTCTCATTTTTCTATAGATAGTTAAACATTTAAAAATCCCAAGTCTAAAGTCCACCCAGCTGGGATTGTAGTTAAAATTTACGTCTTAAATGTATTTTAAATGTCTTTTAAACGTCTTTTAAACATTCTTCCGTAAAAGAACGCATAAAAAACGTTTAAAAGACATTTAGAACGTAACTTTTAAAAACAAGTGCCCGTAGGGCAAGTCTAAAGCCCAAGTTTAAAGACCAAGTCTAAATCCCAAGTCTTGGTTTAAACGAATTTTACTCTTGTATAGATACGTAAATAAAATTAATAAAAATGTTCTTTTTATTTCCGATGTTAGTCATCCTATCAAATCACATATAATATATTTTTATTTTTTAACTTCATATTTCATATTAAAAACAACCATAAATTTGAATTTATTGTACGAGGAGTTTAAAAATCAAAATAACCACAGCAACTTAACAACAGTTATGAATTGATTGTATAATTTAGTGGGGGATCTAGTATTTTTTGAAGTTTGAGATAGATCTTCCAGACATGAAGTAAATTCCAAACATTTATATCTTAGGCAGATAATGGTTCTTTGCTAAAAATTGTGATGATTGGAGCCTGCGAACAAAAAAGCCCTAAAATTTTTTAACAAGTGTGAAAGCAACAACTTGATAAAACATTGTTTTAAGTTCTTAATTAAACTTACATTCATTCAATAAGTTTTAAATTTCATACAAAAATTTCTTAGCGTTCAAAAATATGACTGTATAAAATTTGAACCCCCCCCCCCCCTCAAAAAAATGTTTTGTTAAGTTGTTGGTCTCTCTTGTTTGGGGCAGCTGTCAAAATTTTTGTTAAAATTTTAAAACTTTTTTGTTTCCAGACTCCAATCATTGCAGTTTTTTGCAAAACATCTTTAATTGACATAAGTATTAAGTATGAATTGTTGTAGTTTTTTCCATGTCTGAAACTTAGCTCAAACATTAAAAAATGCTGCAACTACACTTGTACTTATATTAAAATACAAAGCCAGAAACAGGAAATTCTCTTTTAGATTATATAGAGATTGTTAAAGTTGCAAACAAAAAACACTTAGAAGGGATAGGCAGTTTAGCTGCATGCTACTTTAACAATGCAAAGGTATCAGTTTTACATGCATTTTTGAATCTTCTTGTTTTTTGGTATTTTTCCATTTCTGATTTAATAAGTGGATTTTTTTTAAGCCTAATGTGAAGTACTCTCTTTCTAAGATTTTTTCAGGTTTCTCCCAACAGAGGAACCTGAAGAACTCATCTATTAATTTTTTAAAATTTCCTGTTATAACTAAAAAATTTTATAACTAAAAATTTTTATAACTAAAAATTCTTATAACTAAAAATTTTTATAACTAAAAATTTTTATAACTAAAAATTTTTATAACTAAAAATTTTTATAACTAAAAATTTTTATAACTAAAGTTATAAAAATTTTTAGTTATAAAAATAGTTATAAAAATTTTTATAACTAAAAATTTTTATAACTAAAAATTTTTATAACTAAAAATTTTTATAACTAAAAATTTTTATAGCAAAATAAAAATCTTTTGAAAGATTTTTAAATTTTTAGTTATAAAAATTTTTATAGCGAAAATTGCTCGACCCTAATATACACCTCAGTTTATAATCTCAGTATATAAATTTACTATTTCAAATTACTAATTGTTTATAAAAATAAAATATAAACTTTTGTGAAGACTTGAGCTGCAATACCAAATGATATTATCGGTATTAGTATTAAACGATATCAACATTACCGATACTTTCGATATCTATATCGCGTGATCTTGATATCGGTGTTGTACGGTATAGCACCGATACCAGACAGTAAACCAATACTCGATAATATTTATTTAGTGTCTACTAATAATACCATTTAATGAACAATGATGATCCTACGGAAATAGAACTGTTATAGATGCATTGTTTTAGATTCAATGTTTTAGCTGAAAGCTAAAAAATAATTTAAAACCTGATTATATCAATTGATAATAATATATAGAGATTATAAACATAAAATCAATAAAATTAACTATTACGCTGTTCCACATTTTTATTTTTGTCTTAAGAGCCGTTTTTTCTAAGAATCAGGCAAATTCATGAAACTGTGGAAGTGACCTCGACCAAATTGCTTGAATTTTTTATATATTGATCAGAATATAGAGAAAACCTGTTGGGGAAAAAAATTTTTTCAAAAATGTTTCGTTCACTCGGAATCTGGGCTTAAATTTTTGAGATTTTTTTAAAAAGTTTTAGAAATTTAGTTTTTGCCACCTTTGAACCCATTTTTTGGCAATGCAAAAAGTTGCACATAGCTTTAGTAGTTAATATCAGACGTAACCCAAAAGCTCTCTCCAAAAAATATAAAAAAGTTGCGTGACACTGTGCGATTGGCTAATTATCATAGTTCAAAAGTACAAAATCAATCAGTTTTGTCAATTTTTAATCGGAGTTAATTCTAGCGGCGAAGTGTTGCACACAATTTTTCTTTTAGGATTTGAAATTATCAAAGGTATTGAGTCTAAAAATGGAAAGAAAGTTATGTGATACCTAAGGCCTATTAATATATTAAAGCTTGAAATTGGAAAAAAATGTTTTAGTATACTTACAAAAAAATTTTAGTATACTTACAAAAAAGATTCGTGTGATTTTGTCACACGCATGATATAACATGAATTAAAAACTGAACCAAAATCTAACATCAAGATAACTATATTGCTAATTAAATAAAACATAAATCAAACATTTAAATGTTTTTCCATTTAAAAATTAGTTTTTCATTTATTAATAGAGTCATTTACACACATTATCCACCACATCACACATAATTTCTACTCTGCTGCAGTAAGTTTCTCTAAGAATAATGATATGACTGTATTATAGTCTTCTTCGGATAATGAATAATCGCCACAACCACTGATTAGAAAAGGAGCATTTACTAAACAGATAATTTTATCAGTTTGGTTATTTATCTCCTCGGTAGTAACTGGCCAGCGAAAAGTATTCTTCTCTTGCCCGTTAATCATACAATTAACTCTGATCCCAGTTATAGATACCTAAAAGTATTAGCGCAACATTTAAAATAATATAATAAAGAGTTTATGATTTGTTTAATTTTGCTTACATTCAATAAAACTTGTAAAGTCTTATATAATGTCATTCTGAAATTATTTTTACATTTTATTTATATTCCTTTTATTTTAGAGCACTGTTTTGTAAAACAAAATAAAAACTTGAAACTAATATATACTTTGAATAATATTACCTCCACAATATATCCAATATTCCATTGTTTTTCATATGCAACAGCAACCCAATTATTCACTTTCCATACAAGACAAATTTATTTTGCAAGATTGGCGATGTGTTCCTCATATTTATTATCATCTTCATTGTCTCCTGTCAGATTAAAGTCATCATTTTTGCCATAAACTTCTTTGTTATCGTTAACCTGACTATTTTCATTATTTTCTGTTGTTGGATCTACCAGCTTACCTTTTCTTTTCAGGTTACTAAATCTATAACAATATCAATTGTAAATATTTTTAAACATATATAAACAAACACACAAAATTATAACTTTCATCTAAATTTTAATTTCATATTTGTAAAAGAACTATTTAACAGTCAGATAAATAATCTAATTTTTAAAAGTTTTGATAGCAACAATGCCTACCTTGAAAATAAAGATCTTATCTGTTGGCTAGTTACATATTGATCAGGTGGAAGTTCTCCCCTCAGCTGCATGTGAACCTGCTCAGGGCTCATTTTATTACCTGATTCTTCTCCACGAATAAAGTATTTATACAACAGTTCTTTCTGCTGATTTGAAAATCTAAAGATTATTACCAGAGTCAACGTAACTCCTTAAAACTGTCTTTACAACTGCACTCTCCCTGTCACATTGATCTTTTCCACAACAGGGTTCATTATAATCATATCTCAGCAACTTTATATCTCTCTCTTTGCATACATTGTAGATTGCTTCAGCTGAAAGATTTCCCTAATAGCAGCAAGCATTATCAGATTTGGTAAACATTTTCTTGATATGCGGTTGATCAATTCTGAATTGGTCTAAAACTGCAGTGACTAACGAAACAACATCACCTATTCCCTGATCACACCTATACATTGAAGTAAAGTAAACACGTTTGAATAACTTTCCTGCTATTTTTATGAAGAATATATCCACATGTAAACTCATTCCTTTCTTGCCAAAATACTCTCTTTGGCCCTCTCTGTATCAAACCGGAAGAATTTTTTGACAAAAATCTTTAAGCCAGAAAGCAGTTTCATCGTTTAATTGCTTAAAAGCTTCGATTTTTGCCTTTTTCTGTTGAGAATCTCTCATCAGGTGTTTTATGTAGTTGAATACATCCTTTACAGCAATTTCCAAATCATAAATAGAATCAGCATCGTCAGAATTTTGAATTGTTAGTTCTTTGATCATCTCGATAGAAATCATCTGGATTGAAGATTTTTTTTAGATGGATCTGATAAGGCATGTTTTGAGCTATGAGAAAAAATGTTTGAGTGATTGACACTACAATTGGTTTGATAACTTGTTTTCAAATACCTTTTTCAAGGGCAGCTTCGAGAGATTTAGAACTAAATCTTTGTGCCAATTTTTGTAATGTTTGAAAACCATTCATGCCTGAAGCAGTAACATCATCTAATCCAGCTAAGCTTTTTCGACTTGAAGGTTTTATTGCATGCAATACTTTCCACAAACTTGAATCAGATAATGGTATATAATTGTTTTCACTGCAACTTTTTTGATAGAACATTATAGCGTGGCTATATTTTGTCGTCAGTGTTGCATCTTTTGTTCTTCACCGCTGTCGTATTTTAATTTGGTTATTCCATAAGCAACATCATGCAAAATACCGCTTGTAAATATAAAGTCTAAGAATTGTTCACACTTTGTTTGATCAAGGTTAGATCGGACGAATACTTTCTTCTCTGGAAATGCCAACCCTTTATGAGATGCATGCCAGTTTCTTGCTGTTTCTATACGATGTTTGGTACACTCAAATGTGTTCATTATAAACTTTTTGGTATACTTGGTATGGTCTAAAAATGAGAGGATAACAAACTTTCCCATGGAATCACTTTGCTTATATACTTTCTGAGCACGAATAATTTCAAGAGAGAGGGCTATTTATTTCATCAACATTTTTACTGTTAAGAAAATCTATAAGTATTTCCTCTTGTCCAGGAGCAATAGCTTTCGCAAATTTTTTCTTTAATAAGTTTTCTAGGCGAACATACTTGCGTTTTAACTTATCTTTAGTAGTATCTTCCAAATATTCGAACTTCCTTTTTAATCTAAATTTTATTGGACTTGCATTAAGAACCTCAGTTACACTCTCACGGCTTCTTAGAGATTCGTCCAAAATCTCCTGTGAAACATTAATTTCACCGGGATCAAATTCTTCATCTAGAGTAGCAGGTGTCATATATGTTTGTTCTTGTTGTGTTTGTGTTTCTGTACATAAATTGGTGTTTTCGTTGACTCTAGATAAAGCAGTTTCTTGCTTTAAATGGGTAAAACACAGCATTGCACCAACTGAAAATACTTCATTGTATCGCTTTGACATTGATATGACGACATGTATTGGTGACACCCTTAAAGCGGGAGATTTTTTTCCTTTTATATTTAGATGGTGAGGATGAAAGCATGTTTTTGGAGGACTCCATGCAATACCAAACGTGTACCGGTGAAAAGCACATATTTGTTCATCCTTTTCAAGATTTCTTTTAAGTCTATTTGCAATAAGTCCATTTTCTTCCCAAATATTATTACCGTTTAATCGCATGACCTAAAAACAATTTTTTAAACAATTATTAAGTGTGTCATTTAAAGCATTGTTTATAATCTGACTCTTCACGAAAAATGTTTACAAGTTTGAAATACATTGTTGTTATTATTAAAATACAATATTGCAAGAGTGTGATTAATTTAGTGATTATTTATTAAAAGAGTGAGGAATTAATTAAAAGAGCTATTTTTTTTTGTTTAAAGAACTTTGTCTCAAAATCTTATTGCAGAGAAGTTATAAAGTATGTAATTATAAAAATTGTATTACAGTCTGCGTAAATTTAAAATACATAATAACCTTTAAGTTGATGAGGTGTTTCTTAACATCAACATCTCCCAGCTGATGAATGTAGAACATTTTGTTTATAATTTTATGTTTTTTGAATGATCCACAATTTCCTTTTGAAAAGCAACAACAGTTTTCATAAAAATATTTGTTTTGTTCCATACTCAACTAAAAACAAGTTCTATTTATGCAGTACCTATTTCCCAATAGCAATGATAAAATATCTACTCTATTTATGCAAATTTTAAAGATCGTTAAAATAAAGTTAAGACATTTTTATGGTAAAGTAAACAACCGCCCACTAACTTGTTTCTCCACAATCGTGATATCAGCGATTCTTCTTCCATTCGATCACCACAAGTTATTTGGTTATCACGTAAATTTAAATAATTCACTTCTGATCATGTATTGTTTTTTATTATTATTTATTTCAATTGTTATGATTTCTATATCATAGTCAGAAACGCTTAAATTTTTTCTTAACATTACGTGCAATGTTTTGTGTAATGCTAATTGCTAATTTTGGATGATAGAAATTTTATTGTGAGCGAAAACCTCATCTGTGTGTCCAAAAAAATATCTCTTCGTACTTAATCATTTTTAACAATTTGTAACTTTATTTTTAACTTAATATCTAAAGATCAAATGAGTTTTTTTTTAAACTATGTTAGGGTCATCTTATATTGACCATTTAACATGATTATATTTTTACAAAACTTAGCGCCTCTGCCGTAATAGCTCATTTTGTAAGTATACTATAACATTTTTTTCCAATTTCAAGCCTTAATATATTAATAGGCCTTAGGTATCACATAACTTTCTTTGCATTTTTAGACTCAATACCTTTGATAATTTCAAATCCTAAAAGAAAAATTGTGTGCAACACTTCGCCGCTAGAATTAACTCCGATTAAAAATTGACAAAACTGATTGATTTTGTACTTTTGAACTATGATAATTAGCCAACCGCACAGTGTCACGCAACTTTTTTATATTTTTTGGAGAGAGCTTTTGGGTTACGTCTGATATTAACTACAAAAGCTATGTGCAACTTTTTGCCTTGCCAAAAAATTGGGTTCAAAGGTGGCAAAAACTAAATTTCTGAAAATTTTTTTAAAAATCTCAAAAATTTAAGCCCAGATTCCGAGTGAACGAAACACTTTTGAAATTTTTTTTTTCCCCAACAGGTTTTCTCTATATTCTGATCAATATATAAAAAATTCAAGCAATTTGGACAAGGTCACTTCCATTGACTGCCTGATTCTTACAAAAAATGACTCCTAAACAAAAGCTTTATTCAAGAAAAAAACAGTGTACACAGTATTATCAGAAAGTGTTCAAAGTAATTTTGAAACACTCTTTCAAAGTGAGACACTATTTAATTAATTTCCAAAATCTTCTAGATTTAAGAGTAAACGTATAGAGAGCTTAAGATTTTGATTTTCTTTTGAAATGGGATCTTCTAGAGCTGGTGAGTATTCCTCAGAATAAATCAGAAAGTGGGTACCATTTTCCTTTGCCAATCAAAGGTGTTATGCTAAAATTTAACTTTTGCATTAAAAATATGAGTCAAATATAACTTTAGGCATTTAAATTCAATTTTAACTAAAATTTTATTATAAATTAACAATATTTTAAATAGGTCCGTCAAAACAATTTATATCATGAATAGAAGATTACTTGTGTTATCTACAAAGCATATTTTTGCTGATTAAATTTTGCTTAAGATGAGGCGATGGAAAAACAGAAGTGTCACATCATTTGAATTATTCTCAGAACATATGGTCTTACTACCAGTTTTTACATCCATTTAAAACAATCATGAAAACCATTTAAAACAACCATGACATTCATTTAAAACACCGCGACAATCAATTAAAACAATGTGATTTTCAGTTCAAACAATCGTGACTTTCAATTAAAACATTTAACGCATGCGCAACCTCAACATTCTAATTTATTTAAAAAAAAAGGTTTCATTTATATACTTATTTATTTAAATTTATTTTTTATTAATATCATATTAATTTATTTTAATTTAATGCAATTTATTTTAATATTAAACGGATGCCATACTTGTTTTAAATGGATGAAAAGCCCGGTAAGGCGTACACACATGTATACATATTTATTAAGCTTCAATTATTTCATGCCGTTTAGGTACATGGCCTTATCTTATTGGTAAAACAACCATAACGTTTATTTAAAACATCCATGATAATCAACACCTTTTTATTATATAATGTTTATTTTGTCTGAGGCGTTTAGGTACTTTGGGTAAGGCGTTCTCTTCATACTCGAAAGGCCGTGGTTCGAATATCCGTTTGGATAATTTTACTTCTTTTTCTTTAATATCTCGTTGCTCGTATGTTTTGCTGTGACGCCATTCCTCTATTTAGAATAGATATCTCTCAACATCAAACCTCTCAGTGTATTTTCTAAGTAAGGCGTACACACGTTTACCGGGTATCGCATCCATTTAAATATGTCATCCGTTTAATATTAAATTAAATTGCATTAAATTAAAATAAATTAATATGATATCAATTAAAAATAAATTTAAATAAATAAGTATATAAATAAAACCTTTTTTTAAAAATAATATAGAATGTTAAGATTGCGCATGCGTTAAATGTTTTAATTGAAAGTCACGATTGTTTTAGTTGAAAATCACATTGTTTTAATTGATTGTCGCGGTGTTTTAAATGAATGTCATGGTTGTTTTAAATGGTTGTCATGATTGTTTTAAATGGATGTAAAAACCGGTAATGTCATTAATGATATTAATGATAAATGATAATGACATTAATTGTATTGCTAATATAAAGTTTACAGCAACTAGTTGATGTAAACTTTATATTAGCAATACAATCAAAAATAATTAGTGGTATAATCATTGTTTGGTAAATTTCTCTTTCGGAGTATGCATCAATGTTCTTTCGCAAACTTTGGAGTAATCTCAAACGTGAAGAAGCTGTTTTTTATAAGCGCTGTTAAAATGGTTGGTTATTGTAAGAGTCAGGCCGTTAGTGAATATGTCGATTGCAAACTAAATCTTAAAATTTTTAGTTCAAAATTTGCAATTTGGCTCAAATTGATTTGAATCAAAACGCTGTAAAAGGGTTGAAATCAAAGTTATAAAAATTGGAACTGTATTGAAAAACGCAAAAGGACATACATTTTGAGTGCAAATTTGTGTGATATAATTTTCAAGTGTAAATTTTGAATGAAGAGAAAAAAAGTCAAAACAAACAGTGGTTTTGCGCAATTGTTCTTGAAAATTTAAAGTTATATAGACTTCACTGAAATAGAAGGTGTGAAAAGAAATACCAAAGTGCATCAGGGGATTTTCGCAACATTAAAGACAAAACCTATACAGATAAAATCTTAAGTTTCTTATTTTCAGAAGCACGAGTTGCAAGAGATAAGCATATATATTATACCAAAAACTCACGTGACTTTAGAACATAATTGTGATTCAAAATATTTTGATGTAGCAGCCGTGGTGTAATAATTAGACTTCTAAAGAAATCATTGGTAAGGAAGACAACATTGATAAAAAAGAAAGCTTGAATTTCCTGGTTAAATGGTATTACACGGTGTTTTGTGATAAGACCGTTAAAATAATAATAAGACCACAGGATCTGAGAATATTTTAAATGATGTGTCACTTCTGTTTGGCCATTGTCTCATCTTAAGCAAAATCTAATCAGCAGAAAAATGTTTTGCAGATAATACATCTAGGTAATCTTCTATCCATAATATAAGTTGTTTAGACGGGTCTATTGGAAATATTGTTAATTTATGATGAATATTTTACATTAATAGTAGATTTCTTTCCTTCAAATAATTTTGAAACAATTTATATTATTGGAAAATAAATGATTATACTTTATGATGTTTTGAACTTTTTTCCAGATTTTATGTTTCGATATAAGTACTAATTTGTCTGTTTTGCAATAATTCTAAAGCTGAATTTTTAACTCATTTTTTTTCTAAAATTGTGAAAATTTTCAAAATTTTTAGGAAAAAATTTTGAATTAAAATTTTAGCTTTTTATATATTTAAAAAGCGAATTATCTCAAGCCAAACAGTTATCAAATCAAAACTGTTTTAAAAATATATACTTTTTTTTCGTTTACTTCTAACATATTAAAAATTGCTTGGTGCAGCATTAAAATAAAATTGTTAATATCATATCATATCATGCTTTGGAAACATTTACTTAGCTGGTGAGAACCAGCATAGCATAAGTCAAGTCAAGTCAATATTTATAATTACAAAGCATCATTCTGTTAAATTTGAGACTGTTGTAATGTAGTGACGGATCCAAGAGGGGGGATGGTGGGTGTGCATCCCCCCCCCCCTTCCACTAGAATCTGAAAATCCTTAAATATCTTAGAAAGGGAGAACTTTTTATTTTTATTTTTTATTTGGTAGACGCAAATGTTATACAAAATACAAATATATTGCGACATCCCTTTCACACCAAAAAATTCTGGATCCGTCATTGGTGTTTGGTGTAATTTTATTTTAAAGAAATTAGCAACTTTGCTTTTTTTTTTTAGTTGTAGGGTTGTAGTGTTTTCTTTACAGTTAATCTTATAAAACCTTAAAAATCTTAAATTGCAAAAACATTGAGTAACATTATTCTGATTCTCACCGGCTCATGTATGCAAAAAAAATTAAATAATAAATAAAAGTGAGTTTTTATTGATAAGACAAATTAATTGACGAGCTCTAATTTAAAACAAAAACTTTAATAAATTATTTAGTTTACAAAACCATTGTTATTCAAGGTTAAGTGGTCGGAAGCAAACCAAAAACTGTTTTAAAAAATGGATCAATGCCGTGACCGAAAAATCATAACATCAACAAAAAAAAGAATTTATCTTTAAAATACGATAATGTTATGTAAAATTATGATTTTAAAATTTAAAATTTCATTAAAATAATTTTGCTTACAGACACAAAGATGTTTAATCAAGCTGTATTGCAATGTTTGTTTAAGGTTTGTTTAATCATTAAGGTTTTACGTTTGCACCGAGCAAGTCGCTCACGTGATATTTAAATGTTAAAAGCACAGTTAGCTCGTTTAGTATTATTACAAATATTACTAATAAGCATCCAATAAATAGCTTAAATAGTTGCATTTCTTTTTTTTTTAAATCTAAATAAAATAACAATACCATTTAACGTGCTTAAAGACAGTTAAAATTATTTGAAAACAAAGTTATTTTTCATTAAATAATAAGTCTTCAAATGTCTTTACCTGTTTTCTAAAATATTGATAATTTTTTAATTTTTGATATAAAAATTTCTGTATATTTTTAACTTTCAGAGAGAATTATAGTTTTGTTTTCAAATTCAAGTTCAAAGTTTTCTTCAATTACCAGAAAATTTAAAAATCAAGTTGTTAATTACAAAAAAAATTTTAAAATTATTACAGCTGACTTTTAAAAATATTTTTAACATAATTAGTATAATTTAAAATTCCGTTTCAAACATTATTTTATTGCTTATTTTATTTTATATTGATTATTTTGATAGCAACCAAATAAGTAATCTTTTTATTTTTATTTTTATTTTTGTTCATTGATGTATTTATTAAACCATTTAATATATTAAATAAACTTTAAACTTTAATGTAGCAAAGTCAATGTTAAGAAATTATTAAAGTTATTACAAAATAATAGTTTCTAACAAATCCTCATGACCAATCAAAGTGGGAAAATAGTTTGAGAATGATCTCACTTAGTTGTGTCCCTTCACTGCGTGTTTTGATAATTTATTCATCTACTTATTTTTGTTTTAGGTTTTTGAATATCATTATGGCTGATGATTTGATCAGTTTCTATGAGTAAGAAGTTTTTAAAATTATATCTTGATACTTTTTAAATTAAATTTTTTAAAGTTTATTAACAATTTAAGCCAAAGATGAGGAGTCCCACAAAGAACTCTGGACTCAAAAGTCACAAAAATATTATTTTTTGTTTTTTTTCCAAACTTTCTTAGGGTAAGTGCCGGTAGGTGGGGTATTGCCGTCTAAATTATATTCCTAAAATAGCCCTTGACAGTTGATATACAATTTTCCTTAAATTATTAATGATATACCTAGAATGCAAATAGAAGTAGAGATAAACCTCTGATTGACAAAAGGTTTTTTACTTTTAGAGAAACGTAGCCCTAAAATAGAACAATTGGAATTGTTAGTCATTGTTTGAATTGTAGAAAAGTTGGAAAAATCATTAGTTTGTCTATAGTCATTAAACTGACATAATCAATCACATTAACCTAACACAGTTGAAATCTAATTCACAATAAAATTTTCTGTTATAAAAGTTAAGAAGTCACCAGTAAAACAAGATGATCCAAATTTGTATTTATTGTCATAGATAAATTGTTAGACTCAAGATTATATAATAAAAATTTATTAATTTAGACTTTAAGAATTAGTATATAATAATGAAAAAGACTTAAGGCAATAGTTATCAAGTAGAATACTAAATATAATTGTAAAAAAGATGTGAAGCAATATTTATCAAGTAGAATACTAAATAGAATAGTAAATAGTTATAGAGGGCAGAGATTTTAAAAATTGGAACCACATACATTTTTCCAGCATGTAGGATAACAGTTGTTTTCAGTTTTTACTGTAAAATGTCAACATTAAGTTTAAAATAAAAAAGGCCTACATAGAAGACCAGAAAAAGTATAGAAACTATAAAAAGATTTTTCAGTTGATGATGATGACTCCGCTAAATCCCTAAATAAATCACTTCATTAAACAAAAATGAAAAATGATTAATCAAAACTAATATATACAAATAAAACTTTTATATTTAAAAATTAGTAATCATTTACCGTTAGTATTATAAACATAAAATATGTTACAGTTATTTCTGATCACAATCAACCAAATATTTAAGGATCAACCAAATATTTAATAATCAACCATAAATTTTGCCATTAAAAAAAAAATGTATTCTCTAAACTTATAATACAAATTATAATATTAGAAAATACTTCTGTTTTTTATAATTTCAATTTTTTTTAAACTCTGTTTAAACTTCGTTTAAACTTTTCTAAAAGTTTTCTAAAAGAAAGTGTGTTTATATGTGTGTGTGTGTGTACGTGTGCATGAGAACATTACAGTACAACCATATATGAAATAAACAATAAGATCTTTTCCATCATTTCAAATGAAGTCAATATGAATATTTTAAATGTATTTAAAACTTCAGTTATGTTAAAATATTTTAGGGTTTAATAAAAAAAGACTTTAGTAAGACTGTGACATGTTTTCTTACTACAAGGCTTACTTACATGTTTTGATTTTATTTAGAATTAAAAAATCTTTAGAAGTTTTTTTTTTCATATTTAAAAAAAAAAGATGTTTTTTTATATTAAATAAAATAAATTTTTATATTAAATTTTATTATTTTAACTACACCTTTTAAAGTTTTGGTCAAGAAATATTCTGCAATGCCTTATATATTTTATTATTAATAATTTTGTTAATAAAGGAAATGTAATTAGGGCTTGTCCATAAATTACGACACACAGTTTTTAACCATTTTTGATCCCTACCCCCTCTCTTTTTTGTCACAACATCGTAACACTTCAGTAACAAGTTATCACAAAACCACTAACTCGTCCCTTTCTTAGAGCGTGACATAATTTATGGACAACCCCCTACTTTGTGTAATCCTCAATTGCATATTTGTCTATTAAATAGTGTACTGAGTACTATTTGGACTTTGAGTCAATTTCTTTAATCAATTTAAAAAAATAACTAAAGTATAAAAACAATAAAACACAAAAAACCATTATAATTGCCAAGTTCTCTAAATCTGTGATTCACTAATATTTGTGGCAAACACACGAATATTAGTGAATGACAGAATATTAGTGAAGTAACTTTTCTTTGGTTCAGTCTTATCTTTAGCAAAGTTCACTGGACTTACTTGCTCTATGTGACTAATTTTAATTCAGCTGGCTCATTTTATGATCTTAGTGTTGTTGGTTATCTTCTTTTAACTCGTAAAAACTCCAATAGTTAAATGCTTGGCCTCGGCATTTACATTCTTAAAAGTTTACTCATTTATCGGGAAACTAAGTTTAATTCCACACACTATTCTTTTATGTGCTTTTGTTTAACATCAATTCACTCTATCACCTTTCTCTTTGTTCTGTATCGCTTTTCTTCATCAAGACTGTACCCTTTTTGATGTTATTTCTTATCAAATTGACCAATCCCTTTCGCTTTATCTTTCTGCCAAAATCGCTGTTTTTGGTGACTTTAATACTCATCACACACATGACTTATCAGTGACTCTGCAGGCGTCAAGGCCCACAACCTTTGCCTTTCTTAATCTCTAACAAAAAAAGTCAACTATCCAACTTGCTTTCCAGACAATCTGAATCATTTCTCTTCTTTACTCAACTTATTTCTTATTTCTGATCCTAGTCAGTGCTTAGTTTCTCCACGTTCACCCTTAGGTGCTTCTGATCATGGTTTGTTTTATCTAAAACTGTTATCTCATTCTTCTTTATCATAAGGATACTTCTATTATCTTACAATTATTTTAAAGCTGACTGGGACTCTTTCCGTAATTTTTTTTGTGATGGTAGAAATCTTTTATCTTCCTGCTGACAATTGTGCTTCTTATGTAATTTCTTGGGTTCAGACTAACATGTGATGTTTTATTTCCTCTCAACAATTCCAAGTCAAGCCTTACTTATCTCCGTGGTTTTCCTCTCATTGTGCTGCTGCAATTTCTGATCATAATTTACTATTACTTCCAAATCTATCGCCAATACAATTCTCCAGAAACATCTGTTTACCATTGCTAGAAACCATTGTAAAAATGTTTTTTCTAATGCCAAAGCCCGCTACTCTCAGGTCACAAATTTGTGTATTTTACTTCAAAAATTAGGTTCCAGAGATGTCTAACAGTGTCTGTAGTAAGGGCAAATCTTTCATTACTCCTGGCTTGTATAGTTCAGATTTTTTTACCTCACCTAAAGACGAAGCTGAATTGTTTGCTAAGAACTTTTCATCAATCTTGATAATGTAGTTAGTGGAATTTTGGTTCCACTATTCACATTCTACCTGATATAGCCAACAAACAGGTTGGTCAATTGCTTGACATTTGTATCACTCCAGTTTCTGTATCTTAAGTAATTTAAACTCCTCTACAGCTTCTGGTTCAGAAAAAACACCTATTTTAGTCTTTCAGAAGTGTTTTCTGAGGCTTTAAACTTTCAAAACTTTTTAACAAGTGTTTATCAGTGTCTTTTTTTCAGCATGATGGAAAGCGGAATCTGTTAACCTTATTTTCAAAAATTCTGGAGAGCAATCTTGTCTAACCACATTTCCATTCAAGTCTTCCCTGGAATTGCGTGCAGTTTTTCGTTTTGTGTTCCACATATGAGTATTTTATTTGCAAGTTTTATTATATGTGTTGCTAAATAAAGTTTTGAAAACAAAAAAAAGCAAAATAACAAAATAGGAAATTATATTAAACTTTAATAGAAAATATTAGTAACAATAATTTAAATAATTTGTGTACTGTTTTTATTTTTGTTTTTTCATAGAGGTTGTTATTATCAAGAAAATTCAGTCAGTCAAAGCAAAAAAAAAAAAAAAAAAAAAAAGTTTGTAACATTAAAAAGAATGATTTTCCTATACTTTATTATTATTTTTTTTTCAAAAGAATACAAAAATATAAATTGTTATTTATTTGTAAAATATATTAGTATAATTTTAATATAACAAGTATAAGGGGTAAATTAAGGGTAAATTAAGCGATCCCAGTATATATATATATATATATATATATATATATATATATATATATATATATATATATATATATATATATATATATATATATATATATATATATATATATATATATATATATATATATATATATATATATATATATATATATATATATATATATATATATATGTATTAGGCTGGTTCTTAAAACAACTTTTTTTATAAATGACTGCTGGCACCCTCTGAATATGTTGTATATAATAAAAAAATTCTGGATTTAAAAAATTTTTGAATAAAAATTATTTTATGGGGTTGCTACTGACCTTCAAACGTTAAATAAGTACCTAACATTATTAAAATTTTTTTTTTCAAAAGTAGGTCATGTTAGGTCTCAAACAAGGTAAAATTATATAAAAATTTCAAAAATAATATTCATTTTATAAAAAAACATTGATAAAAAATTTTAATAAAAAAATCTTGTTAATTTCTCTATTAATTGCTTTTAGTTAAAAAATAATTTTCTGTTCACTAAGATCTAAAATAAAAAAATTAACTATAAAATGATTAATATTTTTGAAATTTTTATATAATTTTGCTTCGTTTGAGACCCAACATGACATACTTTTGAAAAACTTTTTTTTTTAATATTAGGGACCTATTAAATGTTTGAAGGTCGATAGCAACCCCATAAAATAATTTTTATTTCATTTATAAAAAAAATTGTTTTTAGAACCACCCTAATATATATACATATATATATATATATATATATATATATATATATATATATATATATATGTATATATATATATATATATATATATATATATATATATATATATATATATATATATATATATATATATATATATATATATATATATATATATATATATATATATATATATATATATATATATATATATATATATATTAGGGATATGACTTTTTAAAAAAAAATTTCCCTGGCCCAAAAATGGATGAGTTTTTACGCATAAAATGTGAAAATATTAATACTTTCATGATGTTCAAAAAAATGTCACGCCTCAAAGCACATTAAGATTTAAAAAGGTTTTAAAAAAATTAATGACCAAAATCATTTCTATTTGCAAACATGTTCATTCATATGATTCTATAAAAAAACATAATTTATTCTAACAATTAATACATGGCATAGTGTTATATTCAATGCAGGAAAAAACATTTTATACAATTTAAATAAATACAGTTATTGTTTATTAGACAAAATGAAACGAAGCGGAAGATTGTCTTTATTTCTGCACAATCTATAAAGCTCCTCCATTACTTTAATTGCTCTTTCAGCACATTGATTACTTCTGGGAATGTTGATTGCTGATGCTTCTGGATTCCAATGACTTGTAAATGTAGCACGAGGTTTCTTTTTGCTAAATAAAACTTCATGAAGGTCTGAATAAGTGTTTTCTTTATAGGTTTGGTCGTCAAACCAAAAGTCTGCCCACTTGTAAGAAATAAAGGTACATACAGATTCAAGTTTGTTTCTTGTTTTTGGCATAAGAATGTAGGCTAACAACGCTAAAATAGCTCTTGAACTCCACCGAGCATTACTGATATTAGGGATTTTTTGAAATCTTAGATTAGGAAATATTTTATTTTGGTCATAGTATCGGTAGGTTCTCGTCAGATGAAACTGAAACTTTATGTCATCTCGCCATCCTCCTGTGTCTTTTATTTCTTCTGTACCATTATAAAAATTTGTCTTCAGTGTTTCATAATGTTCTAACAACTCGTTAGTAAAAAAGTAATTAATGTTTGGTGAGTTCGGATTTTCTCCCAATTTTTCTTCCATTTCTAGTCTAAGTATTTCCATTTCTAGTCTAAGTAAGTATCCAAGATATGATGTTGACATGGTACAAATTGAGGCTTTTGTAAAAAAGCCTCAATTTGTACCATGTCTTTTTTTTTGAAAAATGTCCTGAAGTTTTACTTTTTTTTTGAAAAATGTCCTGAAGTTTTACAACAACACCATTTTTCTTTCCGATATTGACATTTGTAGTATCTGTCACAATCATTTTAATTGAATTCCATAGTTTAAATTCATCTATAATATCAGCTATGGCATTAATATTAGTGATATATTTTCCATCTATTAACTTCAGTGCGCCCAACTTTATTTCGCTTCTTTCATTTTTAAGAACGACAACCTGATACTCCCATTGGTCTATATGCTTTCCATCGAAGTGTAGACTCCAATTCTCATTCTTTAAATCTTGAATTAAAGTTTCTTTAAATTGTTTTGCTTCATTAAAAAGAGCCTTGTATATTCCAGACTGTGATGGCGCTGGAACATGTATGCCTTCTGAGGACAGTATTTTACCTATTTTAGAAGCTTTCTTAGTTGATACCTTAGCACAAACCACTAACTTTGTTGCTATTTTACAACTACTATATTTTTTACGTTTTTTCTTCAAATTATTATATTCTTCATCTGTAATTTCATTATCTATCTCAAATTGTTCATCAGTTTCTTCAATTTTGGAACTAGAGTTGTCTCTTTCTATTTTACTACTTTCAGTAAATGAAGAAAAACTTTTAGATGCTGAAGGTTGGCTGGAAAGTTTTTGCACAATTGATGGATGAATAGTCTTCTTTCCTGCCAGCTTTGAAGTAGCATATCCAATTTCTCCTTTGCTTTGTAACTGAATTTCATAAAATCTTTTATCTTCAGATGATAACCAAATGCCATTTTGATTTGTTATATCAAAAATCTCTTTTTGCAGAAGGTCGACATTCCCTTTTTTTCTTAGACTTTCATATTTTTCTATAACATCATTATTCTTTCGCTTCACTGACTGCTCTGTCAGACATGGGAAATTTAATTGTTCTTTCCACAAACTTATAACTTCTTCTGAAATAAGATCTATCCTTTGCTTTTTGGCTTTCACTTCAGTACTAGACAAATACTTAAACCTGCTAACAATATCACTTTTTAATGGCATTTTGGAATATTCTTGAAAAGATGTTTCTAACATTGGAAACTGTCTACTTTTATGCCAATCTTGAAATTTCACAAGATTTTTTTTGTCTCTTTATTTTTTTCAACACTTGATTGGCAGTATTTGTATGCCATTTTAATTAAAAGCAGCACAAAAAAATCTGAAACTAATTAATAAACAATTAGGCACGGCAGTGAAAAACTAGAAATTATAAAGTGGTAATGCATACGTCTGGTATGTATTTAAAATTATATATATAATATATATTAACCATCTATATATATATTTTATTATATATAATATAATAATATAATATAATAAAATATATATAGAGGGTTATGACTTCTTTAACTTATGTTTTCTGGCCCATATGTAATATGTATAGTATATTATATTCCTATTTATATTGTATTAAAAAACATTTCAGCCGAGGGGCGTGACATTTTTTTACACTTGAAGGAAAATAAAAATTTCTTCATTGTTTTATAGGAAAAACTCATCCAAAAATAATATGGGGTTGTCCAAATTGTATAAAAAGTTAAGAAAGTCATATCCCTAAAATATATATATATATATATATATATATATATATATATATATATATATATATATATATATATATATATATATATATATATATATATATGTTAATTAGTCAATAATATGTATTTTTTTTTTTTTTTTTATTTTAGCTATGTTGACAAAAATCAGGTAATGTATTAAATTAAATTTATATACTATGTTCCAGCCTTCGGAATAGGAAAAATGAGTTTGGCAATAATTTGCTGACCTTAATGTTTTAGAGTTCGGCATCAGGGCAGCAAAACAAAAGTTTTACCATAAACCATAGGAATGAGGTTGGGAATTTTTTTCCAACCTCAAAGCTTCTTGGTTAGCAGTTAGGTCAGCATTGTTGAAGGCTGATCCTACTTCCAAGGGCTGGTGTTCTTATCTATATTGTTTGTATAAAACAACACTAAGGCCATCAATCTAAGGTAGGTTTTGGCTAGGGCTGGAAAGAATTATATGAAGAAGCAGAAAAACACTGTTTGTTTTATTGTTAATTTTACTTATATTTCAGCAGTTAATTCAATTTAAGCAAAATTTTCTTTTTACATTATGCCTAGGATAACTATACTGAGTCTCTAGCAGCTTGGGTTGAAATTCAAAGCGTTTCAGCATGGCCTCACAAAAGAGAAGATACTATAAAGATGGTGAAATTTGTAGCAAAGGTTGTTTTTTTGTTGTTTTTAAAAAATTGGCGTGTAGTATAAGATTTTTTACTACGTTTTTATTAATAATAAGCTTTTACTCCTCTGTAAAAAATTTTATATTAAATTTTTATTTACTTGTAAAAAATCTTGTATTAAATTTTTTATTGTCATAAGTTTTTACTCCCATGTAAAATTGTATTTTGCGACCACGTTTTTTATCAATACATAAGATTTTTGTAATCAGTTTGAACTAGACTCATTCTTTGAATTGTTTAAAGGGATCCCTAAGTGCTATAAAGATATGATCTCATATGAAAGAGCATTAAAAAAAATGTTTGATGTATATTATTTTTTCTAAAACGTAATAATGAACACACACTAACAAATTTAATTTTCAAAAAAACGCTTTTCTTTGATTAAAAAAAATGCGTCTTGTCCAAAGTTTATTGACTCTACTGCCTCAAAAAACTAACGTTTGTACGTCAAATTAAACAAAGTAGACAAAATGTCATTATTGCAAAATTATTAATTGGTAATTAAATTTAAAAGTAAAGTCGTTTTTTTTCAACTAACACATAATTACTTACAAGAATAAGTTTTGTAGCATTTTGTGAAAATATATTTGTATATTAAAATTTTTTTTTATAATTTTAATTTATATATTTGTGTTATAAAGGCAATTCCATGGCCAAAAATGAATAGAAGTCAAATTTTAAACTCTTTTTAGTCAGTTAAAAACAAATGAATGTTGACTTAGACACATGAAAGTTTATTTAAAATATTTCCTTAGTAGAAAAACAAAGTTATTTCAGTAATTTTTAAGGTTTCAAAAGTGATGGTTACTCTCATTTTTGCTTGATAAAAAAAATAATTAGTGTAAAATGTTTTAGTTAAATTAACATTTATGTTAATTTTGCTATATTTTTTTGGTTCAAATTGATAAGGTTGAATAGACATTTTATTAGAAATTAAACAGACAGGGCTCGAATTAACGCAAAAAAATCTAATCACGTAAAAAAAATTTTTTTTTTTGCTTTCCCCCCTCTCTCTCTCTTATAGCTCGCACCGATGTGCGGTAATGGAGGGAAAAAATTATCGTCAATAAATCAAAAAACATCTTCAAAAACTTAATAAAAAATTAGATACCACGTTTTTGATAATTTATTGTTTCTTGAATAAAGGACTAATAAAAGTTTAAATATAGTTAAGTTTTTCATTAAATGGTTGATGTTTTTATTCAATTTTTCTATTTCAAGTTTTCCAATAAAAGATGAAACAAAAAAATTTGGTTTAATAAATCGTATTATACTTCATGTTTAAAATAAGGCTTAAAAACGTTAAAGTAAAAAAATTACTGGTTTTTATTAGCATTTTTATACTGTTTGAAAAAAAAAACTAATAAAAAAGAATTAACTAATAATATATTAATTAATAATTATTAGAATTAATAATAATAACAATTAATTCTTTTTTATTAGTTTTTTTTTTTCAAACATAAAAATGCAAATAAAAGTAATTTTTTTGCTCTAACGTTTTTAAGCTTTATTTTAAACATGAAGTTTTGATAAACAAAGATAAAAACCAACTTTTCAACTTTTCGCTTTAACGACCTTGTAAAAATTTTCCACGCAGAGATTTAAAGTAATTTAAATTCAAAAATGTTTTACGTCAAAAGAAAATCTCCGCGCGAAAGAGCAAATCATCTATTCATCTATCTATTCAGAATAATAAAGTTTGTGTGACGTTCTTTATGATAAAAACATTACTTTTAAGAATTGCTAAAAAAAATGCTAAGCTAGAAAAAAAGTAATTAATCAACCAAAAAAAAAACAAGTCGCGAAAAGATTTTAAAAAAAAAAAAAACTAATCACAAAAGCGTGTGTAGCAATCGCGATCACGATACGCTTAATACGAGCCTTGTAAGACTTTTTTATAAGTTCTAAACTATTTAAAACTATTACTTAATAACTTTGTTTTAACAACGTCTTTCAACCGAATGCTATTATACTGTTTTTGCAAAACTAATTAAAAAAACTTGATTAAAACTTAACTATTTAATCACGACTTTTTTTTACTTGAAAATCGAAGTAGATATTTTAAAGTTGTTGTGATGTACTAACATGATTTTTAACGACCAACAATCGAGTTTCAATGGTGAAAAAATAAAATCAAAATGGAGTTGTTTTTTAGTGATTTCGGCAATTGCTTTTTGTTAGCATGCATTTATTATTACAATTTAGTGAAAAAGAAAAAATACTTACAGATTTTTTTTTTATGCTCTTTCATATGAGATCATATGTTAGGAGCACTTAGAGGTCCCTTTAAAAGAGTTGACTAAATTTTTTTTTTTTGCAAATGAATTAATTGGTATACTGTAAATATTTTACATTTTAACCACTTTAAAACTGTGTCATATTAGATCAGTGTTGCCTCTTCCTGCAGCCAAAGTTTATCTATCCAGAATAGCTTGGGTTGTAGGAAGAGACAGCACTGAACAATCAGAACTTCTCAAAATAAATATTTGGAATTGACATCAATATAGTTTCAGGAAACTACTTTACCTTTATTTTTAGTTTTGTGGCTCATAAAAGTGTTGATTTTTGAATGTAACATTTTCGTTTCTGTGCACATTGCTGCAAACTGATCCATCAGACAATAATTATTTTTTATAAAATTGCGGCCGTTAATTCCTTAAATTAGAGCTGTGCTGAAACCAGTTTATGCTGAGTCCCCGATTCCAGGTACCCAGAAGAAAAAAACTGAATCCGGAAACAGGAAAACCTGGTACCCGGCACAGTCCATATTAAAAAAGGGGAATAAAAGCTTGAAAAATCTCTAGTGCTGATTTTTTTCGCCAAATAATGCTGATTAATTTGTGCCAATTAAGTTTGCTTAAAGGAACAAAAAATATAAAGAATATTCGAATGCTTAAAGAATATTCGCAAACACTAAGAACACGCCAAATTTACAAACAATCTAATTTTATTGGTTCAAAAAATACGCTGACTAAACGAAATAAAGTTTTAGAGTATTCTGTTGAAATGTTTTAGCAATTGTATTATTCACAGTTTGTTGCCTTTTGAGATCTAGCATAAATTATTTTAAGAATATATTATCAAATGAACTATTACTTTTAATATTATGAACTATTACTTTAATATTCACTTATACTAATATAATTTATATGATTTTTATTTTATTATCATCTTGACCTTTTATTTTATTATCATCTTGACATTTTTGTGCAATTTCTTTATTTTTTATCATTTTGACATTTTTGTGCAATTTGTTAATTTTTCTGGAAAACATTTTGGCTCTGCAATTATGAACCATTTTCTCCACAGTTGCATCAGTCTTAACATTGTTGCTTAAATGTTTGCTTTTAATTTTTACCTGTAAGTCACAATCAGGTGCAGCACGTGCATACAGTCTTTGAATTATCATTGTTTTACTTCAAATCCATTAACAAAACAAGTCCAGGTTTTCATTTCCAGGTTTTCTTTTAGGTATATTCTTCCCATCGTAGTTTGTGAAGGGGCTTCCATCTACCTGAGCTTTCTTTATTATTTCATAAATCAGTCACTAAACTAGTTAAGCAAAACACTTTTTTTTTAAATTTGATCTTACCTCCCCAAGCCTAGTAAGGCCACTACAGCCAAGGAGGGTACTTAAGTTGTGGTTACAGCCCTCTCTCAACTCTATAACACCATAACACAAACTTTGACAAACAAGGCTGCTGCGCTGAGAAACAAGTTGGGACCGGTACTACCAGGGGCGCGGTGGAGATCAAGCTTGGAACTTGACGAAAAATCAATAAAAATTAAAACACCATATCCAATCAAGTGAATTAACTTTGAGCAGCCTTTGCGCAGTGGTAGTGCACTTGTTTCTGAAACAAAGGATCTGTGGTTTAAAGCCCACCTCTGGGCAAGTTTTTTGACATTGGTGAGGAAGGAGGCGTGAACTTCCCAATAATTAAATGCTCATCTGCGGTGCTCTGTGATAAGACTGTAAGGACTTTTTAGTCCACCTAAATAAAAAAAAAAAAGAAAATCAACTTGATTCACTGTAACTATTCAACTATATTAAACTTAGGGCTGCAGCTTTTATTCTGTTCACGCGGTAATTCTTTGTACTAAATTAGTATCAAAGGGAATTGTTTTGTAATCATTATTGGTTTTATTGATTGTCCAAAAAGAATTGCTTGTGTTGCAATTGGTAATAATTATCTGAAACAAATATTGCAAACTATTATCCCTAAGAAAATTGGTTGTGTAACTTTTTATAGATTTTTTATTAGTATTAAAAGATAGTATTTTAAAATGTTTAATTGTTAAAAATAACAATATAGCGTTAATGTAAGTAATAAAAAGAATAAAAAATTTAATCTAAATCTGACAATTTATTTACATGTAAATTTTTTTGTAGAAATGATTTTTTTGCCAATGTCATAGAAGTAAAATTTCCAATTTTTAACTTTTAGTTTAAATGTTAAATTACTAATTTGTTTGACAGTTTTGAAAAAAAAAAATTAGAACTTTTTGAAAAAGTTAAATCATTTAAAATATATATTATATAAAAAGAAACTTGATGTCAAATTTTTAATATTTTTGTAATTAATATTTAAATCTTTTCTTTCACTATTCTTCATTTTTTTTCTTACTTTTCTGAAAAATTAAAAAATTAAGTGCATATTTTTACCTTAAAAGCGCAAAAATGATATTAGGAAATTTGGCAGTGGTCCCCCCTCCTCCAGTTCTGTTAACAGAAAATCAATTAATAAGCTCATATTAAAAATGCTTCAGATTAAGACAACCAAAAGATTTAAGTTTAAGAAAGTTTTAGAATTGTTGAATAGTAGAATAGTAATTGTAGAATAGTCTGATAAAACTTAAAACTGAAAAGTGTATAAAATAAATCCAAAACTTACTTTGCTGCATCTTCCGTCACCTTAAATCTTTTGAAATCTGAAATGTATAAAACTTTTGCAATCTGAAATATACAAATATTTTGAAATCTGAAATATAAAAAAAAATGTAAAGAATATATAAAACAATCCAAAACTTAATATGCTATATCTTCCGTCACCTTTAATCTTTTGAAATTTGAAAAGGAGCATAATCTTAACATCACAATTGCATCAAATCGTAAGTGGTATACACAAGCCTCTAAAATCGTAAGTGGTATACACAAGCCTCTAAAATCGTAAGTGGTATACACAAGCCTCTAAAATCGTAAGTGGTATACACAAGCCTCTAAAATCGTAAGTGGTATACACAAGCCTCTAAAATTGTATCTAAATCTAATATCTTTTTAGAATGAATGGAAGATTCTTTCATCAGTAGACTACTTTAGAAAAAATTATACACAATGTATATCAGGCCAAATTTAAAATTTGCAACTCCAGTCTGTAAATTTGCTCTAGTCTGTCATAGTTATTCAAAATTGTCCACAAAATACATTTAACATATTCACTTTTAAAGCTAATCTGCTATAAATACTGTGTAAAAATTTACTTTTTTAAATTATTTTTAGGAGTTAGAGAAACTTGGGGCAACAATTGAAGTCTGTGACAATCCTTTAATTAATGAAGTAACACCTGATGGTTGTAAGATTCCTTTTCCACCCATTATACTTGGTAATCTTGGTGCTGATCCTACTAAAAAAACAATATGTATATATGGGCATTTGGATGTTCAACCAGCAGCTAAGGAAGATGGATGGGACAGTGAACCTTTCAAGTTAATAGAAAAGGATGGAAAATTATATGGAAGAGGTGCAACCGATGACAAAGGGCCGGTTTTGGCTTGGTTAAAAGCAATTGAAGCATTTCAAACATTAGGCATTGAAATTCCAGTGAACTTAAAGGTTATTATTATGTAATTATTTTTTGTAATTATAGATTTTTCACATTTATAACTTTGCTTTTATCATTTATATATACAAATATATATATAAATACACACACACACACACACACACACACACACACACACACACACACACACACACACATACACACACACACACACACACACACACATACACACACACACACACACACATATATTCCTACAGTAAAGATCATAAACTTACCATTTGTGGTAAAAAAAAGCACTTAACTAATCTATGAAATCTAACATGACAAAATTAGTAAAGATTAGATCCAAGCTTCAAGTTATTAGTAATTTTATTTGATTAAGGAAACTAATTAAATTTATTGTTTTCTAAAAAGCCCACAAAAAAGCAAGTTACAAGACTAGAATGTTTTTAAAAACATACTAAATTGTTATTATTTTTATTTTTAATAAAAATATTCTGAATGTTTTTATTTTTTTAATGTAAAACATGCATGCTACTACATTGACTATCTTATAGCCTGCTGGTACAAGGAAGTGTCGCTACATTGTCTTAAGGTTAGGTTGGGGCAGACAGTCTACCAAATAATAAAAAAAACTTATTTAAAAAAAAAAAAAATTGTAAACTTCTTCCAGACTTCAAAACAGTTTTTTTAAAAAAAAACCTAAATCAACCTGACAGTAGCAAAATATTATAAACCAAACAAGAATATATATATATATATATATATATATATATATATATATATATATATATAAATATGCCAGAATTTATATATATATATATATATATATATAATATATATATATATATATTTATATATATATATATATTATATATATATTCTGACTAACATATATATATATATATATATATATATATATATATATATATATATATATATATATATATATATATATATATATATATATATATATGTTAGTCAGAATATATATATATATATATATATATATATAAATATATATATATATATATATAAATATATATATATATATATATATATATATATATATATATATATATATTTATATATATATATATATATTTATATATATATATATATATATATATATTCTGACTAACATATATATATATATATATATATATATATATATATATATATATATATATATATATATGTTAGTCAGAATATATATATATATATATATAAATATATATATATATATATATATATATATATATATATATATATATATATATATATATATATATATATATATATATATATATATATATATATATATATATATATATATATATATATATATATATATATTAGTCAGAAAACATCAATTAATACGAATTATCTTAATACAATTAATAATTTACTATTAGAAATTTTCGCTGGATTATGGTTACCAGTATCATCAGCTTTATATATAATTATATATATATATATATATATATTCTGACTAACATATATATATATATATATATATATATATATATATATATATATATATATATATATATATATATATATATATATATATATATATATATATATATATATATGTTAGTCAGAATATATATATATATATATATATATAAATATATATATATATATAAATATATATATATATATATATATATATATATATATATATATATATATATATATATATATATATATTAGTCAGAAAACATCAATTAATACGAATTATCTTAATACAATTAATAATTTACTATTAGAAATTTTCGCTGGATTATGGTTACCAGTATCATCAGCTCGTAAAAATTATATAAATTTTTTTTTTTTTTTTTTTTTGTAGCGTTAAAAACAGTTTAAAATTAACTGACGTCAGCATGGCTTGGCTAATTTTAAATGGCTTAAATTGCCATTTAAAATTAACTGACTTATGGCTTCTTTCTTGCTTACGTAAAAATGTAAAAAACGGAGTCCAAAATTTAGTTTTCACAAACTGCCTGTTATCTAAATTAATTCTGCCATGTATAGGTGAACATTGGAACCTCCGTATTTCTAGAGCTTCGCGCACTTTTCGATCAAATTTTTTTGTTTCAGCTTTAATTGTTTTTATGTTTTCCCACTTTATTTCTTATGAGCAAAACTTATATGGGTGGCTATTTCAGGTTGATACTGTTTCCCCTTGTTTAAAATTTTTAGATGTTGTTGAGTCCGAGTCCTACTTTGAAGTTTAGTTTTGCCTACGTATCTCTTTGAGCAATTTGCATTCAATCATATAAGTTCCGGGTTGACTATTTTGTGGTAATTTAGTTTTGTTTTTTGACGTCAGTAATGTTTTTAAATCTGGATTTGATTTGAAGACTACTCTATAGCCAGCTTTCCGAAATATTTTCCTTAGTTTTGGGGATAGCGATGGTATCCACGGCAACGATACAGTAGGGATGTTAAGAGAGTCTGATATATATATATATATATATATATATATATATATATATATATATATATATATATATATATATATATATATATTAGGGGTGGTAGTCAAAAATTGAATGTTCAGATTTTGTCTGGGAAAACCTCTAGTCCTGTTCCTATTGATCTCATGTGCAAAATTTTATAAAAATATTCCTTCATTAAAGGTACACAATAGAAAAGATAGCCGTGTAAATTAATGTTTTGTTGAATATTATTGAAATCTTTAAATACATTTTTTTATCTGTAAATCCATTTTGAACACAACGAGAAGTCTTTTCAATGAGGTGTACTCTTTATGTTTTTTTTGAGAATCTGATCAGTTGTTAAATTTATCAACTAATTAATGTTCTGTATATGAAAAATATTTATAAATTTCCAAATACAGATAAAAAAACAGAAATTTTACTTCATAGCATTTTTAGAAATTTGTTACATTTTAATAGTTAAATTTTTATAGTGCTTAATTATTAATTACTTAGCTGCAGCCCACTTACTTATTTTTTCTATCTCAGAATTCCTTGTAATTTGCCACCAAACCGCCATTTTGTATGTTTATCACTATTAGACTACCAAATTAATTATTTTAACTAAAATTTTTTATTTTTAACAATTTTGCAGTGGAATATCTCAATTGTGAAAAGTCAGTATACATTTAAGTTGTTATTTTGTAATATAAATTATGTAAACTACTTTGAATTTTATTTTATATAAATTTATATCTCTAAACTCAAAAAAGATACTGAATAATGGATATCACTGAATATATACTAAATGAATAAAATTTTATAACTTTTGCAATTCACATCATGCTTATTGCATAACTTTATTTGTATTTTTCTAGATTAATAAATATCAGAAAATGTCACAATCAAAACCTGCAACTAGATCTGTCACCGAAATTTACCTTCTCGGTTTCACAAATGCCTCCATTAATGGTACTAGACTATTGTTACGAAAGCAAGCATTACAGTTTTCTTTTAATCAGTTGAAAATAAACAAAAAAACCGTGCGAGAAAGTTCGGACATTACTATTAAAACAGTTGCTGATTTTTGGAACAAAGCTTACATGCCAATGACAACATTGCAACATGCAATTGCGAGGCTAGAGAAAATATACAACGAGTGGAGAAATCCACAAAAGGCTTCAAAAAGAGGAGGAGCAACTCAGATAGCGAAAGAAACAGCCTTTGTTGCATCATTTGAAGATACGTTCGACATTTCTCATGTTGATGCCGAGAGGATTATACAAAATCCAGAAGACAAACTTTTTCTTAAAGCTCAGCTTGGAAATGGAAGACACTCAAGTTCAATGGCACAAATAGACGGAAAATTGGCAGTCAAGTTGAAGCGTAAACATGAGACAAGAGGCTATAAAAGCCAGAACAGAACGAGAAGAATTGAGACATGCTGTCAGCAACGGTGAAGCTGTAGTTGAAACATTTGAATCAGATTCAGAAAAAAGTTGCAATGAGAACGTAGATTCTGACCATGACTCAGTTGTGACACCGCAGACAAAACGACCTCGTCTAAAAAATATTGTCAGTCCACAAGTTGCAGCAGCTTTAGATCGAACTAAGATCAGCGACCGAAATGCGGTTTATGCTTTAGCTTCATTCTCAGTTGCTGTTGGTCAAAATCCAAGTGAACTAGCTCTGAATCGCTGGTCAATTCGTCGCAATAGAATAAAACATAGAGACGAAACAATTTTGAAATTGAAGAAAAGTTTTGGTGAAAATATTAGGGATGTTCCACTCGTAGTGCATTGGGACGGCAAGTTACTCCCTGATATATCAGGAAAACATGAAAAAATAGATCGCTTGCCTATTCTTGTTTCGGGTCAAGGTGTAGAACGTCTATTGAATGTGCCTAAGTTCCCAAATGGCACTGGAGAGGCAATGGCAAATGCAGTTGTAACAGCAATCTACGACTGGAATCTTGCAGAGAATATAAAAGCCATGTCTTTTGACACTACAGCCAGTAATTCTGGGATTCGCTCTGGTGCAGCAGTTCTTATCGAACAAAAGATGAATAAAGAGCTGCTCCATCTTGCATGTTAGCACCATGTTTTTGAAGTTGTTCTTGGAGATGTGTTTAACTCATTAGCTGGACCATCTACTGGACCAGACATTTTGATGTTTAAAAGGTTTCAAACAGCATGGCCATTAATCGTTCGTGACAGATATGAAGACGGTATATCAGATCCTGAAACAGCTATAGTTTTTAGCAGCAACAGAGAAATGATGAAAGAAGCTATTGATTTCATTCAGAACTGCTTGCTGACAGAGAACCAGCCTCGTGATGATTATAGGGAACTTTAAGAACTGTCTTTGATCTACCTGGGTCATATTCCTCCTCGCGGGGTTCATTTTATGGCTCCTGGGGCTATGCATCGGGCCAGATGGATGGCCAAGGCTATTTATTCAATCAAAATATTTCTCTTCAGATCCCAGTTTCGCATGACGAAGCGTGAAATAAATTAATCATGTTTCTTGAATATTTTTGTCTCAACTCATGGTTTACTGCTTCGCTATCCATTCAATCTCTACTGAATGATCTCATGTGCCTTAAACGACTCACACAATTCAGGACAATAAATTTAAATGTTGCGAATGTAGCGATAAAGGCATTGTCTCGTCATATGTGGTACCTCAGTGAGGAACTGATTGCCTTTAGTTTTTTTGATGATCGTGTGTTGATGCAGCTACAAAATACGAGATGGTAAATGCAATGAAAACAAAAACTGGAAATGGAATTCCTGCAAAACGTGTTCATCTACGTGAAAACAGCATTTCATCATCAGAGCTTGCTGATTTCATTAACTCAAACACCATGAGGTTTTTTGTTATACTGAGCATCTCAACTTCTTGGCTCGAATTGGATTCATCTTTGTGGAACGAGGACCAAGTTTTTATTGCAGCTAAGCATTTTGTAGCCGGTTTGAGCGTTGTGAATGACAGAGCAGAGAGAGGAGTTGCTCTTATCCAAGACTTTAACCAAATTCTAACAAAAGATGAAGGACAAAAGCAAGCACTTCTCCAGGTTGTGTCTGAGCATCGAAAACAGTTTCCAGATGCCAAGAAATCCACTGTTGTTAAACAGGACTAAATAGTCATTTTTCCATTCAAAACAAAATGAAAAACTAAAATGATATTGAAATTATAGTTAATTTTTCATGGTTTTCAATGTTCAATACTTTGTTATTTAAAAACTTTTGAATTAAAATAGTTTTATATAAAAAAAAATTTTTAAAGTGCTTACAGCCATTAGCGTCAACCTTAGTGAAACTTTCAACCCCGTGTGGCACCCCTTAATGATGAAATATCCTTTTCAAATTTTGCACATAAGTTTGTTATGCTAAAAGGAACAAAAATAGAGGTTGTCTCATCAATTTACTTTGAAAAAGTTTTTTGAGCACCACCCTAATATATATATATATATATATATATATATATATATATATATATATATATATATATATATATATATATATATATATATATATATATATATATATATATATATATATATATATATATATATATATATATATATATATATATATATATATATATATATATATATATATGTATATATATATATATGTATATATATATATATATATATATATGTATATATATATATATATATATATATATATATATATATATATATATATATATATATATATATATATATATATGTATATATATATATATGTATATATATATATATATATATATATGTATATATATATATATATATATATATATATATATATATATATATATATATATATATATATATATATATATATATATATGTATATATATATATATGTATATATATATATATATATATGTATATATATATATATATATATATATATATATATATATATATATATATATATATATATATATATATATATATATATATATATATATATATATATATATATATATATATATATATATATATATATATATATATATTAGACAAGGAATTTTTCCAAACCAGCTAAAAATAACAAAAGTGATTCTGATATTTAAGGGAGGCGATTTAACTAATGTTAGCAACTATTGTCCCATTTCTATTATATTTGCATTTTTAAAAGTCTCGGAGAGAATTTTATACAACAGAATTTATAATAAGTAATCTACAAATAATTTAATATATAGCAATCAATAGATTCAAAAAAAATAACTTGACAGAACACGCAGTTCTCCAGTTTACGAGAAGTATTACTAACTCTTTTGAAAACTCCCAATATACAGTTAAGGTGTTTATCGACTTAGCTAAAGCTTTCGATACAGTAGACCACAATGTTCTTTTAAATGAACTAAAGATTTACGGTGTAAATGAAAAATTGCTTAAAAAGCTATTTAAATAATCTAAATCAATTTGTATACATGGATGTAGTATTGCCAATAAACTTGCTCAATATAACCTGTGGAGTTCCTCAGGGATCAATATAAAAGTAATAAGGGTCTTTCTTTTTCTTATTTACATCAACAATCTACATTAAGCCTCAAATTTAATGACAATTATGTTTGCAAATGACACGAACTTATTTTTATTTCATAACGATATTGCATTGTTATTTCAGAATAACAATAATGAACTAGCAACAATTTCTGATTGGTTTAAGACGAATAATAATATAGAATAATACTCTTAATATTGATTAAAAAAATGGATTTTTTTCCATCCATATCACAAAAAAAATCTTATAATAAATGACATGCCGCCTCTTTTTGTTGATACCATACTTCTAAAAAAAATAACAGTTACCAACTTTCTTGGTATTTACATTGATGAAAATTTTTCACATGAAAAATTTGAGTAGTTAAGTATCAAAATGCATAGGAATTTTATACAAAGCACGGAATTTTTTAAATAAATATGCATTACTTAAAATAAATTATTCGCTTATTCATTGTCACATAAACTATGCGAACATTGTGTGGGGTAGTACTAATAAAAGTAAACTGGAACCTCTTTATTGTCAACAAAAACATGTTGTACGCCTTATTAATTTTAATGATCGATTTACTCATGCCAAGCCTCTATTAATTGATATGAAAGTTTTAAATATATATGAGCTTAAAATTTTTAATGTTAAATGCTTTATGTTTAAATGCAAAAACAATATTTCTCCTGTACCTTATCATAATTTGTATAATAAAAAAGAAATAACTGAATACTTTTTACAACATAATAGTATAGACATTTGCCAATCAGAGTATCAAACTAGTTCTGGAAAATACTGTATTTCATTTCAAGGAGCATTACTTTGGAATAAAATAGTTTTAAAGAATTTTGACTTTTATCAAGAGGTTAGCTATCACTCTTTCAAACAAAAACTTAAAAAAGGCATTTTTTTATTAGATGATAAATCTATATTCTTTTAATTCTTTTTTTTTTTTAACTTTTTATTAAACACTGCATTAATAAAATTTATAATTTAACAATTTGTAAATAGTTGTCTAACACTTTTGTTAACGGTATCTTAAAACTGTATAACGCATCTATGTATTTATAATGGAAACCTTTTTCTTTTTTTCTTTAAATTTGTTTATGTTTCCAATTCTTAATTATTTGTTATCTTCAAGTATATTAAGTATATAAAGTTTATTTATTTATTTTGAGAATATTCTATTAATACAAAATGTTAACACATAAACTTTTAGGCGGCTTTTGACGACAAGACCTTACAGTCTTCTACGAGTTCCCGCGTTCTTTTATTTCTTATTAAAGATCATGTATATATATATATATATATATATATATATATACATATATATATATACACATTGCTAACAAATATTTATTAATTCACAAAGTTGTAAAATTTCTACAGTAAACAGCTTAGATATACAGTTTTTGGTAAAAAAAACAGCTCTTTGCTTGTTTGTGGTATTTAAAATGACAAAAGTAAGGTTACTTTATAACAAAACACATTAAGTTAATTGCAGGAAGTAATTAAATTTAAAAAACCATAAAAACACAAATTCAAAGACTAGAATGTTTTTAAAAACATTCTGAATATTATTTTATTTAAAAAAAAAAACATTATAAATATTTTTTTTTACTGTAAAATATGCACGTTGATAGTCAATGTAGCAACAAGTGTTGCTACATTAACTATCTTATAGCCACACTCACAACAGAGTGCTGCTACATCGATTATCATATAGCCTGACTCGCAACGGAGTGCTGCTACATCAACTGAGGGCCTGGTTGAGGCAGGCAGTCTATCAAATAATAATAATAATAAAAAGTTTTTCTAGTCTTTAAAATTAAAAATAACCCAAAAATGACATTTTATGGTAAAAACTTGAAGAAAACCATGCAAGAGTGTATGTATATATATATATATATATATATATATATATATATATATATATATATATATATATATATATATATATATATATATATATATAAGAGTGTATGTATATATATATATATATATATATATATATATATATATATATATATATATATATATATATATATATATATATATATATATATAAGAGTGTATGTATATATATATATATATATATATATATATATATATATATATATATATATATATATATATATATATATATATATATATATATATATGCCCCGTATCTTGAAACAGACATTAAGTTGCTTGAGGATGTTCAAGACCGCGTCACTAAGACAATATCATCTATCAGCCATTTTGATAAAATAAAGCGTCTGCAGGTACTCAAACTAACTACCCTCAAAGAACGTCGTTTGCGTGGTGATATAATCGAACAATTCAAAATTTTCAACAACTATGACGAAGTTCATTTTACGGTCCCACAGCACCAACTAATTGGGCGTGAGGTGTACAACCTACGCGGCCATAACAAGCAGCTTGATCGTCAATTCATAAGAGAATGTGAGGAAAGATCAAACTTTTTCACAAATTGAGTTGGGGTCCATTGGAACTCTCTCCAAAAGCACGCGGTAAACGCCCCATCTTTAAATGCATTTAAAGATCCGATTTCTATAAACTGTTAAATCAGCATAGAGACTCCTGGAAAATTCTCTTCATCAAATTAATAATTTAACATTTAAATATATACATATGTATATGTATATATATTTTAATTGTTGTTATATATATATATATATATATATATATATATATATATATATATATATATATATATTATATATATATATATATATATATATATATATATGTATATATATATATATTATATATATATATATATATATATATATATATATATATATATATATATATATATATATATATGTATATATATAAACATATTGATGATTTTTTATTGAATTGGTCTATCCTTAAAACAGCGCCTGCATATAATAATATTTCCAAAAAAAGCATGTTGTGTCTACAAGAAATCTTTGAAATAGTTACACATTGTGAAATTTTATTTACTATTATTTTTTTAAACATAATTTTGATTTTTAACAAAATTTTAAATTATTATAAATAAATAAAAAGTTAATGTAGGCTGTCATTAGGCATATATAACTCATATACGTGTTTCAACTTGCTACAACATCTATGTTACAATTATTATTACTATTACATGCAAACTGAGAATATTTATTTAACAAAAAAAAAAAATAATTTCTTAATGTAATTGATAGAGAGGCAATACTCATATGATTTAAATAAAATAATAAAGCCCTTGTGACTTAAGGGTATTTCTTATTCCTGAGATATTTTTGCACAGGAATTAATACACATAAGGATACCAAATAACTTCTCTTTTTTTATGTCAACCTTTAGGTTGTCACTGTTTTTTGTTAGCTTAAATATCACATTAAGCAAAAAAACTGTTTTATAGTATTTAAAGTGCACAGGCAAAAAACAGCAGGCAAAACATGTTTAAGTTTTGATTAAAAGCCTGCATATTTCCAGGACAGTTATTTTCTCTAAATTTAAGTAAATTTCATTCCCCTTTCCAAATCATGCCTGATAATAAATTTCACAAGTATAAAACCATAGATGTTACATGCATGTTTGTAGTGGCTCCCTAAATTTAAAGTCCTTCATTAAGCATAATATCAAACTTTTTAGCTGTTTAGAAGTTCCAAATGAAAGTTAAATTTTTAATGCAATTTAATTAAAATTTTTATTTTTTTATGGATCAGAAAAAATTATCTACAATATTTTAAAAAATTTTAATATTTATAACGTTTATAAAATGTTTTATAACAATAGTCAACAAATCATAAATTATGTTTTTCAATTTAAAAGTAAATTAAATTTTATTTAGTTATGTTACTTAAAAGCTTATTATATTGTCTTAATATAGCAAAATGCATGTTTTTATTTGAAGTCAGAGTTATTGTAATATTAGCGTACTTGTAATGATGATATTTGACTAGAAAATGAAAACTGGAAGTCAAATAAAGGAATAAATTTTGAACAACAGAATTTTCTCAGACACTGAGTTTATCATTTGTCATCTTTCCATTACTCTAACAAACAATATTTTGTTTTTGTTACCATGGTTTGGTTACCATGGTTTAGATTTTTATTAAGTGGATAATTTTTGTCATCTTTTCACAATTCTAAACTGTTTCTCTATTATAGAGAATTTTATTAAAAAGATACCCATTCTATGTCAATTGCATTTTACAATTCCATCCTGACTTGTACATAGGATGATCAATATCAATGTAAAAACCTGCAAAAATATTGAAAGGATTTATTTGTTGTAGAGACATTTGATTTAAAATTTTATATTTTGCAATACTTTTTATTTTAAGATTATAATCTGTTGAAATAAAGTAAACAAGAAGAATATTACATTATTTTATTTATAAAGATTTATGAGGGATTATCAATATTTACAATGTACCCCATTTTATAGACATATGCAGTATTTTATAAACAGATTTAGTCCAGCCCTGAGGGTTCTCCAAGAAGTGTTTTTGCTTTAAATTTTAGTCAGATTTTTTACTTTGTTGATTTTAATAAGAAGATTTTATAAACATTTTGAGTGAAACTTTTGAGTTTTCTTTAATTTTATCTTGGCGTAATAAGCAATGGTTCACAATGAACAGTAATTAGCCTGAACTTTGGTAGTGAAATAAAGCTCCTTTTTATATGTTTCTGTTTCATTACATTTTCATCAATTTACCAACTAATAGTTTTAAAAACAACAGCTTTTGATGCTAGTTTATGTAAATTTTGAATTCTCGTTTTTCTAAAACTTTGTTGGATTAACAGAAGCATAGATTAACTGAAGTATTTCCTGTTAATTTTGAACTTATTTTACCTTTAAAAATAAAGTATTTTTGATACTGGTTAACAAAGTTTCACACATTTTAATGCGCTGATTCCACTTTAGTGTGAGATTTCCACTTTAGTGTGAGACTTTTTCTGTTCACAAACTTCACAACTTTTAACTACAACTCTGTTGTACAAACTTCACAACTTTTGCTTATTTTGCTTAGCTTAAATATT
Source organism: Hydra vulgaris (assembly GCF_022113875.1). Classification (NCBI taxonomy): domain Eukaryota; kingdom Metazoa; phylum Cnidaria; class Hydrozoa; order Anthoathecata; family Hydridae; genus Hydra; species Hydra vulgaris. The sequence goes on along the minus strand of NC_061161.1, from coordinate 5,561,783 downwards.
TTGCCATTTTGTTGTGCTTTAGATATAAACAAAGCAACCCATTTAAAGTGATATAGAAAAAAGTTAACTTCAAAAATAGATAATACCAAAGTTTAGTATATAAGATATAAAATCTGCTGTTATTCCTATAAACATTTTAAAAAAGCAATTAATATTAATGATTTTCCCATGGGCTTTATAGATGACAAAATGAATTGTGCATATAAAAATCTAGAATTTTAATGTTTGAAATTTTAAACTTTTAAAAGTATAAAATCTTTTCTCAATTATTGCGACTATACTCAGTTGTAGTTTTTTTGATATTGTTAGTTTTTGATAGCTCAAAATGTTTTATGCACGCATAACAAGGATGATTTGAGGCATGGGGAATATATATATATAAATTTATATACAAGTAATTTTAATATATATAAATATATATACAAGTAATGTATTCTATGAAATAGTGCTCAATATTTTTAAATGAACAGAGCAATAATAAATTAGTAAAACATCATTGAACAATTTTGAAAAAGTTGTTCAGTGATGGTAAACACATACTCAATGTAATGACACTTCTTTTCTACAGCAAACTATAAGAAGCCCCTATATGTATGTATGTATGTATGTGTGTGTGTTTGTGTGTGTGTGTGTGTGTGTGTGTGTTTGTGTGTGTGTGTAAATATATATTTTAGTTTTTTTTTAGTTTTGTTTGGAAGGAATGGAAGAAGTTGGCAGTGAGGGTCTTGCTGAATTAATTGAACTTAGAAAAGAAACTTTTTTTAAGGTTTTTTTTTTATGTATTCTGTTGGTAATTGTTTGTCTTTGTTTTTAGTTTTTTTAAAAATTTATTTTTGTTTTTTATTTTTTTGTATCTTTATCAACATTTAAAACAAATAAATCAAATGCAACTCAATGTAAGGAAACAAAACCACTGTGTGCACCTGTATGCTTTCAACAAACCTCTTTTCCCTCCCCCCTCAGCATATGTACTAATTCTTTATTAAAAAATCAACACATCTTTTTCTAACATAATTTTTTATTAGCTATAAAAAACAAAACATTTTTTTAGTCATTTTAAAATATCTATGTTACATAACATAATATATATAATATAATATAGATTTTTTAAACAGCATACAAACTTTATTGAAGTCTCCTAAGGATGCATTTTCTAGACTCTAGAAAATGCATCCTTACAGGACTTAGGTTTTAGGAAAATGCATCCAGGACTAATATTCAGATTTCTTTAGAATCTAGAGAAATCTATATTGGAACAAGAGAAATAAGCTCAGGTTAACAATAACTAAACAAGATATAAGTATAATGTTGTTATCTTATCTCATGTTCTACAATCACAAAAGCATCATATAAATCTAGGCGCTTGAAATTTATAAAAGTATATTTTTATCTAGAATAAAATTTATATCTTATATACTGTATGGAGTAAAGTTATTGTCATGTGTATATATATGTATATATATATATATATATATATATATATATATATATATATACAAATAGTATTGCGTACTTTGGTAAGCAATCTGACGTCATACTGAAATAGCCGGCTGCTGGGGGCTTCAGTACATACAACGACTGACAAATAGCCTGACTCGCAGTGAAGTGCTGCTACATCGACTGAGGGTTTGGGATGGGGAAGCAATCGTTTTATTTATCATTCTTCGTTTTTTTCTTCTTCTTTTTCGAAAAAAAACGGTTTACCTTGAAGTAAGCACAAAAAGTGAGCAAATGCTTATCAAAACACGCTTTAGTAAGTGTGTATATATATATATATATATATATATATATATATATATATATATATATATATATATATATATATATATATATATATATATATATATATATGAATATAAATAACCAAAATTTCTTTTAAGTACCAAACATGTAAATATTTTCATAAACAAGACAATTTTTCTAATTTTTAAAACCATTTTTTAATAAAAAACCAAAACTTTTGACTTACATTAATCATCTTCAGTTAAAATTAAATATTTAAAATTTTTTTAACACCTGTAAAGGTGTTAAAAAAAGCAATACAAAATATAGTTATTCTTTGAAAATGTTTATTTTATTTATATTAATGGATCAAAAATTTCAATGATGTAAAACCAGTTTTCTATAAAAGGTACATTGATGACATTTGTGCTGCTTTCCAGTCAGAAAATGATGCACATCTTTTTCTTAGATATATAAATAGTAGACACAATTCTATTTTTTTTTACTATGGAACAAGAAGTTAATTCAAAGATATCTTTTTTAAAAGTAACTCTGCAAAAATTTAATTCTTCAGTTACCACTACCGTTTTTTGTAAAAAAAACTATTCTGTTCTTCACACTAATTTTTATAGTTTTACTCCATTTACGTACAGAGTTATCTAATCAAATGCTTAATTGGTAGAATGTTTAAAATTAATAGTACTAAACTCTACATAAACGACCTCTTTTAAGTATTTCAAAGAAACATGTACCCATCTTGGCAAATTTCAAAAATATATGACTCTTATATAAACATGATTAATTCAAAATCCTCCACCTCAACCAAAAATCAAAGAATCTTTGTCTTATTTTAAACTGCCGTTTTTGGGAAAAATCTGATTTAACTAAAAAAAGACTGAACTCAATTGCTTAAGAATATTACAGTTCAGCAAATATTAAATTTGTATTTACCTCACTGAAAATTTCTAATTATTTAATCTATTTAATTTCTAATTAAATAATCTAATAATTTCTTCTCTTCTAAAGATCCTATTCCTCAAGAGCTCTAATCGTTCATGGTGTATAAATTTGTATGTGCAAGATGTAACTGTTATGTCTTCTAAAGATCCTTTTCCTTAAGAGTTCAAATCGTTCGTAGTGTATACATTTGTATGTGCAGGATGCACATACAAATGATGATCTCTTGTTACATCCTGCGAAACTACTCGCCATCTCAAGACCCAGATATTTGAACATTACAAGAGGGACAAAAAGTCTCACATCTATAAAAATCTCCATGCTAATGAAAATTGTTTCATGCAAATAAATTACAAGCGTTTTTCTGTGTTGGATTTGGCATCTAAAAAATTTGAGCTAAAACTTAAAGAAAGTATGTTTTTAGAATGGTTAAAACCTGGTATGAATAAACAAGTTAACCATGTACAAATGACAATTTCTGTTTTTATTTTCTATACATGCTTCTATTTTTTATACATGTCGCGTATCTTAATACCAAGTAAACAAATCAAAGATTATTATGTTATATTTGGCTTTAATGTATTTCATTTTCAAACATTCTAAGTTTTATGTTTTAATTGATGTTTTTGAATTTTTAATATGATATTCATTAATAAATACAATTTATTTGTTGCTTAAATTATGTTTGCCCCAAAGGTATTTTATTTTCCAACATTTGAAGTTTGGACTTTTTATTGAAAGTATTGAAAGTTTTGTTATTATATGCACTTATATATTGTTATATATTATATTATATGTTCTATATTATATTATATGCAACTCAAAATAGAAGACCTAGTTAAGCAAAAAAAGGTATGACTAAAAAGCACATTTCATTTTTTCGGAAATGGCATAATGGCAAAAGATGAACTTTTACTTGTATTAACTTAAAATAATAAAACTTTTTTCCAAATCGAAAAAAAACTTCCCCATCTGTGCAGATGAAAATTTGGCCCCAGCTGTCTAAAAATGCAAAAAATTCAAGTTTTTGCATTTATAGTAGGGGCAGGGTCACTTAACAAAATTTCAAAAATACCATGATAGTTATTTTTGCAGCTTGATCTATCTTCTAAATTTTATGTTTTAATTGATCTACTTATAGATTATGTTTTGTTGAGGTAGTAAATACTAACTCAGTTAAAAAGTTCAAAACTAATTTAGACCGCAGACTATTGACTATTTCATAAAAATTTTTAATTTGAAAACATTTTTTTTAGTTGAATAAACCTATTGATTTCCAAATTAGCAATTTTTGGTTAAATATCAATATTGGAAATAAATCAATTTCATTATTTAAAAACTTTGGCAAATAAAATTCGCCAAATGGTCACACACGAGCAGTGAACAGCTGAGGGAAGAAATAAAATACATTAGAATACAGGAGAACTATTTATCGAACAAAGCATATTTTAACAGTTGTCAAGACAAAAATAAAGATTAAGGGAGGAAAGTTTTAAAACAAATAAGACAGACAATGTACCTAAACAGTACTTACAATAATAATGAAAAAAAAAATACATAGATTGACACTAATATGAACGAAGATATACAACAAATCACCAAATAAAAACTTAAAAAACAAAAAATAGATTAACAAAAACAAAAAGTATTCATACAACAATTGAAAGCCTCTGAATGGAAAAAAAAACATTAATGCTGATGTGTAAACATAATTTGTGTAGTGATAAAGTAATAAACATCTTCTCAGAGTCGCCTATTATTACTGGCGTTTCGATGAGGATCAGCACTTATAACTAGTTTATCTATATATTATAATTTTTAGCCACTTTTTATTATTATTAAATATATTATTATATACTAGCAGTAAGCAACCCGTAATACGGGTTATTAGTAATTAAATCATTGCTTATAGTTAACGACAAAATATATTTTTCTATAGACTTAAAAAAATTGCTTTAACAACCCAGTTCTATCAACACAAAACACAGTAACAATAGCGCATAGCATATGATATTTGTAAGCACACATTACTATGTCTCTCCAAAATAATTAAAAAAGAAAAGATTATAAAAAGGCTAGATAACTTAATAACGTAATAACGTATAACACGACAAATTAATAAGATATTTTATCAACTAAAATACTTGAACTAAAAAGGTTTTTTGATTACAATATTGAACAATTATATCATAAAATAGCAAGCAGCTCATAAAATATTTTATATACATGGTCATTATCAATTATGGTAATAAGAAAGACTTAAAAGCTTAGTAATTATATAAGTTTTATTGATGTTTCATGTACCAATTCTCATTTAACTCTCATCTAAGAGTAAACAAAATTATTTTTACATTTTTTATGTAAAGTTCCAGCTTCTCTTTAACTGTTGACTAATGATTAATAGAGTAAATTTCATATCATTAAATTTACAAAACTAAAACCATGTTTCAACAGTAAGCAAACTAATCAAGTGATAACAAAAGCAACTAAAAAAAAAACATAATTATGTTTGAATTTATAAAAAAATTTAAATTAAACTATTATTAAATGTTACGATAATAAGTAAAATTCCTGCCTGGTATTGTTCTAAAGTGTTTAAAGTAAAATCAAATAAACATACATTAACATGGCTTGACACTGAAGTAATATTTTCTGCTCACTGAGCAACATTTCTTACATTTCAACAATTAATTTTATCTTGCCCACTCTATCTCATTTATTTGGACAACAATTATTTTTGCCTATTAGCATTTACACAAATGAATTCTTCGCTTTTATTATATTTTATTTATGTATAAAAACTTATTTGTCAACAAATCACAGACAGTTTACTGTGTTAAATAAATAAAATATATATTTAATAAAGAATAAACCTATAAAATCTAATAAAGATTAACCTATAAAATCTAATAAAATAAAAAAATATAGCAAGCTTACTAAAATCAGCGCCAGTTCTACTGTCTAAATTTTCACTATTATTAACCCTTCTAATAATAATAATAAAAAAATAACAACAAAGTGATCTGAAGTTTTTAAAAATCACTTCACCTATTTCCAATTGCTCTAGAAAATAGCTTTCAGCTTTTTCTGATTGCACAAAAATATAAAACAAAACTATTATATATTAT
>NC_061161.1:5540976-5550976 GCF_022113875.1 Hydra vulgaris | reverse complement strand
CAACTTGCCATATTAAAATTGTTTACTAAAATTCAAATTAAATTAGTTACACTTTTAGAAAAATAACCATTATGAGTTTAAAATTTCCGTAAAAGGTTGTTCTTGAATATAGGACTGGTTTAAAATTCTTTAAACAAATATTTGTATATATATTTCAACTCCATTTTTCAAAAGTTTTGTCTTGCGTATATATACATCATTAATGGGTAAGGGATAATGCAAGAAAGAACAAAATTTGTTCCCTGGTGTAAGATCGGTCAAAATCAAAACAAAAAATGGTTATCGCTTGTTGTGATTTGTTCCACACTTGTGGAACAAATAAAGTTTAAATTGTGCATTTAAACTTTATTGGACTTTTTTCTCAGTTTTTTTTAACTTGAGTTTAATATTTCATTCCGGAAAAGATTTCGTGTTTTTTTTATTTTAAGTTGTGTTTTTTTCTTAATTGATAAATGGCTAAGCAAAAAATTAAAAAAAACTTGGACCCTGCCTCATGTTTTCTTTTTGTACCACTCTAAACTTTATACTTTCTGTATAAGGTGTATATATAAATATATATATATATATATATATATATATATATATATATATATATATATATATATATATATATATATATATATCCTTATATCATAGTCGAAAGAGACTTTTAATGTAAAAAAAGTCTCTTTCGGCTACAATTTTGTTACCTCAACAATTATGCTACATTTTATTGTTGTCGAAATGTCAAAGCAATTAAATTAGTGCAGAAGTACATTAATTTTTTTTTTTTTAAAACCGCAATAATAATGACTAAAAAGTTTTTTTTAATTAATGGTGTTTTTGTTGTTTTGTTAAAATATATTTTTAAAACATGCGCGGAGTGTTGCTACATTGACTGTCTTATAGTCTGCTGCTACTAGGGAGTGTTACTACATCGACTATCTTATAGCCTGACTTGCAATGGGGTGTTGCTACATAGACTATATTATAGCCTGACTTGCAAGGGAGTGCTGTTACATCGACTGGCGAATAACCTGACTTGCAAGGGAGTGCTGCTACATCGACTGAGGGTTCGGTTAGGGCTGGCAGTCTATCATTTAATTTAATATATATATATATATATATATATATATATATATATATATATATATATATATATATATATATATATATATATATATATATATATATATATATATATATATATATTAAAACAATTTAAATGAAAAAAAATACAACTTTATAATGGAACTAAAAGTTTCATGCCGTTCGGCAATCATCAGCCATATTATTCAAATAAAAAGTAAAAACTGTTATAAAAATACAAATTTAGCGTTGCAACAGCATCTGACGTCAATTATACGTGATCCGATATTTGCTTATCGCCGGAATCAAAGTTAGATAGTAATCAAAGTTGTAGGCACTTGTAGGCATAGGAAAAAATTTTTACTATCTAACTTTGATTCCAGCGATTAGTAAATATTGGATCACGTATAATTGACGTCAGATGCCGTTGCAACGCTAAATTTGTATTTTTATAACGATTTTTATTTTTTATTTGAATAATATGGCTGATGATTGCCAAATGGCATGAAAAGTTTAGTTCCATTATAAAGTTGTATTTTTTTTTTCATTTAAATTATTTTAATATAATTTGATCTATCTTTTTTAAAAAAAGATATTGATCACTCTTAAACCGACAAGAGTTGTATTTCCATCAGTATACAGCATTTATCAATAAATATATATCTATATATATATATCTATATATATATATATATATATATATATATATATATATATATATATATATATATATATATATATATATATATATATATATATATATATATATATATATATATATATAGTCAAAATGTTTTTCCCATAAACTTTAGTTTTGAAGAGAGCGCTAATAAACTAGACCAGAAATAGTTTGAAAACTTAAATAATTTTATATATATATATTTTTTATATATATGTTTTCACACACATAAATTAGTAAAAACACCAATCTGATTTTTTTTTTAACAACTTGTTATACCATCAGTAGGTTCAACAGAAAGCATATTATTAGTATCAGGAATATATAATTATATATATATATATATACATATATATATATATATATATATATATATATATATATATATATATATATATATATATATATATATATATATATATATATATATATATATTATATATATATACATATATATATATATATATATATATATATATATATATATATATATATATATATATATATATATATATATATACCCATTTATATGGTATTTGTAGTTATATGATATTATTATATTGAGAAAGGTTTATAAAGTTTATTATGCTTATATTTAGAGGATGTGGTGTCACCATGGTCTCTTATTTTAAAAAAATATATATTGAAAACAGCTATTATATATCATGCAAAATATTTTATTTTTAGGATGTTGATTTTGTTTGTATTTCTGATAACTATTGGCTTGGAAGAAATAAACCATGTATTACATATGGCTTAAGGTAACTTGCATATTTAGATCATATAATAAATTTATTCCAATAAAAAAATTAAAAAAAAAAGTGAAAATTGATTAATTTTCATGTTTTTGAACTAAAATATAATTTAAAGCATATTAAACTGTTAAAAAAAGGTTTTCTTTTGAAGGCAGTTGAAATTGGTTTTTATTGATGTTCATTTAATTTTATTTTAGCTTAATTAGACTTTAATTAATTTGCATTCATTATTTATTATCTGGTATTTGTTTTATAGGTGGATTATTATAATGTATGGATAATATAAAGCTAATTACTGTAATGAGTTATTAAGGTAATACCAAGTTATATACCAAATTAAATACTTAGGGAGAATAAGCAAAAGAGTAAAAATTTATAGATTAGGGGTTAATGACAAAACAACACAACACTTGTCTTATTGATCTCCTTCCTGTACTGCGATAATAAAATTACATACATTGTGTCAATATTAGCTTAGTTTATTTTTACTATCAGGAAAAAGTTACAATAGTAGTGTAAATGGTTATTAAGGCAATGGATAATTAAGGTATTATTATAATAAGGCTGTTATTAATTCTACATTAAAAAATAAAATAAAATAACAGAATAAGTAAACAAAATAAGGACTAACAAAATAAAAGCATGAACTAAATGTCATAATAGTACGTTAGCATATGAGGCACTACTATTATAATTTATTATCTTGGATTTTTTTTATAGGTGGATTTTTATAATGTATTTAGTTATTTTCTAGGGGAACTGCATACTTTTATGCTGAGATAATTTGTGCAAAACAAGATCTTCATTCTGGAGTGTTTGGGGGGACTGTGTAAGTTTAATATCGAAGGTTTAAAGTTTTTGATAAATTTTAATTTTTTTAAATTTTTCAATATTTATTACTATAACTTAATTTATTAGTAATACTTGTAAATTTATTTATAGACATGAAGCAATGATTGACTTGTGTCACTTGTTTAGTAAGTTGGTTGATAATAAAGGAAATATTCTTATTCCTGGAATTAACAATTTAGTGAGACCTCTTACTGATGAAGAAGACAAACTTTATGATGATATTGATTTTGATCTTGTTGATTATGCACATTATATTGGGACTGATAGATTGCTTCATCATGGAGATAATTCAAAGAAATTGACATTACAACATCGATGGAGATACCCTTCTCTTTCAATTCATGGTAATCATGTTTTTTTAATTATTTAAATTGATGGTATTTATGTTTTTTAATTATTTTAGTTAATGGTATTTATGTTTTTATATTTATTTTAATTTATGGTATTTATATTTATTTAGTTATTTTTAATTTAGTTTAATTGGTAGTATTTATGTTTTTTTAATTATTTTATTTCATGATGTTTATGTTTTTTTAAAAATGAATTCATTAAAATATAAGAAATTACCTCCTAGACTGTAGTGGTCATGGATCCAATGCAGTTGATAAGGCTAAAAATATATTTTTAAATTTGTTGTAAAAACTCGTTCTAAACAAATCTAAAGCAATGACAAACAATGAGAAACATGTGTAGTATAGAAAAATTATGTGCAGTAATAGGTGGACAAAACTATAAAAATCAATGTTTGATAGCTTAAATTTTTTTTATAAAATTTTGAATTAGATATATTGGGAACCTCAAAAGTATTTGAATTAGATATTAAAAAAATATATATACGCGGAAAAAAATCATATTCAGTAAAGTTTTAGCACAAAAAAAAAATAGCGATAAAGTGAAAAAAACTAATTTTTTACAAAGCAAAAGTATAGAATAAATTTTTGATATAATAATTAAATATTTTTATTAACTGATCAAATAATTGTTAATTTATATAAAATTTATAAGAAAAGGAATTCAAAAAAATCTTTAAACTAGTTTTGAATATAAGTTTTGGTAGCAAATGTCCTATTTTTACCCTTTTTTTTTGAAAGGACAAGAAAGAAAAATTTGTGCTCACTTTTGCCCTTAGAAATTATACATATTTTGAAGGCTCTACATATATGTTTTCATAAAATTATTTAACTGCTAGTATCTGCTACTTTTTTTAATACTTGCTGAAAATGAAAGATGTTTTTTCTTCAAGTTTTTGTTTTAAAGTTATATATATATATATATATATATATATATATATATATATATATATATATATATATATATATATATATATATATATATATTATACATATATATAAAGTATATATAAAGTCATTCTAATTTTTAGTTTAATACTATTATTTGTAATATGTCAACATGTACAAGATATCAAGTTCATCAATTCATAAGACAGCATGGTTTATCTGTCTAATTAATCTGATTACTTAAACTTGAGAAATAATGCTGTGAGTAAAGGTAGTAATCTCTATCCTGCATGCAAAAATGTTCGTGCTGGTAAATAATAATGTCGTTTTGAAAAAACATTATGAACTAATAATATTTTTTTAGTACAGCAGAAACAAGTTATCAATTCCATGAATAATCTTGAAAGACTAACATTACATTCTAAAGTTCGGTTTGAAGGATCAACTACCCTAAGGATTCAGAAAATTCAAATAAAGTTTCATGACAAAGTTGGACTGGTAGTTGATATGCCAATATCTGGTGGCTCTGGGTCATTATATAATGGAAACACTGCTGGAAGACTTTTTTAGAATGCAGAAAAGTTTGCTCTGATTCTTGAACTTGATGTCATTATGATAAAGATGTTACATGTTATTTTGTGGACATTGTTATCTAGCTTTCTAATTGATACTTCATTATTTAGGGAGTTTTGAGCTTCTTGTGCCTATTCAGTAAAGAGGCACAAAAAGCTCGAAATGAAATCTTAAAGAAGTTTTGTGAAACATTTTCCAAAAAGTGTTTGTGGTCAAAACGAAAATTAAGATTTATCAAGACCCTTTGATAAGTAGTTTGTGAAAGTTATATTATCCTAAGAGCAATGCTTTTCTTATTGGCATTCTAAATGTACTCAAAGAGGTTCTAATTTTTGACTAACTATGCGTAGTTTTGAATTTAGTTGGTATTTAAGGTGTTGTTTACTTTATTAGTATTTTTTATTTATATAACAAAATAATGCATGTTATGTAAATAAATGTTTTTTGTAAATAAATGCTTGTACTCTTACATATTTTTTATAAAGTATTCAATAGCTCTAACTATATTAACACTTGTTGATTTTTATTTGGTTGCTAAAGACATGTGAACTACATAGATACAATTAGTTTGAATTTTATTAACTGTGTCTATAAACCCTTAGAGGTAAGATTGTTTAAAAAAGATATTAAAAAAAAAAAAAACTGGTTTCTATGAGCCCAAAAGGGCATAGCAACACCAAAAATTACTAATTTGTGTTTGTGTTATCATTTAAACATATAAAATAGCATCGTAGCAATAATATCAGTTTAGTTTATAAATTTGACATTTTAAGAAAGTCATTTAACATAGGTAACTATGCAAAATACACTGTTGCTATGGAATATAGGTATCCAACTAAATAAACAATTTAATGGTATCATTAAAATCGTAGTATGAAATATACTCAATCTGGCATTTATGGGAAAATCTGATTAATATTTTAAAAGTTATTACTTTTGTCCAGCTAATAATGATTTTGGCCCACTGTGCAATGTGGTGGGGATTAAACTTAGAACTACAATGTTAATTTATATAGTCGAGTAATAAATTTGATAAAATTTGACATTTTAAAAAGATTTTTTTTAATTAAAAATTTTAAAATATTACTTTTTACAAGTTTCTATATTTTTGCTTTTTAAAGATGTTTTATATTAGGTGTTCAAGGATCATTTGATGGTGCTGGATGCAAGACTGTTATACCAAAAAATGTAATTAAATTTTTTTTTAACTTATTTGTTTTATATTTAAAAATCATTTCTACTTTTAATTTTTATCTTTTTTCAGGTTATTGGAAAATTCTCAATTCGTTTGGTACCCGATCAGACTCCTGAACATATAGAACATTTAGTAAAAACATATTGTCAACAGGTCCATGCTGACAGTAATAGTCCTAACAAATTAATGTAAGATTTTAGCACAGTATTTATTGCCACCATAAATATACTATCTTCATTCTCCTTATTATATATTTATAAGTATTCATGATTCCATGTTCTAATAAATTCATCGAACTTTAAAATCACACAAAAAAATCTTTTTATAGAGAAATTTTGATTTACAAAAAAACATAATACTTATTTACTTTAGTAAAACATAAATACTTATTTACTTTAGAAATATTTATTCTTTAATAGAAAAAGTGTTAATCATCAGTAATAGATGCAGAAGTAAATCTTGATTGTCAATGAATTGACAAAAATTGTCAAGATGCAGAAGTAAATCTTGATCCTCAATAATAGATACAGAGGTTGTTTAGTAGTAGATTAATAGATACAGAGGTTGTTTAGTAGTAGAGTAATTGATATAGAAGTTGTTTAATTTTATTTTTTGGTTTTATTTCAGTGTAACAATGGCTCATGGAGGAATGCCATGGTTAAGTGATTATAATGATTCTAATTACACAGCTGGTATCAAAGCTATGAAAAGAGGTAACCATAGATACTAACAAGAGTTTCAATCATCACACTATTGTCATTTAAACTATACTACTATGATAACTATATTGTTATCATAATTGTCATGTCATTATACACTATGTCATTATCATGAATTTTTATTTTGTTTAAATGTTGTTACTTTTTTAAAATTAAATATGTGATTACCCTATATCTAAAATTTTTAGTTTTTAATGTAACACCTGACTTGACACGTGAAGGATGTAGTATTCCTGCGACACTAATAATGCAAAACGCAACTGGTAAAAGTGTGATCTTACTTCCTATTGGTGCTTGTGATGATGGGGCGCATTCACAAAATGAAAAAATTAATCGAAGTAACTTTATTAGTGGGGTAATACTAGATTGTAATTAATTTTATTCTAATTAAGGTTATGCTTATAAAAATCAAGTTAATTGTAATGTATATTATTTTTTATATTATTGCTGTTATCACTGTTATTAATATTTTATTGTTGTTATTTAATGTGATATATCTTCTATTTTTATCATATGATGTTTCTTCTATTTTTATTATATTATATTTCTTCTTTTATTATTATATAATATTTTTTCTATTTTTATTATGTGATAGTTATCCTATTTTTACAATCATTATATGATATAATAATTCTTTTATTTTTATTTTACGATAATTCTTTTATTTTTAGATCAAAGTGCTTGGTGCATACTTGGACGAAGTTTCGAAAACAGTTTAGATATATATATATACATATATATATACATATATATATATATATATATATATATATATATATATATATATATATATATATATATATATATATATATATATATATATATATATATATATATATATATATATATGAAAAAACTCATATTTTTATTTTGAAATTAATTATGTTGAAAAATTTATTTTAAGAATAAATCATCCCAAAACTTAAATTATGTTTTTGATTTTTTTAATTAAGTTATTCTTTATTAAACAAATATTTACAATATCTTTGAGGAAAACTGGAGTATTTTAATGAGATTTTGTATTATACAACATTCAACCCGTAAAAAGCCATGTTATAGTCATATGACAAAGTATTAAATTATCAATGACTATTAAGTTGATCTCTATGCATATCTTTGCTTTTATAAAATAACTACATTTACAAACTATTTAAGTTTGAAACCTAACACTATATGGGCCACTTTTATATAAATGTTCATTTAATCTTTCACAACAGTTAACTGTAAAGGAAAAAGTTTTTTTTTTTTTTTTTTTTTTCTTGTTACGTTATCACAAAATAAAATGAGCTTTAATTAATCTTACTGCCAGAATTGAAGGTAAATCATTACTATCTTTTGTGTTAACAAAAGATAGTGTAAAAACTATTGAAACATTTGTAGGTTTAAGTATTAAAACTTATATCATTATATAATATATATCATTATATCATTATATATGCAATAATAATAAATTTATATCACTATATATATTTTAGCAACCTTGGTGCAGTGGTTAGAGTTCTGGCTCAGAACCCAGAGGTCTGAGGTTCGACGCCCGGCTCTAGCCCAATAAGCGACATGGGTAAGGAAGGAGGCATGAACTTCTAGTTAAATGCTCTCCCGAGGTGCTCTGCGATAAAACCGTAAGGACTTCTGGAAGCACCTAAATAACCTTAAAAAATATATATATTAATATTATTATTAATTTTTGTAAAACATTGTATTAATAACTATTAATAACAAATGATTTTTAAAAAAATTATTGCTTTTCAGTTTGTATATTATTTTTGTTTTTAGTGATTTAATGTTATCTGTAAAGCATTATGTGTATTTGTTATTACATGTGTAGAGGGTGTGAAAGAAAAGATGATCAGATCAATGTGTTGTAGGGCTTTGAGTAGTAAGAAAAAAAGCAATTATTTTTAAAAATACTGGAAATATTAAATATATCTGATAAGGTGCATAATGAATGGTCAAGGTTTTTGGGCATGTAGAGTGTAGATATGCCAATAATAATGTATAAATTAACTAATAAAGATTTTTTTGAAGAAAAAGTAAAACATAAATAAGAAAAATAGCATTGTAAGAAACAAATTTAGATTTAAATTATCATTGTCTCATCTTTGCAAGTACAAGGTGCTAAAAAAATGATGATTTGATGGAAGCCTGGAATATTTGTATTTTAATAAATAAGTGGCGAGAAAATTTTGTGTAGTTTATGGTTGGAATAAATAATATAAATAATGAAATAACAATTGTTGAGTTGAATAATAAATTTGAATTAAATGTGAAGTGTTTGATGGTTTTGGAACCTTTAATAAATATGGAGCATATGATGAGTATGGACCATGTAATGAGTATGAAGCATGTGATGAGTATGGAGCACGTGATGAATATGGAGCATGTGATGAGTATGAAGCACATGATGAGTATGGAGAATGTAATGAGTATGGAGCATGTGATGAGTATGAAGCATGTGATGAGTATGGAGCATGTGATGAGTATGGAGCATGTGATGAGTGTGGAAAATGTAATGAGTATGGAGCATGTGATGAGTATGGAGCATATGATGAGTATAGAGCATGTGATGAGTATGGAGCATGTAATGAGTATGCAGCATGTGATGAGTATGGAGCATGTGATGAGTATGGAGGATATAATGAGTATGGAGCATGTGATGAGTATGGAGCATGTGATGAGTATGGAGGATATAATGAGTATGGAGCATGTGATGAGTATGGAGCATGTTATGAGTGTGGAAGAAGTAATGAGAATGGAACATGTGATGAGTATGGAACATATGATAAGCATGGAGTTCGGATAAGTATAGAGCATGTAATAAATATAAAATATGTAATGTAAATTTGTTTTTTAGTTTTTGTTTATAATTAATTATAAATTATTTTCAGGTAGTATGTAAAATTTATCAATGGCTGATCTAA
>NC_061161.1:5458476-5538476 GCF_022113875.1 Hydra vulgaris | reverse complement strand
GGAGGATCTTTCCTATTGACATAGGAAAATAATAATAATAAATAAGCCAGCAATATAAACTAAAGACATTTTAATTTCTTGAGACAAATTGCTTTTAATAACTGGAAGATTATGAAACATTGAACAAAATATCATCTTGCAATACATAATTACATTTGTCACACAAATGACCTAATGATACTTCTAAATCATTAGCAGTGGTACCAATATTTAGTCAAAGTTTTGTTTTTTTTAATGCCGACTTTTTGTAATATTTGCTGAACATTTATAAAATAGGTACCACCTGATCCTTCCCAAAGTTCTCCAAATGCTTTCTCAATAAGGTCACTAGTAAAATGTTCAAGGCAAACATACTTATGACTTGTAGTTAGTAAATGTTTTACTAGTTCAACCATTCCACGACATGTATGGGAAAAAGCATGAGAAGTATCTTTGGTTAAATTTTTTAGTCTATGACCTTGTTTTTCAGGAGCCATTTTTTCAACCATATCAGCCAAATTTAAAAGAAAGTTCAATCAATTTATCTTTTTTTGATGAAAAAACAGCACAATATTTATCTCTAGTACAAATATCTTCATAAAGTCCTTTAACATTAACAAACTTGCCTACAATTATTTTTTTGCCACATGTTTACTAGACCTGCCACTATAGTATGCCATGAGTCATAGCAAACTTTAATTCAAATAAAAAAATTTTTTGACCAGTCATTGTAAAAAACTCAATCTGTTTCTATGAATAATAATATTATATTTATAAATAGTAACATTCCATGAGTGTTTTATGCAATTAATACATTTCAATTATATTAAATTAAATGCAAAATAGATAAAATAAAATCTTTCTAAGTTATCTCTTTTTATTTTTTTTTTCATTATTTTTTATTCTATTATCTACATTTATAAATGTATAGAAGTTAGACTGGATTTTTTAATCTTAATGCAAAAAAATGTTTTTAAGGTTTAATCATTTTAAAGTCTTTTTTCACTTTTTTGTAAATACCAAGAATGAAATAGCAATACTTTTAACGCTACTCAAGCTCTAGTTATGGCGCTTTTTTTTTCTCAGACATAAAAGTGCATTATGAATTTTAATTACTGCTATATAGTATAGTTATAAAGATAGATAGATAATACCATATTCAAAAATGTTCACAAAATTCAATTCATTATTTTTAAAGTAAGTTGATTCATTAACTTTGATGTGTTTCAATATAGCTGGTTTTTATTTAGGAATCGATTATTGGACGAACTTACCTTGAATTGATTCTCAACAAAACTATGAAACTAGAAATAACAGATGGCCGAACATTGATTGGTCAGTTCTTGTGTACTGATAAAGATGAGAATATCATACTTGGTTCATGTCAAGAATTTAGTGGAGAGCAAATTGAAGGTTAGCGTTATATAATTTTTTTTTTTTTAAATTTGGTAAAAAATGGTAAAATGAATGTTTCAAAAGATAGTAAAATGAATGTTTCAAAAGATGGTAAAATGAATGTTTCAAAAGAGATTAAATTCTAAGAAGTTTATATAAATATGCAAATTAAAAAAAAGTTTGTTCAAAATCTGTTAAAAATTTAGTTGTAAAAAAAAAAAAGAAACCTCATGGTTTTTTAATAAGCCCCGTGATTTTTGATAAACCCCTATGATTTTTTGAGAAACCCTATGGATTTTTAAGAAACCACATAATTTTTTTAGAATCCCCATGGTTTTTTGAGGAAACCCATGGTTTTTGAGAACCTTCAACTTTTTTTTAAACTCCATGGCCTTTTGAAAAACCCCATGGTTATTGAGAATTTTTATGACAAAACGTTTTTTAATTTTTGGATTTAAAATTAATAGCAATTAATAACCTTGAAAAATTTTGACCTAAAAAGTTTTGAATATAAAAGTTCGCTAAAAGTCACACACTCAATTAGTTTTTAAAATTTTTTTTTTGTCCAGACAAAAATAAAAAAGCAAAAATATATCTATATAAAAAATAGAATAAAAAACAAAATTATTTATACATACTGATATAAAACAAGAACTACTAACATCAAAACATCAACTGCAAAATACAAAATTTATTAGTGTGTGAAAACATATGAGTATGTAAAAAATTTCACTTTCCAGAAAACCTATGAGAAAAAGATTAGGAAATATCTGCTTTTATCAACAACATTTAAAAACCAAATAATAATAATTTGTTTTCGAATTAGTTGTTTGCTTCTAGGAATTTTTTTTGAACTTGGATTTTTTGTGACAAATTCATTTTAAAAAGCCTTATTATGTTAACAATATCATTTTTTTATTAATCAGTTATTTTGTTGACTATGTTAATTATGTTGACTGTATTTTTTTACAGGTTTTTTAATTGTTTCAAGTTATTATAAGTTTTTTATAAGTTATTATAAGTATTTATTTTATAAGTTATTATAAGTTATTATAAGTATTTTAGTAAAATAATTTACTATGTTATTAAAATATATTTTCATTCATCTTCTTTTATTCTTTAATATATTTGTATAATTATTTTTATTACAAGATTCAGAATTATTGTAAAATATATATATTTAACAATGATTTTAAAAACAGTTTTAAAAAAAAATTGTATGCGAGGAAAACTATTTAATGCTAAAATCTATTAATTTAAAAACATAGTTTTAAACTTTTATATACTTGAATTATTTTTAATTATCTTGACTTTAAAAAAGATAAAATTACTGTTTATTAGAAAAAAATTTCAGTTCTTACATGATGTGTTTTTCTATTCTTCATAGGATAAGGTGCATTTTTGTTTTTAAGAAGATATATTATATTACTTTTCTTAAGGAGATAAGATGTTTTTCTGTTTTAAAGAAAACGTATGTATTACTGTTCTTAAGGAGATATTGTATTTTTCTGTTTTAAAGAAGATATAATTTATTGCTGTTCTTAAGCATATAAGGTGTTTTTCTGTTTTAAAGAAGATATAATGTTTAATATTACTGTTTGATTTTTTGACTAATACTTTTTAAAGAAACGAAAAGTCAGCTTCACTAAGGTGACCATACGTACGCGTTTGGCGCGTACAATATGCGTTTGACGATAGTTTCGCGCGTTTGGGGTTTGTAAGCGTTTGTGTACGCGTTTATATATTAAAAAAAAGCAAATAAAATTCTTTCGAAAAATGTTATTTGAAAGACGTTTAATAAATAATTTTTCCAAAATATAGTTAAAAAACAAAATGAATAAAACTTCAATAAACTTAACTATAAAACACGAAATGAATTAAATTACCGTAAACATTAACAAAAAAAGGTTTTTAAAATTCCAATTAGAGAAAAAGAAAAATTACTTCGAAAAATTTTTCAACTACGACAAAGAAAATGCGCTCGTTTTACGCAAATTTTGTTTGCCTTGTAATGTCTTTTTTCCCTAAATATTGTAAATAACGCTTTGCAATTTATTTTAATAAGAAGTTATTTAAGGTTTTTATAACTATTTATACATCAAATTCAAAATATGAATAGTAAGAAGAGGTTTAACACATTTAATGATAATTTAAAGAAAATGTTTCCTTTCTTAACGCAGATCAAAGATGAGCTCCTTAACAATAACTACCTCACTTTATCACTTTATTTATTTTCAACTTAAAACTCACTTTAACAAAAACATTTTAAAAAATTCAGGCCGACGGGTTTTTTATGTTAAATAATTCAATGTGGCATGTTAAAAACAAGCTCCAAGCAAATCCCAACTATGGCAATATTAATTTTTTTATCTTCTAAGGAGGTGCCTTCGCGTTTTGTGTGTAGTTTAAGTTTCCATAAGTTTTAATAACTCAATAATTTTTATTTTTTTAGGAGAGCAGAAAACAGAAGAACCGCGCATTTTAGGTTTAGCTATGGTACCTGGTCGCCATGTTAAAACCATGCATATAGATATGACTGAGCAAGTTCAAGGTGACATGGAGCTTATGTTACATGCGTCGAAAGAAGAAATAATAAAATCCACTGAGTAAAAAAAAAACATTACTCCTTAGAAAGCCTTGTTTCAAACCTGTTGTACTGCTAGTTGTTGGGATTGGATTAGTGGTAACTATGGCAATAATGTTAGTTTAGTGTGTACTATGATTGACAACTTTATAATGTTTTTTACTTATCTTATTGTAAAACAAAACAAAAAAAGTTTTAAATTTAGTTGCTTTTTGTTTAGGTAAGAGTTGGTTTTGTTTGTGTGTTTTGAATAATTTTTAAAAACATTTCTTCTGGACAATTTCTCCACCCTTGAACCTTACTTGAACGAAAAAACTAATATGAATAATACAAAACTGAAAATAAATCTAATAATAATAACAACTCCACGTTTAAATTGAACGTTTAAATTCCACGTTTAATTTGAACTAAGAAATAATATAAATCTTAAAAGAAGAAAGATTTAAAAAGCAAAATTTTATAAATCAAAGTGATAAAATTTTTAAAATATGCTGTTAAAATTTCCTCAACTTGAAATCGAGAAAATCCAAAATATAAAAAGCTGTAAAGATTTTATATAAATAAAAAAAATATTTCAAAAACAAAGAATAACGAATTTTGACTATAAAATAAAAGTTAATAGTATTTTATATTAAAAAATTTATATTAAATACATGTATGTATATAACAAAAATTAAATCTTCGCTTTGTGTACACCATTTTCAACAAATTATGGTTTGACTTAAAAAATGCTAAACTGATTCTAAACTTTAGCAAGAGACATAATAAACAGTAAAGAGTAAAAGTAAAGCAAAAAAGAAAAAAATGTATTTTGAAAAATTATTTTATTGTTTTGAAAGATTGGTATTTGCCTAGTAAATAAAGAGTCGAAGTGGAAACTAATTCATGCAGAAGCCATTTTTTTTTTACTGATAAGTCTTTTAACTTTTTTTACTAATAAGTCTTCTAACACTCTTTTATTATTGAAATCGAAAACCCTACTAGTATACTCCTTGAAATCTAAATCCCTACTACCCTAAACTCTACTAGTATACTACTATACCTACTAGAATACTTCTACTCGTATACTCATTTTTTACAATCAAAGTGATGTATTTAATATGATAAACTTGAAAAAATCTTAGAACATTAATAGCTTATTTAAAAATATAGGTTTGTCAGTTCCTAATTTAATCTCATAAATTTTTTAAATCAAAAATAAATGTTTAATTATTAAAAAAGTAACTTTTTTATAATAAAAAAATAATAAATGAAAGTTCAAATAATTCAAAATGGTGGATTTCAGCCAATGTTGTAAAGCCAATCAGAATTGTTTGTTTTCTGTCGTTTGCGTTCTTAGCCGGTTTTTTAATTTTTTGCAGTGTAGAGAAACTACGTTTAGCACTTACAGAGATAACATAACAATTTGAACTAACTTGTAAATGATTGGCTATTGCACCTGTTAACAAATCAAAAACAACCGAAAGATCAATAGACACTGATGTGATTCTTCCCTCATCCTTATATATTTGCCATAGTCTAACTTCCAATATAAATTCAGGTACAGGTAATTTTAAGATACTAAGCCCAGGAATGACACCATTGGCGTAACTATTTGCAGAAACAGTTTCAACAATATCTTTATGATTCGATGTAATAATATTTTTGACATCAAATAATAGATTTTAAAATGTTGCAAATTTTCATTAGAAAAATTTGTCTATGCCCAATATTAGCACATCAAAAAGAGATAATTTGATAGAAAAATAAATAAACAAAAAAAACAATAAATTAATTAATCGCTCATATAAAATTAAAAATAATAATATATATATATATATATATATATATATATATATATATATATATATATATATATATATATATATATATATATATATATATAAAATTGATCGCTCGTAATAATATTCCGTTGATTTTGAAGGTATACATTGACGGTCAAACTACCATTTTTATTAATTACTATTTTTTCTGCTGTTCTAAAAATTTCCTTAAACATTTCTTTGCACTTTTCTCTTTTTTGTTTTAAAATGATTAAGCGATCTTTATTGCGTTATTTTACTTAATGTAAACCTAATTTTTTTTTTTTTACTGAGCCCAAATTTTGTTTTAAAATGATTAAGCGATCTTTATTGCGTTATTTTACTTAATGTAAACCTAATTTTTTTTTTTTTACAACTGAGCCCATTTGTTAGAGAAAACACATGTACAACACAGCCAAAAGACACAATAAAATCACTTTCGTTAATTGCTGGTAATAAAACTCTTGCTTTTGATGACAATATTCTCTCATTTCTTTTAGATGTATTTTCCAGTGCATCAATTGTTTATGGAGCTTAAACATTAGACGTCAACAAAGCTCAACCCATCGTGTTTTACAGAGTGAAAGCAGTTGTGAATCTAGCATGACCTTTATAATAAAATTTCAATTTGCAGAAGCATTGAAAAATAAAAAACTTTGCCAATAACACCCAAAAAATTATAATATTAAAAAAAGTTGACTAAAAAGTAATGATTTCTAGAGTGGCTAAAAAATTCTAAAAAATTGCACCTTCTTACTTTAATGGTCTTAATTCGCCCCTGGTTGTATGTAACAAGTTAAATTTATGCATTACCCAGCGGTCGCCAGTTAGTTGGGATTATATCTACTAATTTATATTTTTCGTATGTTCAAAGCAATTAAAAAAGTAAATTTCAGAAAATTTTTCTTTTAATCTTTTAGCATTGTTATCGCTGTCGTTTCTAAACTAGAAGTTATATCTTTGAGTTATATCTTTGAATCAACATAGAAAATTTTGCTTCAACTTGAGTTGAGTTATATAACCTAACACCTTTGTAACTGCCACATGTCAAATTGCAAGTATAACAATTTTTTTAGCATAAACATTAGTCCACGCGTTCGACAATATTAAGCAATAACATCTAGTAACGTGAAGAATGTCTTTCATTGCAAAGTTAGTGTATAACAGTATTTTGTAATAAAAATAACATTTTTTTGCAAGTTTGCATATAATTTGAGTATAAAAAAGCATAAAATTTTAGATTATGCCTAGGGTTTAAAATATTATTTTTGATTTTTGGGGTTGGTTTGATTTTGGCTATTTGTAGTGAGTCCTTTTTTACTGCACTATAAAACAGGCGTAAGTCGCGGGGTAAAGCATATGCGATAACGTTTGTCTGACGAGATAAACTAGTTATAAATCCTGATCCTCATCGAAACGCCAGTAATAATAGACGCGACTGTCTATTACTTGTCGCGAATGTCTATTACTTAATCACTACATAATATATGTTTACACATTAGCATTAATGTTTTTTTTCCATTATTAGGCCTTTCATTGTTGTTAGCATATTTTTTATTTTGTGATCGGTTTTTTGTTTTATAAGTTTTTGTGTGGTGATGTATTTGTTGTTTATCTTCGTTCATATTCGTCTTTATAAAACAACTTTTTTATTAATTTTTTTTTATTGTTATTATTGTTGTGTACTATTTTGAGTGTATAGCCTGTCTTATTTATTTTTAAATATTCCTCTATTAATCTTTATTTTTGTCTTGACAACCGTCAAAATATGCTTTGTCTGATAAATAATTCTCCTTTATTCTAATGTACTTCATTTTTTCGCTCAGGCGTTCACTGCTCGTGTGTGACCATTCGGCAAATTTTATATGCCAAAGTTTTTAAATAATATTGGGCCTAGCCCGTAAGGATTAGTGTTACGGTCATTTTCCTAATCGGTCATTTTCCTAATCGCAATTACTGTCACCGCGAAAGAGGATGTTTGTCTGTGGAAGATGCTTGGGCTAGCTTTTTAGTCATAAGTCAGTTATAAATCCATGCATAGGTGTTTGATCCATCATGGTTTTCTGGAGTATGGTTGAGCTGGCATGGTTTCGTTCAGAGACGATTCTTTTACGCTGGTTAATAACAATACAAGACTCTACTGAACGACATAAACAGCACAGACTTACACATTACACCTTTACACCTTTATGCACATACAGCCTGATTAAATCGTTTGCATGCTTTTTGTTTTTTCAAAAACTTTCATCTTTGTTTGAACTCATCCTTATTTAGATAATATTTTCTTTTAATAGATAATATGTGGTTGAAATTTAGATATAGATTTGTATGTTATCTATATGTGTTTATCATGTGTGATTGAGTTTTTCATTTAAGGATTCATATGTATATATATAAAAATATAAGAGCGATTCTTTTAAACTAGCGGCTTTCGACATGTTTTGATGATGTATGTTTTTCCTTGTTATTTTGTTATGGTCTCAAAATTACATTTAATTTGGACCGTAGAGAAAACATTACTTTTCAGAAATTTTGATTTAGATATGGTCTCAAAGTTTCTTTTAGTTCGGACCGAAAAGAAAACAAAAATTTAACAATTTTTTTTTCCCGCTTTGTACATCGTTTTTATATCACGACTTATATCATTGTTATATTATCCAAAACTAGTTTTTTAACCACTCATTTGGCTTAAAATATCTGATTTTTATTTTAATTATTATATTTACATACTTTAAGAGACATAGGAAATTTGTTAAAATTTATTGTCGACTTGGTCGATCAAAATTTCATTTATCCGTTTATGATAGCATAATCCCATTCCAACATATTCAAGTTACAACTTTTCAAATTTAATGCACTACCAAACTAGTAGGTTTTAAGACCAAATAAAGGTGTCAGTATACCAAATATCTATAGTTATTTGGTATACTGACACCATTAACTATATATATTTACTGATATAACTAATATATTTACTGACACCATTAACTATATATATATATAACTATTTATAGTACTGAGACCAATAACTATAGTTGTTTGGTATAATGACACTTTTATTTAGTTGTACTTCACTATCAAGACAACTGACTGACTTCATTGACCTTGGATTATGTTCATGATCTTTTATTGACGTGCTGTTTTGATGGACATTTCTCTAATTCAATTGCTTGACTATTTTTGCAACATGAAAATAAAGCCCGTAATGAAAAAATATAAACTTTAAATATAAAATTTTCTATATAAATCTATCTAAATAAATAATAAAGAATTAATCGTGATTAAGATAACTGCTTTAAAATTAATAAAAAAATAAAATCTTATACTGCAATAAATATAAATAGAGAGTTAAAAATAAAATTAAAATTGAAAAATGATACCTTTAAAAAAAGATAAGTGCTGGGAAAAATCTTTACCGGAAGTAAAATTGATATTCATATGAACATTGGCAGTAAAATAAAGGAAAGGTTTATTAAAAAAAAATTTAGAAAATGGAAGAAAATTTAAACAAGAACGTTTTGTTTCTGCAGAGAGTTTATTTATAGTACGAACACTTAAATACTTCATTATCAAATAGACCTTTGAGCAAGCATGATAAAAATAAAGCGAAAAATGCAAATTTACATAAATTGCAAAAGTAGTTAAGTTAATAAGACTTCTTGAAGTTGCCCAGCTGGTTTGAGTGGCTATTGTAACCACATTATGGCTTTAAAACATAATAGCAAATAACCCTCTGAAAAAAAAAATATGGCAACCCATGTATCCCACTCGGAACCCACGAAAAACCCATGTGGGAAATGCCTTTTTTTTCACTGGAAAGGAATTTTTCATAAAGTACGTACTCAGGAATGAGAGGAGGAGGGTTACCCAAAAACGTATGAGTGCGTACAAGGGAAGATTGGGGTATTTAAGACAGCGAGTACGTACGCGTTTCGACATTCGTTCTTTATCTCTCCGAAAACTTTATTTCTCTTTTTTTTTGATTTTAAACAAAGAATTTTACGAATTTTAAAAATCAATATTATATTATATACCGTTAAAAAATGGTGAAAAGGAACAGTGAGGTAAATAAATAACAAAAACAAAAAAATATTTTTTAATTTTTACTATGTGACAGGGACAGCTTGAAGACCTGTCAATAAAAAAACCTATAAAAAAAAATCTTTTTTTTTATAAAGTATGATTAAGATCCATTTGCAAGTTGCATTTTGATTTTGCTATGACACTACCTGTTGCTATGACACTACCTGTTGCTATGACACTACCTGTTGCAGTAAATCATGTTAAAAAAGCCCTAAAACGTGAAAAAATTAGATATGAGAAATCTTTTTCTGCACAACAAAACCACTAAAGGTATAATTGCAAAGTTTTACCAAATTGTTGCATGAGGAATTTGATGAGTTTGTAAGCAATAATAAAACATAAATCTAACGTTAACTAATATACTTTGATTGATTTCAAGATTTTAAGATAAAATATCCAACATTAAAGCAAAATGAGGCAGTTGTGAATGTTTCCCCAGAACTCAGGAAAGATGAGGAAATCCAATCTTTTAAAAATGTAGTTAAACAGAATTTGCTCGACTTAACAGATACAAACATACTTTTATATTTTTAGTTTTAAAATTTAATTTTTTTTTTTACGTTACTTATTTGTTTTTCTTGCTGTTTTTTTTTTTTTTTTACTTTACTTTTGAAGTATTTTTATCTTATTACAATAAAGTTTATATTTACTTGCTTTATATAATGAGTATTTGTATATAATGAGATAATGACACAAAAAAAATGTAAATAATTATTATATATATTTTATTTCTATATTTTACTTTAGAAGTCTTATTATAGTATAGCTAATTTTAACTTGCTATATAAAATGATTATTTATTTTTTTGTTGAAAAAACTTGTAAAGCTAACCTTTTAAATTTCTTTACTTTATTTATTTAATTAATTATATAGTGAATATAAATTATTATATTTTATATATTATGGATACTTTGTAAAAAGTATATCACGCAAATTGTAGGGGCTTGACGACAAGACTTATGTCTTCTACTTGCTCCTGTCATTCTTTATATTTTGATTTATTTTATTAAACTTGGAAACGAGAACATTGTATATATATATATATATATATATATATATATATATATATATATATATATATATATATATATATATATATATATATATATATATATATATATATATATATATATATATATATATATATATATATATATATATATATATATATATATATATATATATATATATATATATATATATATATATATATATATATATATATATATATATATATATTTCGTCAATAAACAATCATTCTACAATATTTTTTGTAAAAATTAAAAATTAAATCCTAATATTCTGACAGTGACTAAATTTAAATAAAATTCATTAAAAATATTATTGAATTTTTAGCGTTAGGGGCATGACGGAAAGTTTGCCTGTTGCTATTTTGAAGGAACGAAAGAAGAATCCATTTGCCAAATAAAAACATTTTAAAGTACTAATGATTGATACCTAAAGTAAACATATTTTAGGTACCAATCATTAGTATTTTAAAATGTTCTTAACTGGCAGGTGGATACCTTTTTCGTTCCTTCAAAATAGCAACAGCCAAACCCTCCGCCATGCCCCTAACAATAACAATTCAATAATATTTTAAGTTTAAATAAAATTCAATAATGAATTTTATTTGAATTTAAAATGCTTATACATAAACTACTTATTTTGGTTTCTAATAAAATAACTTATTGATAGACCCAACATACAGTTAATTAACTTGAGATCTGCTGCCACATAAAGTTTCTGTTCATTTAATTTTGTCATCTCAATTAATTTTCCTAATTTGTAATTGTTCTCTTGAACGCAACGTACAATGGCCAAATTTGTATTTTATTAACGGCAGTAAGATTAAAGTTTTTATAGTCTGCTGAAGACTCTGGATCAAAAATGTTTATTACTGTTCTTAAAGACCCTTGACCACTATTCCTACCACCATTCCTACCCGAATGATGTAACGGAATGGATTCAAATCTCTTTGATTGCATATTTTTTTTACTAGTTCCCATGGTTCTGAAACATGCATCACATCTTTTAAAATTAGTTCAATAGCCTTTTTTTTAACAACCTAAAGAGTTTTTTTCAGAAGATATTTTATAATTTTTGTAAAAAAGCTGTTAAAGAAATTTTCAAAACACTATTGAAAATACCAAGTAAAGTGGTGGTAGAAAGAGCTCATCAATTGGACAATTTAAAGATAAAAAACCAAGAACATTAGTTTTAAAACTCTTAAATTACGAAGACAAGAACAAAATTCTCAATGCAGTAAATCAACTAAAAGGAACTGGCCTATACATAAACAAAAGACTTCGCTCAAGAAACAATATATAATCGAAGAAAGTTATAGGAAGAAGTCAAAAAACTAAGAAGCGAAGGTAAATACGCTATTTTAAAATACGATAAAATATTTACACGAGATTTTAAAAAATAGCGCTACACGTTTTTTTTTCTTACTAAGTAAACCCGTTTTTAATTTTAAATTTTAAATTATTGATCAACAACGCAAAAGATTTTGAATCAGTGCGCTTTAAGGTTGGTTTCCATATATCTAAAATGGTCGTGCGACTGTTGCACGAATATTTTAGATATATGGAAATGTGCAAACATAAGGAAACATAAGTCGTGCGACAAGTTTTGTCTTACAAGACTGTTTTATAGTCGTGCCATAGGTGTCGCCGAGATTTAAAATTTTTTTTTATCTCTACGACAATTGTCGCACAACTAGGGATTGCAATCCCAGGCATGAATTACGATCCCGGGATTTCGGGATTGAAGTAAATAAAATCCCGGGATCCCGGGATTTTATTTACTTCAATCACATTATATAAAATCCCGGGATCCCGGGATTTTATATAATGTGAATTATTTGCTAAAAAACAGAACTTAATACTGCATATATGAATATACTTTTTGGTGTTATCAATTCTTTATTTAATTTCATTATGTTTTAATGACTTACATTAATTTTCTACGGCGCCTTAAATTGTTTTAGTTGTGTAACAGGCAGCAGGTGTATATAAAGATCTTAAAATAATGCAGAAATAAATATACAGTACCTTCCATATTATGTTTTAAAATTACAGACTTTACAGAATAACCTTCATCAAATAATTGGATATGTAAATAACATTTGATCATTTAAAGTGTATTTGACTAAAGTAACTAAACAATCAAAATTTCAAAATAAATTTGTAAACATAAATTTTCTTAAATTTGGGTATCGATGTAGCTGCTGTAGCAACAAGCTACTTTGTAAAAAATAACATAATAAGTTGTTTGTTAATATTGAGAGACAAAAATTAAAGAAAATCTTTATTTTATATTTATAAATAAATGGTAGCTAAATAATAAATGTAAAACAAAAAAACAATTCATATTAAATGTATATTTTATTTACAAACTTTCTTTTTTTGTCTGAAAATATGCCCGGAGCAATAGTAGAGCATTTAAGGTTTGGCATTTAGCCTACTCCTTATTTTAATTCCCAAATACCCAGCTGCAAAAAATGCCCGCTCAGGTTCGAAGCTCGTCGGTGGAATAGATAACAAATATTGGTATACTAATTCCAAATTATGCCCCCGGTTTCCACCATTTTCAAACAGATGCATTTCTTTCTTTATGATTGACATTAAATTTTAAGTTTGTGTTTCTGGTTCAATGGCTTTCATGCTTTGTGCAATTTGTTCTTGTAACTTTTCTCTTAAAGACAGGGGAGGCTCGAACTTGTGATTCTTCATTTCTAACGACAGCCATTATATTTTCATCAACATCAATACTTGACTTTTCTAAATTATCATTTTTAAAAGCAGCTAGTCTCTAAATAAGTTTTTTTATCTGCTTCCTAATAAGGGTTTAAGGAGGAACTCCAAAAATTTTGCAGACATTTGTTTCATCATTCACAGCATCATATTTTGGATTTTGAAGGTATTTTAAAACACCAGAAATTTCTTCACATCGTCTTTTTTCCATTCTTGTTTTTATAGCTTGGAACATTTTATTAGCAAAGGGAGATTGTTTTTGAGCAATCTGCTGGAATAAAAATATAAGTACTGCATCTGCAGTGCATAGATTAGTCTTTCGTCTGCATAACGCATCTACTGCTAATTTGACAGGTGCAAGTACTTCTATTATTTCCGAAAGAACCACAAAATCACTTTCGTTTAAGGAAACTGGGTGGTTTAAGTCAATTAAAGCTTTCTGTATACATGTTTTTAAAGCAAGGAAACGCTCTAGCATTGATACAAAAGAGTTCCATCTTGTTTTGCAATCCAAAATGAGCGAAAGCTCGCTGCCTTTCTCTTCTTTGACATATTTATGCAAAACTGCATCATTTTTTGTCGGGGATTGTTTAAAAAGAACAACTACCTTACGGGCTTTTTTCACTAACTGATTGATATTTTGTTCATTGGTGAGTAAATCCATATTTGCTATCCCATCATTTGTTGGGGGAAGAAAGCCTAATCCCATTTCCTCTTCGATATTTTCTTCATCTTCGTGATCATCTGTTTCATCAACAATATCTTGAGTTTCCTTCAATGGTGCTTCGGTGTCGGACATTGGCGTAGAACTTTTTTTATAAAGAACATCACAAACTGCAAGGTGAATTCCATGGACTAAACACAACTGGTGTTCAGCCTCAATAATTTTTCCCACACGAACCATTACATTTGGACCATCCGTAACAATAGCAACAATGTCTGTATCAATATTAACATTATGCTCCTTTAGACGTGTTTTTAAAACATCAATACATTTCTCAGCATTCATAGAACCATATACACGAATAAGACCCAAATTCCAGTGCTTATTTGGGATATGTACATTAATATTCATGTATCTTTTTTTTGTCAGAAAATTGTGTTCCCAAAGCTTTATATTGATAAACTTATTTGGAAATTAACTGTCTAATATTTAAGCTGTAACTCACCACTATCCTTTTAATTGAGTTTGCTGACTTGGGCAAATTTTCGAAACCTCTGGTAATTAGTAATTGCCTTAAATCTTTTGATGTTATAAATACATTAAATGTTAGCCCATCTAAAGCTGTCATTCGAGCCAGTGTTTCGTCGAAGGTTTTTTTTTTTTCGGATCCAAAGTAACTCGTTATTCTTTGTTTCGTAGGAGGCTTCTCGTCGGTTCTGGCATCATTCAACTGTTTACTCGAACTAGGTAAATTTTTGTCGGCTGAAGTTACTTTCAAATTATGCTTAGTTGATAAGTGCGTATGAAGGCCTTTTGTAGAACCACCCAATGTTTTCAAAATTACACCACATTTCTTACATTTTGCTGCCAAATTTTCCGCAGACTTCAAATAATGTGACCACACTGAAGTTGGGTCTTTATCTTTTTTGTGTAGAAAAAATGATGTTCCCTTTTCACTGTTTTCATTCATGTTTAGAAAGATATTTTTTCAAGATGCATTAGTAAACAACATATTATTGCGGTAAACAACAAAAGCATTAAAAAGGTTATCAGTTCAAAACGTTCAAAACGATTCATTACATAGTCAAATTTTGTATGTATTCACACTAGAATTCTTTCAAGCGGAATTAATTGTCAAGGGCATTATAATGTTGCAATAACTAATAATTGTACAAATATAATTATACAAATCGCTAGAAATATCCCAAAGGAAATTGTTATGTAGTAACAAGGCCTTCTTAAACAGGCCGCGACAGCTCATTTTCCGTAAAATTAGCGAAGGCCGACTTTTTTACGGTTAAAATTATTTTATCTGTGCTTTTGTAAACAAACTTTAGAAACAAATAAAGAGCTTTATTAGGACAAAACATTTTGATTGAATTTCGAAAGCAAATTTTGTAGGAATTTTTTTTACGTTTAGAAATAAGTTAATTACAATAAAAATTTAAGGAGTTTAGCTAAAAATGACTAAATCTCGTTTTTATAACTATATGTTTATTTTAGCTGTTTAACACTTGTAATACAAATAATAAATTTTTTGATAAAAACAAACAAATATATTAACTTTATTTTATCAAAATTATTTTGACTTTTTTGACTCAAACTATTTTATTTTGAAGTTGAAAGTTTTGCTTGTTTTATTAAACATTCCTTCCCAAAATCTTCAGAGTGTTTTTTACAATAATTGTTTAAAAAAATGTTTGCCAAAATGCAGCAAACTTTTTTAACACTTTGAACAAGCAATTGAAATTTACTATTGCAGTTAATAAAAATGTCAATTAATCCTTTCTTGCACAGCAATGGTGAAACTTTATTCACAAGTGTCACTTCAAATATAAAAAAACAATAAAAAAAAAGTAGACTAAATTGTCAGAAGGTTCTCTTAGTCTTCCCCTGTTCAAAGAACTGATTAAAGTTCCATATTTTTGAAAGATATTGAAGGTGTCTGTTTTATCACAGTGGTGGTGAGCAGGAGGAAACATTGTAAAATCTGTATGCTTTTCTAGCAACTTTCTAGTTTTGCTGATTCTAAATTTTTATATAACATTTTGCACAGTTATCAGATATGTGCCACCTGACCCCTGCCGATATTTCCCAAACTGTTTTTCTAGTGCATCTGATTGCATATGTCCTAACAATACATAAGATACACCGCAATTCAACAAATACTTGGCACAGCTTGCTAATCTTTTAGAAGTTTTTTGCAAAGCACTTGCAGTATCCATTGTTATCTTTTTCTCTCTTAATTTTGAATTTACACATTTCAAATTTTCAGCAAAATACGAAATATAGTTCTCTAAGAAATCTATTTGCCAATCATTGACTGAAGTAATAGGCTTTCTTCGAATATCATTTAATCTAATATCTAGACCTTTTGCTTTACTGTTGACAATAAGCCACCACTTAACAACTGTTTCAATAAAAAGTGCAGTATCTTCAGCTTCAGGAAATTTTACACGTAATGTTGCAACTGTTTCACCACAAAAAACTTTAAGAACTAATCCAACATTTTGTCGTTCAATTGGTTTTGGTGACACAGCTTTTTGTGTTAATATAACTTGCTCGCTTAGAATCTGTTTCATTATTAATAACATAACTAACAGCATTCTCCAGTTGAGAATAATATTTAATAACTCCTTTGTTTAAAAAAGATTAATTTGTAAAAGTTGGCTATATCCAGTAAAATAAATATCTCCAGAATCTTCTAAAGTTGTATATATTGAAAACTTAGGTACTGGTCCACAATGTTCATATGATATTAAAGATATATTTTTTTCTTTTTCAACAAAATAAAATTTTTCTTCACAGTTATTTATTATTGACTTCAAATTTTTTACAATTGAATTAAATTGAATAACGTCCATTTTTTTGAAGTTTTCGAACTCATCAGGTAAATTATTTCTTTCAGAGCATATTAACCTAGTGACATCTTGTTTTCTAGACACTATTGTAAAACAAGACACTGGTATACCTTTAAAGACTGATGGAGGATGCACTGGAACAAAACTACCACCTTTGACTTTTTTTTAATTCATGCATCTTTAGGCCAGTGCTGAGCACAAATTCGCTTATAATCTGTAAACACAAAGTTTGCATTTGGAAGTTTTTTAATCTATAATTCGCGATCCTCGGATTTAAAGGGGAGTCTATACATTGTGACATAAATATTATCTTTTACTTTTGATTTGTAATTTGAGGAGCAACCATAAACGCAGCATTAATTAGGCATTTTACGAGTTTAACTATTATAGTTTAAATCAAACAACATTGAAACTATACTTCTCCGTAAAAAAGTCGGCCTTCGCTAATTTTACGGAAAATGAGCTGTCGGGGCCTGTTTAAGAAGGCCTTGTGTAGTAATCATTAAATTTTTTTAGATATAATTTTTTTTATTACTTGTTCATTTTTATTTTTTATCAAAACGACTTAATAAACTCAACCAATCACTTAACCACAAATTCGCTCAACAATTTTAAAATTTATCTTTTTAACGCGAGAAGTCTTGCCAACAAACTTAACGATTGTTTTTTATACAATAGTCAAACAAACCTGCCTTAATTTGTGTTTGTGAAACTTTTTTCAATGATAAAATCCCGAACTCCATGGTCTATTCAAAAATTTGTTCCATTTAAGGATAAAGTAAGGATAAAGCATAAACAGGATAAACCTGCAAAGCAGCATTATATAACTCGTTATAATTCAGTATAGTTACCAACTTTGAACATTTTGTTTTACAAAATAATTTAATTAGTTCAATCCTGCTATAATCCCGAAAATCCCGGGATTTTGTGTTTAGAATCCCGGGATTTTCGGGACCCAAAAACGTTCGGGATCCGGGATCTCGGGATTGTAATTCCTTCGCACAACCCTACAATGCGGTTGGTTGAATATTAGAAAACAAAATATTAATTAAAATAAAAAAAATTCACCTAAAATGAAGTAAAATGGAAAATAAACAGGAAAGATTTAAAAAAGAATTTAGTAATGAGAGTTTCATGCAGGAAGTATAGAAATATCCTGTACTGTATGACAAATTCGATACAGAAATTAAGAACAACGTTATTACAAAAATGCTTGGGCAGCAATAGGAGTTTCGTTTGGTTTAACTGACCAAGAGTGTGAATCGAAGTACAAAAACATTAGGTCGGCTTATTAGAGCTTTTTGAGGAAAAAAAAAGTTCACCTTCAGGATCAGGACAAATCAATATCAGCAAAGAGTATGATTTTTTGCAATGGTTAAATGTGTACATTGATTGTAGAGATACGACGACGAATCTTGGAGATAAAACAACAATAGAGATACAAAATAACAATAACAGAGATATAATAAAAAATGTTGAATAATTACCTTTGTCATGTATAAGTGATAAAAATATGAACTATGATGAAGAATTTAATAATCAGGAAGAATTAGAAAAAGAAACTTTAAATGACAATACAAGTGTGTTAACTTTGTCTAATACATGTAGGCCAAGTACATCTAGTAATCAACAAAAATCTTTAAATGAAATAACATCTCCTATGAATATAAGAAAAAAGAACTTAAAAAGATCTAATGAAAATAAAAAACTAGAAGATGCAATACTCACTACTATGAGCAATATCAATGCAACATTAGGAGTTAGTGCACTTGAAGAAAATGATTACATTACTTATATTATATTATAGATTACATTAAAATGATTACATATTTTTGTAAATTTATTTGTGCAAAAATAAAGAGATTACCTCCTAAAACCCAAGCAGTTGTTAAAATAAACATTCAGCAATATTTAGCTGCTCTGGAATTTCCAGATATTGTTTCATGAAATATAATTTGTTAACATTCTTTTAAAAACTTTCAACAATTTGTTATATGTAATTTTTAAATACTAATTTAATATATTATTAAACAGAAGAACGAATATGTTTTTTTTTCACTATTGGAAAAAAACTTTGATTTCCTGTTATATTGTGCCCACAAATAGCAACATAATTATGTTGCCATGACAAGGATCCACTAAGATGGTTAAAATATTCTGTTCGTGTTAATCTCACAGTGTTAGCATCTGTTGTGTATCGATTGCTTATACATCAAGGTAAAATGTTTAAAGCATTACCTTCAAGTGCAATTTTTCCCCAAGATTTTTTTTGTTATGCTAGGTGCAACCATTAACAGCAAGTATATACCATACCTTTCAGGAGACATTCTGTAAAATCTATAAAAAAAAATCTCTGTCATTAAGGCGTAGCTCTGGAATTAGTGTGTTAAATGCTCCTTTTTATTTTTTTCGTTACGATTATTAAATAATGAGCGTATCCAAAGTTTGTGTTTTCTTTTTTTCTCTTTACTTTGCAATGTTCTATGTTGCCAGTAATATATTAAAGACTAAACCTTTTATTATTTTCCATTTCTGAAAAATAATTTATTCATATAACTATATAATTATATGATTATATGATTATATAATTATATAATTATATAATTGTATAATTATATAATTATATAAGTATATATATATATATATATATATATATATATATATATATATATATATATATATATATATATAATATATATATATATATATATATATATATATATATATATATATTTAATATTATTTTAGCTATTTTTAAATATCATTTTAGCTATTACTAAATTAAGATATAAATTAAGTTAGTTAAATTTAAGAGAAATATTGTCCAAAAGAATTAAAGCTGAAGAAAAAAAAGTATTTTTTTTTTTTGCTAGAAAAAGGTGTTGGGATTCCTGTTTCTTTACAAAAATAAGTTGAATTAAATTTTTAACTTGTTACTTTAAAATAATTTTTTGCAAAACTTACAATCCTACAAATAAAATAATACAACAATATTTATAAAAATAAAATAATGTAAGTTTTTATTACATTATCAGTATTCGTAACATTTTTTTATATGCTTTTTACATATGCATAAACTAATAAAAGTACAAATAAAAAATTTTTGTCGTGGCTAGTGAATCAGAGGCTCTTCCCAAAACATGTCATTAGGGCTGAAAAATTTTGAAAATACCCTTTTATTATGTGTTACCGTAGAACGGGGTGACTTTGTTAGGATTTTGAGCATTTTTGCAAAATAAATCTGGTTCATTACAATTTTTTCTGATTTTTTTTTTTCCCGTTATAACATTATACCTTTCCTTTATATAATTCCATTAAATATTTTTAATTTTTTTTTGTCTTAATATATATATTTTTAATCCAAAATGTTATTAATCTCACCCCGTCGTTTGGGGTGACTTTGATAGTCTATTATTTCTTAATGGCTTATTGATTTAACCCTCTTTACAGTGTCGCTAATACTTTCTTTTTGACTTTTACTAAATTAGAACACAACATATTAATAAATAATATATCAATAACATTGTTATAGTAATTAGCAGTTACAAAATAACACTAACAAAAAAATAATACTAATTGCATATAAATATTAAGTACTGATTTACCCTGATTTACACTGATTTTTCTGCAAATGTGATTGAGAGTAACCAAAAACGAGTGGTATATTCCAGTGGTATTATAACTGGAAAATACCACTTGAACATCTAAGTATAGATTTTTAGAAAAAAAAAAATTCAAAAAAATTAAAATCACAAGATTTTTTGGCATTTTTTGGTACGTGTAAAAATCGTTATTTTTTTGTTATAGTCATGTTATTCCTAACACATTTGCACAATTTAGAATCACTTCACAATCATTAAAATTTCAAAAATATTAGCAGAATATAATTATGTACAAGAATAAAAAAAAAAAATAGTCTCTAATTGTGCAATTTCACATTCAAATCATTATTTTTGTAACTAACAGACGAAATTATCAAAGTCACCCCGCGTATCAAAGTCACCCCGTTCTACGGTACTTAAAAAAAGTTCCTTGATTTTTGAAATAGACCCTTAAAAATTTCAAAAAAAGGCCCCTGTATTTGCTGGGCTTTTCCCCAATTAGGTCATGCGGAGCATAGCCTCTGCTTTGTTTTTGTTGTTTTAACAAAAATTTAAAAACGCTTCTAAAATTCATGGAAACAGCTGGGTCGTGCGACAAATATTGCAAAAGTTGTTGCGCTACAGTTGTCGCACTATATGGAAAGCAACCTTTAATATCTTCGAAACTGCGAGTAATATACTCAATGACGCTGATACGCAAACTTTTCAAATGAATAATTTTGATTCTCGATATTTTAAAACTGAAACTTTTAAAACTGAACTTGAAACTATTAAAAATAATTTTACAGTAATTTCTCATAAATATATATGAAGCATAAATAAAAATTTTTGACAAACTTAAACACTTCCTAATTGATTATAATTATTTATTCAGTATGGTTTGTCTAACAGAAACTCGGTGTTCTGACGAATCAATCAAAAATAATTCTAACTTACAAATTCCCAATTATAAATTAATATCTTCTGAAAGTAAAACATGCAAAAAGGGAGGAGGGATTGCAACTTATTTTAGGAGGACTTAGAGGGATTGCAACTTAACTTAGGAGGAGGGATTGCAACAATCCTGATAGTGAGGTCTTTAAAAAGAAATCATAAACTCCAAGTTTTAAAATATTACAATTTCTACCTGTTATATGCCACGTGAAGGTAATATTAAAACTTTTTCTAATTATCTAAAAGAAATTTTTCTCAAAATCAATAAAGAACATAAAAAGTTATTCTGTATTAGGGACCTTAACATAGATTGTTTAAAATACAATGACTTAAAATTCAATTCCGATTACTAAATTATTATTTTTTTTTTTTTTTTTTTTTTTTTTTAATTTTTATTTTTCGTCATTTGACACATTTTACAATGTTAACCTTACATTCAAATAAATTTATACAAATGCAAGCTGACTGGGGCAAGTAGAAGACAAAATGTCTTATCATCAAGCCCCTTCGTGAAAATAAAAAAAAATAAAAAAAACTTTTCAATTTCCAATAATATATAAAAGAGTGAAATTAAAAAAAGTTTAAAAAAAAACAAATTAAAAAGTTTGAAAAAATCAAAAAGTTGAAAAAACAATTTTTAAGTTTGACAAAACTAAAAAGTTTGAAAATAATAAAAAAGAAAAAATTTTGAAAAAATAGTTTACAAATCCGTACATTTGCGTATACATATCCAAAAAACTTCATAATATATATTTAAATATACAAAAGATATTTTGAATTAAAAAAGATTCTGAACATTTTATAGATTTAAGTTCATCTACTCATATTTTTTTTTAAACAAAATTAAAACAGACAAACAAAAAGAAACAAGAAGAGTATATATAAGAAGGATATATGAATATATATATACACATACACACATACATATACACATACACATATACACATACACACATATACATACACATACACACATATACATATACATACATACACATACACACATACATACATACATACATACACACACACATACATACATGTATATATATATATATATATATATATACACATATATATATATATATATATATATATATATATATATATATATATATATATATATACATATACATGTACACATATATACACATACATACATACATACACATATATACATATACACATATACATACACACACATACACACATACACATACATACATGTATATATACATATATATATATATACATATACACACATACACATACACTCACACACATATATATATATATATATATATATATATATATATATATATATATATATATATATATATATATATATATATATATATATATATATATATATATATACATACACACGCAAAATACATATATATATATTTAAATACATATATATATATTCTTTCATTTTTTTAATTAAAAAAATGAAAGAATGTACGTATTGTTTAAATTTAGTAAGTGTTTTTTTATAGCTCTTTTAAATATATCAATAGATTTTATTTTTTTCATATTTTCGTCAAGAACCGAGTTCCACAAGCGTGGTCCCCGACATGTAATTGAGAAGTCAGACTTTTTGAGTAATGTTAGTGGGATGCAGTAATTATTAATTGAGTGTCTTGTTTTATATTTATGATTAATAAGAGAGAAGT
This sequence comes from Hydra vulgaris, assembly GCF_022113875.1. Lineage (NCBI taxonomy): Eukaryota > Metazoa > Cnidaria > Hydrozoa > Anthoathecata > Hydridae > Hydra > Hydra vulgaris. The sequence continues at coordinate 5,515,139 of NC_061161.1, read as the reverse complement.
TTTTATAAAAATATTTTGGAATTAATTCGTTTTGAAGTTTAAACATAAATAACAAGTTATGGTAGATGTTTAATTTGTATACATTTAGGGCATTTATTTCCTTGAGTAACGGCTCGGCACTTTCGTATCTATCCATGCCCAAAACTAATCGACTTGCTTGCTTTTGTTTTGTGTAAATAGTTTTTAGGAAAGATGAGTGATTGTTTCCCCAGGCAATATTACAATAGTTAATATGACTATGTATAAACGAAAAATATAAATTTTTTAAACATATTTTGTTCAAAAGAGGTTTAGTCTTATACATTATCCCTAAAGTCTTTGAGACTTTGTTCTCGACTAGCTTTATTTGGCTTTTCCAATTTAAATGTTCGTCAAAAATTATTCCAAGTATTTTCATTGAAAACACTCTTTTTATTTTAATATTGTTAATAGTTAGTTCTGGTAGTGTAAGTGGAAGATTCTCGGATTTAGATGGTTTAGCAAACAAAATATATTTTGTTTTTTCAAAATTCAACGAAAGTTTATTTGCTATAAACCACTCATTGAGATATGTTAGTTCAGTGTTTACATTACAAAAAATATTTTTTAAATTTGAATCAGAATAAAAAACATTAGTATCGTCAGCAAAAATAATATAATTAAGTATTTTTGATGACAAATAAATATCATTAATATAAATTAAAAACAGTAAAGGTCCAAGTATTGATCCTTGTGGAACTCCACAACTTATTGACTCAAATGAGGAGCATGTTAAATCAAATGGTACTACTTGTTTACGATTTTCTAAATAACATTGCAGCCACTTTAAGTTAGAGTGAGCTACTCCGTAATTACATAGTTTGTTGATAAGAATCTTGTGGTTGACAGTATCAAAGGCTTTGGATAGATCTAGAAATATTCCGAGAGTGTAACTATTGTTTTCAAAACCATTTAGAATTTGGTTCGCAAGATCAATTACTGCATGCTCCGTGGAATGATTTTTGCGAAAACCAAACTGTTTATGATAAAGAATGTTATTAGTTTCAAGATAATTGTACAGTCTGTTGTGCATAATACGCTCTAGTATTTTAGAAAAACAGGAAAGTATAGAAATTGGTCTATAGTTAGATTTTATCGAATCATCGCCGCTTTTGTATATTGGAACTATTTTTGCTAGTTTTAGTTGGTCAGGAAAAATGCCGTTTCTTAGGGAAAGATTAAAAATTATAAAAAGAGGTTTCTCAATAATATCAGAGACCGCTTTTACAACATCAGGGTTAATTTCATCTAGACCCACACTCTTATTTGTTTTCAACATACTAATTGCTAGCCGAAGTTCATCAACCAGAAGCTCCGATTCATCCATTATGGAATCTGATTTTTTCAAAAAGGATTTTCTGACAACAAGTTTGACAACATTGTATTTTACCAATTATTAATAAACCCACACGGGTAACCTCAAACTCTATTTCTGCCATAGATAATATACTAACAAACTCATTTCTAGATACCTCTTTAAAAGCAGGAACAGTAAAAATTGATATTACAGATCATTTTCCAATTTACTTTACATTAACAAATGATACAAGAATAAATAATAATCTGGAAAAATAAATAAATTTTCTATTCAAAATTTTAAAGACACACCATCGGCAGTAGATTGGGTTAAAGTGTATTAAGAATGTAACCTTGGGAACACAAACTCTGCATATAATACTTTTACAGATATTTTACTAAAGCACTATAATAACCATTTTCCAATCAAAGAAAAAGAAATCAAAGTAAAATATTTGTCCATGGATCACGAGTAAAATATTTGAGCTGTCCATGGATCACGAGTAAAATATTTGAGCTGTCCATGGATCACGAGCGGAAAATCTTCAAAAACAAAACAAAAACGTTAAATATTTGAAAAACATAAATGAGATTAACCTATCTACTTATTAAAAATACAAAAAATCATTTCGAAAAAATCAAAAAGCATTCTAAAAAAATTTATTACTCTAAATTACTTCAAAAAACAAATGGTGACATCAAAAAAACTTGGAACATCATGAAAAAAATAATCGGGAAAAAAAACAAAAAAATAAGTAGCTTAGCAGATGGATTTATTATAAATGAAACCGAACACGATGATAAGAACTAAATTAATGACAATTTTTTTACAAACATTAGTCCAAAGATGGCGTCAAAAACTCCAAATGACTCCGTTGAAAATTATCTAACAGATCTAAATAGCGGACTAATTTTCACTGGGTTAAGCTATGAAGAACTAGAAAATGCAAAAAACTCTTTAAAAATTAACAAAGCACCAGGAGTTGGTGAAATTTGTAGCAATGTAGTAATGAGTATTTTTCGGATAATAAAGAAACCCCTTTTCGAAATAATTAAATCTTCAATTATAACAGCAGCCGTTCTAGAGAAATTAAAAATTACAAAAATTGTACTAATTTATAAAACTGGAGATTTATATTTACTAAACAGTTATAGACCAATCTTAATCCTTCCTGTATTCTCAAAAATTCTCGTGCAAATAATTTATAATAAACTATACAAATACTTAACAAACAACATCTTAAATAAAAAACAATTTAGCTTTCAAAAACAACATGCAACTGAACATGCAATCGTAAATCTTGTAAATAACATCAACTAATCATTTGATAATAAAGAACTCGTTCTAGGAATCTTAATAAATCTATTGAAAGCATTCGATAATCTATCGAAAGCATTCGATAATCTATCGAAAGCATTCGATAATCTATCGAAAGCATTCGATAATCTATCGAAAGCATTCGATAATCTATCGAAAGCATTCGATAATGTTGATCAAGAACTTTTTCTGAAAAAGTTCTCAGAAAAATGGAAAAATATGGCGTAAAAAATTACTCTGGTTAAAAACTTTTTGCTAAACAGACAGCAATGTGTTAATACTGATGAAAATATCTGTTCTAAAATGCTGAAATCAAATGTGGCGTTCCCCAAGGTCCATTCTAGCTCCCTTACTGTTTTTAATATACATTAATAATCTTCCAAAAGCCTCAAACAAACTTGATGTCATAATATTTGCAAATGATACTAATTTATTTTTCTCAACTTCGTCAATTACAGAACTTTTTAAAACAACGAGTATTTTTGTTGTTTTAAAAAACTCTGTAATTGAACTCGAAAAATATAATATTTGAACTCAAAAAACTTAATATTTGGCTAAAATCTAATAAATTATTTTTAAACACAGAAAAAACTAATTACATCTAATTCCATCCCAAACTAAAAGCAAAAAACTACCAAATATATTGCCATTACTAAAAATAGAAAACGAAAATATCGAAAGAACCACAACAACCAAATTTCTAGGTTTACTTATTGATGAAAATATTTCATAGAAAGCACATATTGACTATTGAAATACTAAAATAACCAAAAACATTGGCGTGCTATACAAAGTTAGACCAATGTTATCCCAAGAAAATCTAAAACATCTTTATTTCTCATTTATACATACCTATTATACATATGGTAATATAGCATGGGCAAGTACCCATAAATCCAATTTGAAATCACTTTATCGACATCAAAAAAATGCTGTTAGAATTGCCTATAAAAAAGATAAACTCACCTATGCTGAACCTTTGTTAAAACTCCTTAATGAACGAAACGTCTATAGAATTAACATTTACCAAAAATTACTGTTTATGCTAAAATATAAACTCGGGCTTGTTCCATCACATTTCTTAAATGAATTCTTTAAAAGCAATAGAAATAGATATGACATTAGAGAAGTAGGGAACTTTATTATACCGTTCAGAAAAACAAAACTATCGCGTTTCACAATTTCATATTGCGGTCCTTATCTTTATAATAAACTGATATCCAAAAATACCATAATTACAAAATCAAATAACATAAATTGTTTGAAAATCTTACAAAAAAAATTCGTTCTAAATACAAACAATTTTTTGAACTTACACTAAACTAAAATTAAAACCAAAATTTGCGTTGAAAAGAAAATCCCAAAAAACTTCAATAACATATATTTATATAAAAAAAACAATATAAATCAGTAATAATTATATTTGTGTCTAATAATATATTTATGTGTATTATGTGTACTACTAACAGCATTAATCAACTTCTTTTATTTCTTTTTTTTTAACATTTTTTAAACGCGAATCCAATATAAAATGAAGTATTTTGTGATACTAGAAACATGTCAAACGAAAATACAAAAAATATTACAAGTACAAGCGGCTTCTTGATGACAAGACCATCTGGTTTTCTGCAAGTTTCCCCCGCGTTCTTTAAACTTTTTATATTAATCATTTGTGCTAAATTTAATATTTGTCCTGAAAAAAGTTCATATAATATGTAAGATATTATATTTTATACATCGCAAACGAATCAGTTTATAAGAAAAATAAGAGAGAATATTTATATTACTTGAAGCAATAAATAAAATATGTAGTAGCTACCTTATAATTGCGCTGAAATTCAATAGTCTGATTGTAATAAAAATTTTCATAAAAAAAGGATTTGTCTTTAATGATCTTTGAATCATTCGACTCAATACCTTTGCACTCTAAGTCTTTCTAATCTCGATTATCATGCAACCTATAGCTCTCCTTGGAAAATCTGTTTTCCTTTTTCTGTTAAATTTTGTATGTATGTATGTATGTATGTATGTATGTATGTATGTATGTATGTATGTATGTATGTATATATATATGTATGTATGTATGTGTGTATGTATGTATTTATGTATGTTGAATAAAGTGTTGATTTTTACTTTCATTGAAATACCACCTATTCAAATAAAAAAAAAAAAAATTTATTATAATAATTAAATTTAAAAATTTACTTAATTAAAATTAAAATAAAACTTGCTTGTTGCAAGATTTAATGTTTTTCTTCTAACTTCTGCAGCCAATTCCTTCGTAACAGAAGATACAACTCTCTGGGAAATCTTTGAACATTCCGATTCTATGAGATATTGAAAATTTCAAATTTTATCCTTCAGTCCACATGAATGTCTAATACCCTTCCTCACCTTTTGTTAACAATGCAAGCAAAATGATTCATCAAGGTCTACAGAAGTTACTGTGTTCAGTTGACGTTTCATTTACAAATTCTGATAGGTATAATTTTTTATGGCTTCTTGTATCTTGTATAATCCTGTAAATGAAACATTTAATAGATGATCTATCTGCAACAACTATTCTACCCATCTTTTGTAAAACAAATGTACTTTTTTTCCGGGACGTTTCCACTATTTTACTAATACTCAAATATTTCTATAAAGTTTTTAAAGAGTATGACGTACTAAGACATCCTCTCCAAAACAAACTTTTAAGTAGTTTTATGTCAAGCTTAAAAGTGCATATTTCAACTTTATAAAACCTTATTAACTATACTTGCCTTTTTTAAATACAAACTTTTAACGCAAGTGCCACAAATGCCATTTGGGCGAGAATGTATGTATGTATGTATGTATGTATCTGGATATGTGTACATTTATATGTGTGTATGTGTATATGTCTATGCGTTTGTATGTGTATGTGCATATTCATAAATCTTTATAACAGAAGAGTAGCATTGTGCAGATGTATTACAGAAGAGTTAACATAGTCGTAGATATAGAAAATGAAGTAGAAAAACTCAATTGGAATACAAAATATCAAACAATCGTTGAATGAAGATTACTTGACCATATATTTTGATTTTGAGATTTTTACATAAAGTGAAACTTATCTGAAAATCACAGATAAAAGTTGCATAAGACGTTGTTTAGATGGCGATGTAAATTCGTTAGAAGCTCCTTTAAGCAAGTAACTTAAAACTATAACCAAATAAATGTCTAAGTTTCAATATCGGTTCTCTGTGACAAGACCTTACGGTCTTCTTAGATAGTCCGCGTTCTTTATATTTATCCTTAACTTTTTCAAGTGTAATTATTCTCTTTTATATTGGTATCTTAAACATTTGTATTTAAAATTATGTAGTGAAGAACAAAAAAAAAATCGATTCTGGCTTTTCTTTAAGTAGAGTACATTTTCTGCCCTTATTTAGGCAACAGAAGCATGTCACTTTTTAATGTTTTGAATCTAGCTCTAGACAAGTTCATTTAAACTAAACCTTTAGATTTTCTAAAAGCTTTTTAAAATCCATCTAACTAACTTTTATGATATGAAAGTTGAGTTATTAAAAATGTCTAACTAGTTTAAATCTAATAAATTTTCACTCAACATTGATAAAACTAAATCCATCCTCCATCAAAAGTTCTAAAAAAAGTTACTTCCAAATGATATGCCACTTCTTTATATTGATAAACGATAACGCAACTTTAACGATAACGTAACTTTAACGATAACGCAACTTTAACGATAACGCAAGCAACATTTATAATAAATTCTTTGAAACTTTCTACTTAGTGTATGAAGCAAACTTTCCAGTTTGCGGAAAAAGAATAAATACTAAAACATTAAATAGTCCCTGAATTACAAAAGGACTAAAGAAATCCTCCAGAACAAAACAAAAGTTATATATATAATATCTAAAAACAAAATCTCTTACAAATGAAAAAATGTATAAGAATTATGAAAATATCTTTGAGAAGACTCGAAAAAATTTGAAAAAAATCTATTATTCAAATCTTATCAAAAAATTTCAAAACAACTCAAAGCGTACTTGGAATATAATAAAAGAACTAACTGGAAAATCAAATAAATGTTCAAACTCCCTGCAAACCACTAATAATTTTGAAAACAAAATTATTTCCGAACCTAGTGAAATTGCAAAAAAATTTAATAAATTCTTCAAAGAAATTGGAAAAAAGCTTTCAAACAAAATTCCAACTACTGATAACTCATTTAGAGACTTTTTATCCACTAGACACGATCTAAATACTAACAATAAATTATCGATTGAACTCCCGAGGAGTTTGACATTGCTTTTAAATCTCTTAAAATAAATAAAGCTACTGGCTTCGACTAAATAAATAGTAACATAATTATAGATTGCTACGAAAACCTAAAAGATATATTTTTGAAAATTTTTTAAAGCATCTTTAAAACAAGGGGTTTTTCCGGACAAATTGAAAATGACAAAGGTTATTCCAATCTACAAAAATGGTGATAAAACAGATGTGATCAACTACCTCCCCATTTCTATTCTCCCAGCTTTTTCAAAAATCTTTGAAAAAACAATTTATAACAGAACACATAAATATCTTAATGATAATAAATTGTTAAATAATAATCAATTTGGTTTTTAAAAATGCATTTCAACAGAACACGCAATTATTCAATTTGTCCGGCAAATTTCTGAGTCTTTTGATAGAAAGTAATACACATTAGGTGTATTCATTGATATATCAAAAGCATTTAATACCGTGAATCATTAAATTATAATGCAAAAGCTCAAATATCATGGGATAAATAACAATCTTTTAAATTTGTATAAAAATTATTTAAAAAATAGAAAAACAATTTGTGCTCGTCAATAACAGACGCCGAAACGAAATGACTCAAATAACTTGCGGTGTTCCTCAAGGCTCGACTCTCGGGCCACTTTTTTTTTAATTTACGTAAATGATATAAATAAAGTATCAAACTTAAAAAACATCATGTTTGCTGATTATACAAAATTTATTTACATCAAACCGTAGCATTACGAAACGGAATGAATAAAGAACTTAAGCTCATCTCTAACTGGTTTAAATGTAATAAATTAACGTATACAAAACAAAGTATATTCTGTGCCATCCATTACCGAAAAACGATTTTTGCCGAACCTTATGCTAAAACTATTTACTGATAAAATTGAAATAAAAAGAGAAACCGCTACAAAGTTTTTAGGAATAATTCTTGACGAAAACATTACATGAAAAACTCATATTGACTACATTAGCAATAAACTTGCTAAAAGTATTGGCATCCTATTTAAGATCAGATTTTTTTTAGATAAAAAGAGTTTAATATAACTCTACTACTCCTTTATACATAGTTATATTAACTATGCCAATATTGCTTGGGGAAGCACAAGCAAAAGTAAATTGCTTCTTTATCGTCGTCAGAAACATGCTATGCGTTTAATGTAATTTAAAAATCGTTTAACGCATTCAAATTTATTATTTAAAGATGCAAATGTCCTAAATCTATATCAACTCAACATTAATAAAATTTTGTGTTTTTGTTTTAATGTAAAGTTTCAATGTAAAGATGACTCAGCACTATATATTTTAAAAGATTTTTTATTAAAAAAATAAACAAATATATTTTGCAAAATGTTAATTTTTTAAATGTCGTACAAAGTTTAATCAATTTTGTATTGGATACACCTTATCTCTAGAACAAAATTGTTTTGAATAATTTTGATTTATTAACTTTATTTGAAATTTTTAAAAATAAACTAAAAAATTTTATTTTTTTTGTAAACGATATAATAAATTACTTCTAATATGCAATAATGCACTGTATAATATTTACTTTTTTATTTATTTTTGCTGTTGTTGTTGTTTTTACACTTTTAAAAGTTTCTGACGACAAGATCAACGAGATCTTCTACCAGAGACCTTGTTTATATTTGTAAAGCTGTTTTTTATAAAGTTGTTTATATAATTATATTACGATTTATATAATGGTAAACTATAAAACGATATAAACAAACAAACAATAATTAAAAAAAAAAGTAAAACAGCGTAAGGTCCGCAAAATTTCTAGGTATTATGATTAAAGTTTATTGTGGAAAATTCACAAACACTTGCGCAGCAAGATATAACTCAATGGTCGCAAGATGTGTTATTTAAAAAAAGATGTGTTAGAAAACTATGAAAAAATTTTACTGAAAAGTTAAAAATATTGTTACTGTTCAAATGAGTCAGTGATTCAAAAGACTTAGGTGTTACACCACAACAAATGAAAAGTTTAACTTTATTTTATTTAAACTTCTTCAACAGCGATTCTCTGTGACAAGACTTGATGGTCTTTTGAGTATTTGCGTTCTTTATTTTTGTTCTTTACTTTTTTAAAAATATCTTCATTTGTAGTTTCTTTTTTGTATATATTTGTAATGTATCTTAAATATTGTAGAATAAAACAAAAAAATAAATAAATAAATAATTAAAAAATCAACATTCCTCAGATCTTTTTGTTTTATTAAACTTTTTGCAACTGTTTCCCCATCTAACTAATTAGAACAATTTAGAATACCAAGAAAAAATTTGAATTAGACTTTATACTAATAGCATAAATTTGAATAAATTATTAGTTTTATATACTATGTTTGTTTTTTTTACCTGAAATGATAAAAACAAATAAATAATATTTTAGACTCCAACCCTTTATCATTTCTTTGTATTTATCGCTGCTGTTGCGTTTGCGTTATCTAAACTTTATAATAATCGTACGAGTAAATAATATTATCACTCAACAAAACGTCCTGGTATTTTGCCGCAGCATCAAAAACAATTCTGACTTATGTAGTTTCCTTTCCCAAATTTACGACGCTGAAGCGAAGAAGAATCCAATGACTTTTATATTCACTTGTGATTACTTTGTTAATGTAACTTTTTTTAAGTAATTCTGTAATGTTTCTTTGCATCTCCTTTCTTTAGGCCGTTTTTAACAGAAAGTGCTCTAATTCGATGTTGAAGTTTAAAAAATTACACTAAAAAACGCTAATATTCGCCATTTTTTAAAAACGTTTTATATCAAAGTTTACATCTAGAAATTTATATCATAATTATATTTAAAACAAAATGCTATTATATAAATTTATAAGAGCTCAGATTCTTGCTTCTAGAGCATCCATCTTAAAATCAACACCGATTTCAAAATCGTTTTTTTTAGTCCAGGGTGTTCTTGAGCCTCTTAAACAAAGGATAGTTGAGCGAAGTATCTCAAAAGATAACTTTGTTCTTAACCATGTCATAACAACTGATTATTTTTCATTTTGTTTTTCCGCTAGTTTCTCCGCTATCCTTCTAAAAAACCGATGACATTCTTTACTCATACTTCTATTTGTACCAAACACTAGTGGTGTCAAGCTGCCATGTTCGACTTCACGAACTCGTTCGCCATACACTCTTTTTTTTTCCTTTTCGTGTTTTCTGAATATAGTAGCTATATCTAGATTTTTGTTGCTCATGGAACTGACATGCGTAACTCTTACGTCAAAAAATGCTGTCTGTCCATTTCGCCAAAAACCATTTGCTTTAATATCTAAACGAGCTTGGTTACTTTTATTTGCTGTATAGAAATAAAAATTCTCATTATCAAGGGGTATGAGGTGTGGTTCGGATTGAACATTTATGCACACTCTTTTAAGCAATGTGGTGAACAAATTTCTTATGTTATCATGACGACTTGAAATGAAGCCTCCTTTCTTACACGACAATGCATGAGTTACATTGAAAGGTTTTCCGCATTCACAAATACGAGGGATATTTTTCAAGTCAAAATTATAACGTAAGCAAAGTGCACCTCGAAATTCTTCTTTATTTAAAACAAAACCTTGGTTTTTTAGTGGTAAGGCGTTTAACCAGGTGCTAGCACATTCGCTTATTGTTTGCTGTATGTTTCTTAACATTGAATCTGGTTGCATTGAATCAACTGCAATTATTTTCTCTTTGCGATGCTTAAGTCTGTCAGTAGTTAATATTTTTTCAAGATCTTCTAGAATATTCCCGGAAGAGTTTTTTGTTTTTAAAATTTTATCTTGATCTATAATTTGCTGTACAAGATTTTTAGTTAATTTAACAGATGATAAAAACTGGTGAGGCGCTTCTTCAACTAGTATAGGTATACCTAATCCTCCATCTCGAGGAGTTAATGTAAAAAGTTTTCTAATGTGATCCTCAAAGGGCGTATCTTTTCCAAAAAAAGTTGGCAACAACAAATGACTAAGTATTTCGTCTACGGGCGCTAGATATTGTTCAAATTTTGGAATAGTTCTTAGGAAATATGTAAATTTTGAACGAAACCCTTTTGTAAACCCAATAAAAGCGGCCTGTGGTTGTGTCTCTGCTACTTTACAAAGTTGTTTTAACTCGGTTAACCATTTTGCTACTTTCTCAGTGCAATATTTGTTCTTAAAATTTTGCGAACCTATTACTGAACCCAAATGTCGTTGACCCGCTGTAGTTATGTTGACCGATTTACCAAATACTATGCCTGCATTCTCTGCTAACGAGGGGGATTTTACAATTAACCAGCATTTAGATTGGTTTACATAGTAGCCATGTTTACATCTTTCAGCAATAAGGTGTTGATACCAGCTATGTAAGTTTGCAATGCTTCCACTAGCTGCAGCATCGTCTGCTAACCACACCTGCTTAACTTGTGGGCAATTTACAAGTAAGTGTTCTATAATAATCGTGGTGTTCATGGCGTGTACAGCCGCTTCGGCTCCTGCCCCATGTCCAGCACATGTTTGTAATGGCCCGGCTGCCTCTTTTATCTCACTGTTGAAACTCCAGCTAATTACTTTACCTATGATACGCCTTAATACTTCTCCTACTCTAATTGGCCTAATACCTGGATTTTTATCTAGAGGAATTAATCGAAAAGCAGTGAAAGCTTCTAGAAATGTTGGTTCATATGTTTCTGTTAGTAAGTTTTGTGTCATTTTAGCAATTTCTTTTCGGAGTTCTTTACCTTCTTTGATGAAGTTTTTAGAACATAAGATGCGGCGATAAATATCGGCATTCATTCCTGATGGTCCAGCAGATCCTTTTGTTGCAAATGCTGCTTTCATAACTAGTTGCTCATCAATACAATTGAAGAAAAATTTTGGGATTAAATTAATCGGACCAAACAGTAAGCTATAATCTTCTACTCGGGCGGGTTCAGGGTGTTTGCTTTTAAGTTCTTTTAATGTGTTGTCTGATAGTGGTAGTATGCCGGATGATGCCTCTTTTTCTAAAAATTTCAGCGCTGCAGTGGTTTTGCCTTCCATAATTAATTTGGCAAATATTCTAGATATATCGTCCATAGATCTTTTCTTTTTGGAATTTACAAATTTTTTTTGTATATTTCGAACTTCTTTTAACAGTATCTCCTTTTAACTAGTATCTCCTTTTTTCCAAAGGTCCTACGAGTTAAACATAATGTATATTCTTTGGACTTTGATTTGGCGGAGGGTTTTTGCAAAAAAAGATTCGGCAAAATCATTGTAATTTTCAGCGCGATTGAATTTAAACTAGAAGTGGAATTAAACTTTCTTAACCAAAAGGTTAACTCCTCTATAAATTCTTTACCTGCCTTTCCAGATGGAATGTTGAAAATATTTCTTCGGTAATTTACGATCTCATCATAGGTAGAATCCACAAACAATTTAAATTGTTAATATGAGTATACTCCCCACATGACATTGTTATTTGGAACTGGTAGATGGTTCATTATTTCAGGCAAGAAGGGAATATTTATAAAATTCTCATTAAATAAATGATTTGTTATTTGAGAAGGAAGCTAAGGTAGTTTTCTGCGAAATATATGTGATGTTATACTTATGGGTGTCATTTTCATAGAAGACAGTATGCTTACGGGTGTCGTTTTTCTAGAATATGTAGGCGTTAATGTGTAGTTCTTTTTTTGATTAAACGCTAAGTTGTTAGACGAAGTGGATGTTATTATAATATCGTTTTGTTTTGTAATTGAGGGTATTACTTTAGTACTTGGTTCGAGTGTTAAAGAGGTATTAGTTTTTTGTAGACTGGGTATTTGTAAAGGATTCTTTTCGCATTTTAAAATGTGACGGTTTATTCCGCATATTGTTTTAAGTTCTACTTTACAATAAGGGCACACATGAGGTATAGTAACTTTGCAGCTGCTCATTGTACTTCTTATAATTCAAATTATGCAGTTATATAAGTATTTATTTATTTTTATATTTATAGGTTTGGGTATTGTCATCATCTAGCAGAGAGTTGAATTGTATTAAGTCTTTTTCTATTAATTAAAATGACACACTGGCTGATTCTTAGGGTTTTAGGTTGACTTTTTTTTTAGGTTTGATAACTTTATGGCTATGTGCTTCTAGAATTTTTTTGAAAATTTTTTTTTTTACTTTTGTCTAGTGTGATTTTTTTTTTTTTTTTTTCTGAGAGAGAGAAAGAGAGAATGGTTTTTTAAAACATATTTGATATTACAGGGCCTTTCATACTTTTAACGTTAGAACAACGACAGAAATTCATGCTATGTATTAAAGTTATATGTTTTCTATTTTGGAACAGTTACTTGGCTTTTATCTTCCAATGCAAAGGGATGCATTGGACAAAAGAACTTCTCATTGATTGAAAATGCTTTAAAGATTTTTAATTATCTAAACAAAATGAACAGCGCGAATTATTATAAATAAAATGTTTGCTTAAAAAGAAGCTGTTATTTGTAAAAAACAAAATATTCAAATTTTAATTTTTTTTTAATATTACATTATTATATATATATATATATATATATATATATATATATATATATATATATATATATATATATATATATATATATATATATATATATATATATATATTTTTAATTTTGCTTACATTGAAATGTCATACTACAATTATGTATGCCATATATATCGTGTTACAATTAAATTCGTGTTACAACATTTATCAACCAAATTAAAATAAGAAAAAACACGGACATACATATATAAATATAAGCATATATACACATACAAATGCGTAGATGCGCACATATATAAACTGCTTACAATGAAACATAAGCTAGGATTTGAAAGAAGATCACAAGCTTTATTCAGATCATTTATATATATCAAAAAAAGTAGGGGCCCGAGGATTGAACCCTGAGGAACACCGCAGACGATATCAAGACAATTAATTTGATAGCCGTCGTTAGTAATTACAAATTGTTTTCTTTTTGTTAAATAGCTTCTAAACCATTTTAAGGCAATACCATTAATTCCATAATATTCAAGTTTTTGAAGCAGAATGTGATGATCTACCGTGTCGAAAGCTTTTGATACGTCAATGAAGATACCTAACAAGTACTGTGATTTTTCAAAAGATTTTGAGATTTCATGCACAAACTGGATTATTGCATGCTCTGTTGAGTTATCTTTTTTAAAACCAAATTGTTTGTTGTACAGTAAGTTATTTTTGTTGAGATGTTTGTATATTCTATTAGACATTATTCTTTCTAAAATTTTTGAAAATACCGAAAGAACAGAAATGGGTCGATAGTTACTAATATTTGATCTGTCACCTTCTTTAAAGATAGGAGTAACTTTAGCAACTTTTAATTGTTCTGGAAAAATTCCTTGATTTATAGAAGCTCTAAAAACTTTAAAAAGAATATGTTTTAATATATCGAAACAATCTATAATTACGTTTCCATTAATTTCATCTGCTCCTGTTGCTTTGTTTCTTTTCACAGAGTTCAAAGCTACTTCAAATTCCTCAAAAGATAATTCTAAAGATAACTCATCAGAGCAAATGCAATTATCCATAGGTACGAGAAAATCATTAAAAGAAGCCGTCGTATTTGAAATCCTATTTGATAAGGAAGGACCTATCCCAATAAAAAATTTATTAAATTCATGGGATATGGCTCTTGGGTCATATAAACTTATGTTATCAACTTTAATCATTTGCGGCAGAAAACCTAAGCACAATTTTTGCTTTCCAGTAATTTCTTTCATAATTTGCCATGTGCGTTTTAAATCGTTTTTAAATTTATTAATTAGTTCTGAGTAGTAATTTCTTTTTAAGTTTTTGCGCATTTTTTCAAATAGATATTTGTAGTTTTTGTATATTTTTTCGCTAGCAGATGTTTTTGTTTTTAAATATTTAATATACAACTTCTGTTTAATTTTTGACGATTTTTTTAATCCCTTCGTAATCCGGGGAACTTTTTGAGCTTTTGTTAATTTTTATTATTTTTTCAACAATTGGAAAATTAGCGTCATAAACGGAAAACCATGTTTTATAAAATGCTTCGTAGATGTTATTTGCATTGTCATTAAAATCAATATGATTCCAATGGAGCAAAGATAGTTGATCTTTAAATAGCTCAAAGGTTTTTTGTTTAAAGATACGTTTTCTTACAACTGGGGTGTTAATATTTTTTTCTAAATTTGAGTTTATAATAAGGAATATAGGAAAATGATCGGATATATCAGTTTTTAAAATACCTTTTTGAATATCTTTATGAAAAATATCTTTTCTAATGATATTATCTATTAGGGTAGCCGAGTTTATCGTTACCCTAGTAGGGCGATTAATTAACGGTATAGACCCTGTTTCAAAAATTGTGTCATAAAATTTTTTAACTTTATACTCATCGTTATAAAGAAAACAATTCATATTAAAGTCCCCAATTATAAAGCTCTTTTTTTTTTCTGCGTCGCTGGTATTCACGATATTTTTACATTAAAAATATTAACATTTTCTTATGCAGCTAAAACTAAAATTTAAAATAGTATTAATAATGGTCATAAATAATATTAATAATGATCATAAATAACTTAGTTGAAAACCCTATGCACTTCAGGAAGACATTGATATTTAGTCTGACTTTAAACCAGTTCATTTAAAAACGACTGAGAGACATCATTCTTGTCCCAATTCTCTAAACGAAATTCAGTTTTCATACATTTCACAGACCAGAGTTTAAAAAAGTTTCAGTTAATCTATCTTTTAAAAAAAAAAAAAAAATTTTTTAATGAAATGATTTATTTAACTATTGAGTCATAATTTAAGTTTATTAAAAGCACCGTTATGTACCACCGTTATGTACCACCGTTATGTACCACCGTTATGCACCACCGTTATGTACCACCGTTATGTACCACCGTTATGTACCACCGTTATTTACCACCATTATGTACCACCGTTATGTACCACCGCTATGTACCAATTACTTAATCTATAAATTAGAAGAAAGTTATATAACTATTCCTTCCTTTTTTTAAATATATTTAAAGTTAGAAATTATGAGAGAGTTTATTCTTAATTTTTAGTCATTTATTTTGTAAAAGGAATTTTAGGTTATCAGATTTTTAATGCTGCAGAAATCCAGTTAAAATCTTTTTTCAACTATAAACAAAGTATTAAGATTATTTTAACAGCTATTATATATACATCATCAACTGAAAGAACATTTAGTATATAAAAAATGATTTAAAAAATTTAATTAAGAGCCAGAATGCACGCAGACGCAAAGTTTGATGCTTCTTAAAACTTACAATGATAATTTAAATATGAATAATAATTTAGGACAGGCGTCAGAAAAATGGCGAAGAATCAATGTTTACTAAGATATTTCTTAACATGTTAAAAAATATTAAAAAAGACTTCATAATTTTACAGAGAATATTTTAATTAATTTCTTATATAATTTTTTTCATTTGCTGTAATAAAAGTTTTTTCTTCAAAAAATCTTTTAGCCTATTTTGATTATCTTATTTTAAAACTTTATCTAAACTCTTGATTTCTTTCCGCACAACGGCTGTAAATTAAAAAACAAAAAATACAAAAGTATTAAAAAAAGTTGATTTCCTTCTGGACAAAACAAGTGCAATGCACAAAATGTTGACCAAATATTTTGCTATCAATATTTCGTGGGGAATCCTTTGTTGTCGATTACAGCCTTGCATCTTTAAGGCATAGATTCGATCAGGTGATCAATCAAATTTTGTGGAACCGCTGCCCAGGCCTTTTGGATTTGTTTAAACAGTTGTTCCTTATTACGAACACCTTCACGATTAATTCTGCATTTGACGATCTTCCACAGGTTCTCGATAGGGTTGAGATCCGGAGATTGAGGCGGCCAATCCATCACCGATAGGTGGTTGTCTTGAAACCACTGCTTGACTGCTTTTGCAGTGTATTTCGGATTGTTGAAAAACCCATCTTTTTTGGCATATTCCATTCAGCATGAGGTAACATAACATCTTTCAGGATATTTTTATACGTAAAACGGTCATTTATTCCATTGTTTCGATGTATTGGACCTAGACCGTTAGCAGAAAAACACCCCCAGACCATTACATTGCCGCCACCATGCTTGATGGTCTTATGGCAATAACGTAAATCGAGGCGTTTTCCGACCGGTCGACGTACACGGCAAATGCCATCGCTCCCAATAATGTTGAACTTCGATTCATCACTGAACAGGACAGTTCGCCATTTCTGCACATTCTAGTCAATATGAGATGTAGCAAATAGGAGTCTTTTTTTCTGGTTCTTTAGTGAAATCAGTGGTTTCTTTGCAGAGCGTCGAGAAAACAATCCTGCTTTAACAGCAAGTCGTCTGATTGTTCGGTCCGATACCGGCAGCTCTAATTGCTTTTGTATCTCGACTGATGATATCCAGGGATCCTTTTTGACGGGTCTGACAATCATAGAATTCTCTGGAAGTGGTGGAACGCGGTCTTTGTTATCTGCTGCCAGCTTGCGATATTTATCACAAATACTTTTTTGTGACATTCCACTTACATAATCGCCAATAATTTTCTTTCTTAGTTCCAATCCAAGGCTGTAGGGAGCCATTTTTGCACTTGAAGTCATAAAAATAATAAAGATAGATAATTACGCTTCTCAAGGCTTACCGTGTTACATTTACCTTGTGATGATACAATAATGCTCTGTGGAACATAACGTCTTGGTTAGATGTGGACTCTATTGATGTAATGAAACACTAATTGTATTTCACTTCTTGTATTGATGTTCTTCGATAAAACACTTTGATAAAACTCACTTCGATAAACTGTCTTGATAATATTGACTGATTGACTTCCATACACTGACTGAATTACATGTCGGTTTACATGTCTCTTATATAGTAAAATAAACCTGTGTGAACCTGTTCTGGAAGATTCTAGATACTTCTTTTCGCATGCTTCTAGAAACTTCTGGAAACTTTTAGATACTTCCTTTAATTATTAAAACACTTTCGTGACGTTGACACGGACCAGACTTAAGAAAATGAAAAAAGCCAAAAAAGTTGCACTTGTTTTATCCGCTGCAAAATGGCACTTGTCAACGAAATTCTGCCTGTGTGTTGTCACCTGTCAGCTGATTACTCATGTCATGGCATGCTATGACTCCAGACTCCTGAACTGTTTGCTGTGGTAGTATAGTTCTTTTCGTTTTTAAGATATGTAAAATTAGGAACACTTTTTAGCATTGTTAGAGTATAAAGAAAAAAGTTGTAAAACTTATATATTGTAAAAAATTGATATTTTAATAACCTGTAATAATGCAAATTTATAACAGTGTAAATATTTATTGTTTTATAATTAAAAAAAAAATTCTGAATGTTGCAAATAATTTTCATTTTTACTCACTTTAGTAATCAACAATCGTCGGCCTTTTTTTTTGTTTATCCAGTGAAGTAGTTTTTTTTTGGCGTTTTAAACATAAAATCTGAAAAACGTCATACTTAAAACATTAAATTTTTTTGTCTAAACAACTATTATATACCCTGAAAATGTTCGTTCCAACCGAATGTACCAACCCTGCATTAAATCTATATGATAAATACAAACAAACGCAAAATACGATAAGTTATCAGGCCTTTGTAATTTTTTTAAGGTGATAAAAGCTAAAAAAAGTGTGTAACTAAAAAATAAAAAAATCAGTTTTTAAATAACAGTATATTTATATTCAAAATATAAATAAACTTAATAAAACGTAAATTCATCAATACTTACAAAAATCTTGTTTATATATATGTACAAATTTCCAAAAAAATAAATAATTAACACATAAGATAAATGCTACTGTACCACACATGATTAAAAATCATAAAGAAAGCTAATCATGGCGTTTTTTTTAAATTCTTAATTTAAAAATATATTATAAAAATGTATGAAAGTCGGTCGTATCATTGGACTACAAGGGATTTGCTCGTGGTTGTTGTTTAAAATATTTTTATTCTATATAATAAGATGTTATAGCAGCAAGCTTAAGTAAAAAAGTCATTTTTAAATGTAAATTATTTACAATTAAAATGTAAAATATTTATTAAAATTAAGTTATTAAAAAATAGTAATAATAATAATAATAATAATAATAACTAAATTGCATCTAAAGTTTAATTATATAAAGTTTAAGGTGACTTTCCACTCATCCGTTTTGATACGAGAACGGGAAAGGGAAGCGGAAAATAATCACGTGGGCATGCGTATTATAATAAGTGATTATTTTTTCCTTTCCTATCCCGTTCCCGTAGAAAAACGTATGAGTGGAAGCTTACCTTTAGAAGTGCGTAGTAAAAGTAATTTATTTTTATAAATAAAAGTAATTAACATATATAATTAACATAAAAAAGTTACTTATAAATGGAAATCATTTGCCAAAGTAAGTCATAAAAAAGCTATTCAGATGTTACTAATACAAATAGTTTTTTTATTTTTTAATTTTAATACATCTTATTATCGTTATATTTTTATTATGGTTTGTTACTGCTGGTGTTTTACTTGCTGGCGTTGATTGTTAAATGATTTAGTTTTTAAAATATTTTTCATCATCGTAAAAACTTTATCATTGCAATCAGTGACGGATCCAGGATTTTTTGGTGTTTGAGATAACTTTCAGACATGGAGCAAACTCAAAAATATGTGTATTTTTATACATATGTCAAATAATGATACTTTGCAAAAAAAACTGCGATGATTAAAGGCTGGGAACAAAAAAACCCTTTAACTTCATTCTACCCCACCCCCTTACTCCAAACGTGAAAGGCACCAAGTTGATAAAATATTTTTTGTAGTATTCTCAACTATACTTACATTCAATGATAAATTTTAAGTTTCATAGTATTATCTCTCAGCGTTTTTAAAAAATTATGACCATTCAAAATTTGAGATCAAGTAAAGGCGTCTTACAAATAAGAATTGTTTTGCTCTAATAAAAATTTGGTCAAAGTAGATCTCAAAATCTTTTTTTAAATCTCTTTTTAAATGCGAATGAATATTGATGACTAAATGTAGTCAAGACCGGCGTGAAGAGTGTGTGTGAGGAGTTTAAGACGGTGACATATCCTCCATTCAATAAAACAGTCGGTAAATTGGGACCTTTTTTGAAATATGTTCATCTGACTTAGATATTTATTACACGTCAGCAAATTAGGAAATAAGAGGCCTTTTTTCTTTTTTGTCGGTTTCATAAAGGTTTTAAATGGGTTTCACAGGGGCGTGTCTAAGGGATGACTGCTACGTGGCTTTTTTGAATACGTTGGACGTATTTAAAAAAAGCTACGTGTTTTTGAGAACATGAAAAGTCATTTTAGGCCTATTTTTCAATTAAAATTTGAACAAAAGGACTAAATTTTTTATATTGCCAAAACAATAAGTTTTATATATCATTTAAAAGATAATTTAATGCTGAGTAAAAAGTTTGCTTATGCAAAGTTTAAAAAATTTATGGTTCGTGAGTTATGGTTGTTTAAAGTGAAAATTATGACATCATTGTTTTTGAAAAAATATTCTTTCTTTAAAATTATACCTTTAGAAATATAATTTAATGCTGAGTAAAATACTGAGTAAAATATTGACAAACAGTACATGTAATAAAATTTATTTGAATGATAAATTTGAATGAATAGTTTTTGTTCTTGAGAAAAACTTTTTCGAATAAATTGTGTTGAATAAAAAGTATTGCAATAAAAATGTTTATTTAAGAACAAGTCTAATTTTGTTCCAATATATAAAATAATATAATTATTCTATTATATATATATACTAGATTTATATATTAATATTATATTTAGATATAAGAATAAATTAAATTTCCTACAAATTTAGTTCAGTACAAATATAAATAGAAAGTGTATAAAGAGATGAATGAAACTTGTTTGTTTTGTAACAGTAGCTTTGAAAAGTGTCCATTAGTTTCAGTGGACTCCAAACTTTAAAAAGAAACTGCAATGAAAGAGGAATATATGATTTGAATAGGTATATTTAAATATATAGGATAGAATAGAATCAAATGCTAATGATAAACCATGGCCTACTTAAATTACAGAAGAAGGTTTGTTGATACAAGGAATACAAATAAAGAAGTTGTCCCAATAAAGAAACTACAACCTTCTTCAATTATAGATGTACGTTTCAAGTGGAAATCCTGTCCCTTCCTTTGTACCTAATCAACTGACGGTAAAAGCAGTATCGTTACTCAACTGAGAACGTTACCACTTCGAAATAAGCTTTTTAACCAATTTAAAAGTAGAGCTGATAAATGGGGAAGAGAAGTTGATCAAGTTGTTTATGATCTTGTTGCAGAAGAAGTAGTTTATCCCATTCCTTGTATGAACAAATTCAGACTTCATTTACTGACTAGAAATAAAAAAGGTTGTCCGACAGATGATTCGATGCTTCTTAATTTTTACAAGGTTTGTGATTGGTTAGAAAAAGATGCCGATTGTGACCTTTGCAAATTAAACAAGATGCATGATAAAATGTTAAAACTTAGAAAAGACTCTGTTGTTACTCCATTAAACATTTGAAAAATAAGCTTGTAGAATATTATGGTAATCATATATCTTTTAGAGATGCACCAAGTCGAAAGAATCTTATTTGCTTCAAAGACATGACTTGGTTCATTATGGAAAATTTTAAGAAAAAAGACAAACACACATTCGATGACATTATTGCTGCCGCAGCAAAATTCATAATGAACAACATCAGAGAAATTTCTTGTAATAAATCTAACTATCCCATAATTATTCAAATAGACGATTTGAGCTATGCTAAAAACTGGGTTTCAGCAAGCCATCTCAACTTTTTAAAGTTCTTGTTTTCATCAGAACTGAAGCAAGTCAGTATTGGTTATTGCATTGCTCAATGCTCTAGACCAAAATCAATAGTTGCATCGATTCCATTTGAGATTGGAGCGGACATTGACAAATTGTTTGCAACATAATGGCTTGTTGATCATCTTTCTAGACCTGGATTGTTTCTTTTGATGAAGTAAAGTTGTTAAAAAAGAAGATGCAACTAAAAAGCAAGAACATAAATTTACATAATGAGTTGCCGATAATGTTGACCATAAAATATGCACTCTAACTGGAAAAAACACTTTTCACGGGATGGGTATAATTGCAATTATTCCATACTATGTTCAAAAACCCGTTGCTGATAAGCGCTTGAAGCATAAACAATCTTTTGCTTTAAAGATGTAATAAAGATGCTGCCTTATTACGGATCAAGTCAACAAGGGTTATCAAGGTTAAAATTTAAGGCTGTAGGAGCCTTTTTTTTTTAATTTGTTATTTAGAGCACCGCGGAAGCGCATTAAAACGCCTAAAAGGTTATAAGAGAATAGTAAGAAGTTGCAAATGAAAATGGTAGACAAAGTCGTTTAGCTTTTCACACAGAGTCTATATATAGTATATAGTAAACAAGCTTTTAACAAGTTTGTTATAATTACTTATGAGTTGTGTTTTAAATAAAAATCAAATACTTGAATTTTATTTAAAACGCAATACAATAAAAGTATGACTTCAAAAAATGTCTTAGCTGCTTTTTGTTAAACAGCTATTTTTATAGCCAGACATCTTTGTAAAAGCATTATTTAGCATTGTACAGTTAACAAAATAAGTTTTAAGTATAACATGTATATATTATACAAACTGAGTATTTTCAAATTTTTTTTTTTTTTTTTTTTTTTTTTAAGCCATATAAATTTATTCATAAAATAAAACAAATGTAAATACAAATAGCAGGGTAAAAAAGAAGACATTTGTCTTATCGCCAAGCCCCTTAATCTATGCTGTAATACACAATAATAAAATATAAAAATCGTAAAACTACAGCGCTACAGCATATAAAATATTGTTTTATAGATTTTTTATATTTATAAGAAACAAACAACAAATAAACAAAAAGATAAAATTCATAGGTCTTGAATGCCCCTCTCTAACTATAAAAATCTACTTTTTTTCTTTTAATATAACAAAAGGACAAAAATTAAATACCAAAGTAAAAGCAAATACTATAGTATAGCAAAAAATTATATACTTAAAAAGCATGCACGCAAATACTCATAATTCGGAAACTTTACTTTTAAACCAGTATACACCTTTACATATACATCAGAAGAAACCATGCGCTACGTTGCTCATCAACAGCCTTTGCTTGAATTTGGTCTTAAACTCATTAAGCGTTGCAATTGTTTTAAGATCATTAGTTAATATTTTATTCCATACTTTTAATCCTCTAGTAGAAATTGAAAATTTAGTAGCCGCAAAACAGTAGTTTCGTAGTTTGCAAAAATTGTATTTTGAGCTTTAGTGACCATTTTATCAATGTTATGAGTCAATTAAAGAATAAAAAACTTTTATAAAATACAATCAATCCGGTCAAAATCTGGTCCCCCTCCCCTCCCTAAAAAAAAAAAAGGGGAGGAGAGTGGATTAATTTTTTTTGGATTTAGCCAAAAAATTTCCTGTAAACACCCCTGCAGTTAGCAGCTTTACAAATAACATGGTAGAAAGAAACTGATCACCCTTTTCAGGGAAAACCCATGAAAAACCATGATTAAACCATGATTTTCTCATGAAAAACGGAAATTTCATGGATAAATTTCAATGAAAATTGAAATCCTATGGAATTTCCATGGGTTAACCATGTTTTTTTTTTTCATAGCTCATGTTGCACCATTAGTTTTACAAATGGGTTTTTAAAGATGGCGTCATTAGTCGTAGAGCTACAATTATTTATAACTAGAGTAAGCAATATTTTCTGCATTCTTCTGTTTTTCTGTATTTAATAAGACTAAAAATTATATGTTTTTTATAATGCATCACATTTAATATGATTTAAACTAAACATACAGACATAAACAACTAAACATATTTGCAATAGTTAGAATATGATAAATGTATGCATTTTATAATGCATCATAATATGATATTATCAGAGATGTTGGTCTTGAGCTAAAATAAGTATATGCATAAATAGTATATAATTAAATATATAAAAAATAAATGTATAAATGCATATTTGTTGTAAACCAAATTAAAATTAATAATCAAACTGATTTACTTAATCAGTTTGATTTTTAATGTTTATTTGGTTTAAAACAAATAAACTTTTAGTTTTAATGTACATTATTTAGTTTTAATGTACATTAAAACTAAATAATGTACATTAAATATTATTTTAATTATTATTATAAAACTTATCGAATATATAAGATAATCTTAGATAAGTAGTGTATCGGATAAGCTTAAATAAGCAGTGTATCAGATAATCTTAGATAAGCAGTGTATCGGATAAGATTAGATAAGCAGTGTATCGGATAAGACTACATAAGCAGTGTATCAGATAAGATTAACTAATGTACAAAAGATAACTAGTACTGTCTTTATTAATTTTTTTAATGGCTTTAGTTTGCATAAAAATGTTTGAACACTTTATTATATGGTAAATGTTTATTAAGTGTTAAAAATTATGGTATTATAAAAGAATTTACCACTTGAACATCTAAGTATAAGTTTTAAGAAAAAAATTCTGAAATTTTAAGAAATAAATTTTTAGAAATTAATTAAAAAAAAAAAATTCCAAAAAATTAAAATCATATGTTTTTGGTACATGCAAAAATTGTTATTTTGTTGTTTAAGTCATGTTAATCCCAACACATTTGCACAAATGAAAATCACTTTGCAATCATTAAAATTTCAAAAATATACGCAGAATATAATAATGTACTAGAAAAAAAAATTAAAAAAGTTTCCAACCGTGCAATGACTCTGAATCAATAACAAATTATTGATATGCAAATTGCATTATCTCCAAATCAATAATTTTGTAACTAACAGGCAAAACTATCAAAGTCAACCAGCGTATAAATGTCACCCCGTTTTACGGTAGTTAACGGAATTGCTTATTTTTAAATTAAACTTTATATTAACGGAATTTATCAAGGGGCTTGGCGATAATACATTTTAGTCTTCTTTAGCCTCTGCTACCTATATATCTTGTTATTAACATACGGATTGTATATAACAACATGGAAAAAAAAAACATAACTTTTTATAAAATTGTTCGATTTTAATAAATTAGTTTTACATAATAGGAAAAGTGAGTATTTATAAAGTAAGTGATCCATTTAAAAAAATCTTTTTTTACTAAACCAGATTGATAATCTGTTTTGAACAGAGTTGTCAACAGATTCAAAGAAATAAGTGGCAGTTTCTCCATCTACTTTTTTTGTTGAACGCAATACAATTTTCCATATCAAAGATGCTCAATATTTATAGTGAGTATTTTTATCTAAATAAAAAAAAGGGGATGTTTTATATTAATTGGTTTTTGTAGTTCTAAGAAAATTGCTGTAGATATAACATAGATTAGGAAAAGAACACTTATAATACAAAAAAATCTACATTATTTTTTTTTTGAAATCTGTAGTATATTTTTTGTTCTATATGTAAATCTAGGTTTAGTTTAGTGTGAACAGTTATCAAAATTTATTTCTTAGCGAAACTACAGGAGGAAAAATCAACGATTGTTCTCGAGCCCAGTCCAAAAAAAAATAAAAAGGAATTTAGTAATGGTAGGTCAATGCAGATTAGTATGTAATTTTAAGTTGTTAATTTTTTAAAGCTACTAAATTTGCTAAAACAAGACTGCAAATATTTAAAAGTTTAACCGAGCCGGGATAGCGCAGTTGGTTAAAGCGCTGCTATAAAGTTAGGAATAATTATTGGCCGTAGGAGCAGGATTGCAGATTCAAATCCCTGCTCCGCCTACTAAAAATATGAGTAGTACTTCGGTACGAAGGGAACTCGTCTCGATTAGCTCTGCTAATACGATGTTTCCTTCTCGACTAGAAAATAAATAATCTAGTCGAGTAAAAGAAAATAATCGTTTAACATTCCAGCATGTTAAACTTTTAAATATTTGCAGTCTTGACTATATTAGCTAGATTTGCTGTCTGCCCCCGGCACTTGGTTCTACACAAGAAGTAATTGCTGATATATAAAGTGCTGATATAAAAAGTAAGATTTCAAAAATATTGATGCAATTGCTAAGAGTAAATGTCAAAAATGTCATATTTTTTCGAGAAAACCTTAATTCATTCACACCAGTTATTATGTTTGTGTATGTATCTAAACAAACCCTGAATTTTACAAGTTATTCTATTTATTTTCTCGAGCTAAATATTGAGTTTAAAATAACTTTTTCACATTTTTTGTAACACAGAATTTGTTGATACGCAACATTTTAATCAAAAAGAGCTAAAGTAAAAACTATTTTAAAGAAGATTGTAAAATTAAGGT
The DNA here is from genome assembly GCF_022113875.1 of Hydra vulgaris. Taxonomy (NCBI): domain Eukaryota; kingdom Metazoa; phylum Cnidaria; class Hydrozoa; order Anthoathecata; family Hydridae; genus Hydra; species Hydra vulgaris. Next base: position 5,488,911 of record NC_061161.1, on the reverse strand, counting down.
TTTATGCAACCGGGGTGAAACTGCTGGATGCTAAAAACAGTAAATCAAGTAGTTGCACTTGATAATAAATTAATTAACATAACAGAATACACTAAATTGGTATGTTCTGTCAAAAATATATGTAAAAAAATTTATATCTGTCAAGTATAATTATATTTAATTAGTTGATTTAAATGAAAATATCTCAACTACTATACTCAACTGAACCTTGTGCTATATTTTGCTATAAAATGCTCTTATATCCCAAGATATTATAGGCTTAGCATAGGAACTGCCACAAATATTCATAAAAACTAATCTAATGTAGCGTCCGCTATTGACTTACACTTTCGCGTACCGAAGTTTTAGTTAAGCGCTGAGAAGGCGGTGACTAGATTTAATCTTGTATTGCACAACAATCTTGGTTATATTTATTGGCTGGTTATAGCGTCAAACAAATTGTTTGACGCTATAGCCACCTGAGCTAGCCAGCCGTTTTATAAAATTTTTTGTATTATTGTTTAGAATTTTAATTTTTAAAATTTCTTTATCGCCGTCAGAAATACTTAAATTCCAAAGACAAGGCGCGATATTCTTATTTACATAGATAAGAACTCCACCATCGAGTTTATTATTTTGTATCTCTAAAGATATTCAAAATTAGGAAGATGAAAATTTGTGTTATCAAAACTTATCGTATTAAAATTAAACAAAATATATTAAAAAAGTTTTTAGTTTTTTAATTAGATCACATATTTTTTTTCAAAATTACGACTTAAGCTTCTAATATTAATGAGAAAGATTCTTATCTGACCATTTAAAACTTTTTAAAAAAAAATGTGAACATAGCCTAAGCAATATGTTCGTTAAAAGATGTTTTTCCAGCAAGTTTGGTCTATTAAGCCACCGAAAATCCTATAAACTTACACACAAAAATTTAGATGACACCAATTTATGTAAAGAAACAAGACAATAAAATTTTTTGTTAGGAAAATAATAAAGCCATGCAAACTCTACAACAAAGCAACACGAATTTTTTAGCCTTTGTTTCCACAAAAAAAATTGAATTTCTTATGCTAATTAGAAAACTCAAGTAAAAAAATACTACTAAAATTTTTACTTCATTGCCTGCACAACCTTTTTTTTTAGTTTTATGAGTTTTGAGTTGCGGACTGACTAACGTCTTTTTGTATGATTTGAAACAATTTCATTTAACGACAAGCCATTTAATTTTGATTCAATAGGGCAAGAGAATCATTATAACAAATTAAGCAAAATGGATTTTATAGATAATTTATTCACTTTAGGCAAAAATAATATAAAGAGAACCAAGTTTTTCTTATAAAATTATTTATTTTTTTTATAAATCTTTTTTTAATCCAAGTATCAGACAAAATCAAACTATATTACATAACACATAAAACATAAGTATCAGACAAAATCACTATATTACATAACACATAAAACGCGAAAGGCAAGACTTTACAAAACAGTTGGAACAAATGTGTTAAGTATTTACAAGTTCATCTTATTATATGGCTTTTATGTAAAACTACCCATTTTACAGGACCTAAACATGCCTAAAAAATTATAAAAATTAAAAAACAAATTATTTACGTTTCATTATACATAATATACACGGAAAAATGTTCTACACCAACAGTCATTATCGGTACACCAACAGTCGTTTTAAAAGTTTATTATGACTCACCTGAGTTCATGTTTCAGAATAAATTAAATGTAAAAAATTAAAAAAAGATTTTGAAAGACTTGCAACTTTCGAATTTCACACATTAGTTTTTTAGTCTAATTAAAGTACTTCCCGTGTAATCTCTGGTGCCTAATTTACAATCCAAAATATCTTTTCTATTCAAAAGTAAGTCTCTTAGTTCATAATAAATATTCAAATGGCTCAAAACACTCGTATTTCACGTTTCTGTAAACAGTAAAAACGTTAAAATCAAATCAAAAATTTCACATTAGTTTTTACTTCAGTTAATTTAATTCCATAATCTCTTTATAGTCGTTTAAATTAATTACCAAAAAAAAACCAAAAAAAACGTTCGAGCTTTTATATAACTCTTGCCCCTAAAGTAATTAGCTAAAATTTGAAATTCGTAGATATCACCACACATTTATAAACAAAATAAAACAGAGTTTCAAGATTTTTAAAAAACAAATAAACCAATCAGAACGCGCAAAAAAGAAGTCGGTATTTTTTGAAAACGAAAGAGCCTAAACGCAATACTTTCCTTCAGATCTCTCTTTATTTACGCTGAGTAGGTAGACTAGATACTAGATAAAAACATAAAACAAAAATAGCGAGGAAGATGAGATTCTATAAGTTAGTTTTTTTCCTGAATTAGTTAAATAGCTATGATATCAGGGTTCGATTTCTATGCAACTATTTAATTTTCAGTGAAAATAAGAAAATAAATCAGTGGGCAAAAAAACACCTTATAAAACATTTCATTTAAATATTGATACATTTACAACTATTTTACATAAGATTACACATTTCATTTATAAAAAACTATTTCTAACAAACAGGTCATTTATACAATTATCAAAAGTATAGTTGGGGGTCGGTGGATGAGGGGTAAAGGTATTGTGAAGATAATAAAAATTTAAAATAAGGTATAAAAGTAGTAAGGGTGAAAACACATTACCTAAAAACGTGCTTAAAAATGCATCACTGTATACTAAGTTTCATGTTATTGATATTCATATATGCTTCGAAGATAGAGAAGCAATATATCTAAAAACATTTTCAACAGTATCATTCTCATCAACATAAATATTACTCCATTATGAATAATAATGATTAAATAAGACATGAAAAATAAAAACAACAAGATAAAAAAAAAAAATTTTATTAAAAATGTTAACCCACCCTTTGCTTTTAATGACTCCTCGACACTTGATGACGACTGCATATCGAATAACCCAATTTGTTTCCCACAGCAAATTATTGGTCGGATCAACGGACTTGATTAAATTGTCAACAGCTATTTCTCCTAACATTACTATGAAATTTTTTAAGTTTTATACAAAGAGATGAAAATAAAATTGAAGACATCACTTCACAGCTAATGTTAGTTTTTCAAACTATATTATTATTTAAAAACAATTATTTGAATAAATAATTTTTGGAACAACCTTACCTGAATAAAGTTCATTTCAGCCTTTAAAATAAACTTTTCTTTGCCCTATACCGTTCCCTTAGAAAAACGGACGAGTGGAAACTTACCTTTATTCAACTCATTTAAAAATAGTAAAATTGTAAAAAATGTAACTTTTCTGATTTTTTTAATCGTTTTTATTAATACTATGTTATTATTATTATTATTTTTATTATTATAGCTATTAATATCAATATGCTAAAATCATATAACAAAGTTCTATAATCTGATGAAAATTTAACTTGAAAAAAAAATTATAAAGAAAGTTCTTTATTCTGATGAAAGTTTAACTTAAAAAAATCTGATGATGCACAAAGAGATTGACGACAGTTAAAACAATTTTGTATTTTAATTGAATTGAAAATACGATTTAACACATTTCTAAAAAAAACTGCATTGCTTCTAAACCTGTGTAATAACTGAATATTTCTTTAATTTATTTACTATATGAAGTCCAACATTAACCCATTTACTATATGAAGTCTAACCTTAGTTCATTTTATTACGCGACCGGGGTTGAAATTTGACTAGGGCCAGGTATGATAAAATATAGCCGGAGACGGGTTTAAGAGCGAGGCTGTTATAAACATTATACATCCTAAAGTATATATTTTTTTATTCAAAATTCATGTTATATTTAGTATATATACGTCTATATAAACATCATTATGATCAACATGATCATCAAAATCATCATTGTCATGATCATCATGATCATGATCATAATTATCACTCTCATCATTAATATCATCATCTCATCATAATCATCATCATCTTCATTATGAATATCATCATCATAATCATAATCATCATCATCATCATCATCATCATCAGGCTTTAGCCTTCCTTATTTTTGTTTCTCTAATATAAACCATCTAGATCATATGCTTTTCTTAACTAAAGCTCATTTATACAATATGTATAAATGAGCTTTAGGCACTCTCATCAGGTTTTCTTACTTCTACCTTTACCATTTAATCCTGATGCTGCTACATCTCTACATGCTGATACCTAAATCACTTTAATCTTTTCTAATAAACATTCGATAAAACGTTTTTCTCTAATCTGTCCTTATAACTCTTATCCACCTTCATGTTTTCCTTTTATATACAACCTTTTTTTTTCAAGTCTTCAGTTAACCATTTCCTAGCTTTTAAACCCTATCCATTATATTTTAAAGTAATTCGTAAATTAATAGTGATTACTTACAATCTTGTTGGAAATAAATAAGAGTTTTAAAATATAAATATATGCCAGTATTTGATAAATAGTAAATGTAAGTATAAACTTATAATATATTAAGTATTATAAATTTTTTCCCAGTCCCGGCTAACAACCCTTGCTAAATTTTATAAATTTGCCGGTACCAGGTTTGCAAAAAGTCTCATTTTTAGCCAGAGATGAGATCCCAATCACTTCCTAGTTCATTTACTATATGAAGTATAACCTTAGTTTATTTACTACATGAAGTTTAATTTTACTTCAATTATAAAGCCCAACTTTAGCTCATTTACTATATAACGTCCAACTTTATTTTACTTTCTGTATGAAGTCTAACTTTATTTTACTTTCTATATGAAGTTCAACTTTATTTTATTTACTATAAGAAGTCCAACTCTGGTTTATTTACTCTAGTCTCCAGACATTAATTGAAGTTTAATTTAAAAAAATTGTTTATTTGAAACAAACCTTGTTGATCTCCATGTGTATGTAATATAATATTGTTTTCTTTTGCAAATGCAACCAAATCCTGGAAAATTAAGAACATCAGTAATTACAATTAAAATTCTAAATAAAATAAAAAATCAATAAATACTAAAAGATTTAAAAAATATACTTGTGGCATGTGGCAACATGATGTAAGATTTACTTGATTAATCATTGGAGGAATCTAAAAAAAATTTGTAATGTGCCAATTTTTGTTATTATTTGTTACTAAAATTTGCAGTTATTATTCATTAGCACCTGCAGCCATCAAACTACAAACAATGCAGTCATTAAAGAACAAAGATACAACTGGGTAATTTCAAGAGTAATTTTCTAGTACTTTCAATACCGTGAAATGTGGTTATTATGGAAAGTGGGGTAACTTTAGACAAAAACTTTAAGTATAACTCTTTCTAGTGTTTAAAGGGTTTTGGCGTCTTTTTAAAAAAATTTCTTAAATGTAGATTAAGTTTACTAAACAGAACAACATAGAAAATACAATGTATTCTGAGCAGTGAACCAATCTAATAGTAGGTTAAAAACTGACTGGTAGACATTATTTGGATAAAAATAAAATTAAACATTAGCTCCCTTAGTATAAAATTTAAAACATATCTTTGTATAAAACTTTTTAAAGATATTTTTATTTAATTAAACATTTCATGACATGATTTTAATCTTTTTTTTGACAGTCGAATGATCCAAAAAAAAATTCAAAGTCATTTAAAACTATATCGTGATTATAGGGTTAATTTGGACACTGTATAAATTTAAATGTCATTTTTTTTCAATTTATTTATTTAAATGTAAAATATTTGCTTAACCTCATCTCAATCAATTATATTTGATGCAACTTGTTATTCTATTATTTTCAATGTTACAGTGTATATGTAATTTTTATTAATCTCTAATGTTTAAAATCTCTTATATTTCTCCTATCACATTTAGATTCATAAAAATATATCAATTTTTTTAAATTATTCACCAAGAAGGCCACTACAGTCGATGAGGCTACTTTTGTCATAAATCATCCAGGTCATATTTAAAAAATCCAGAAAATTGTTTGGGTAAAATATCCGGAAAAAATACAGAATATATTTTCCTCCTAATTTTGATTTTGCTGAATTGTTTATAATTATTTTTTGTTGATGTTGCATTTTACAGACCATTAAAAATGAAACGGAGATCAATATTAAATGAATGATAAAAAAGTTCTAAGAAAAGCACTATAATTACCAAAGACAGGTTACCTTCATTGTTGAAAAAACTGTTAGAAGTGTGGACAAGTTGAAAATAAACTTTTTTCTTATAATTTAGTTTCTAGGTTTAAAAAATGAAGAATATTGCAACTGGACTGAAATGCAATTCTTTCTCATATACCAAATGCACCACTTCCTGGAGATTCTTTCAAAGATTTGAACATATATATATATATATATATATATATATATATATATATATATATATATATATATATATATATATATATATATATATATATATATAAAGACACATTAGTATATATAATAACAAACTTATTTTGTAGTTATTTGATATAGCTTTTATGAAAAAAAACTTAGTTGTTAATATAAAGCATACAGCTGCATTAGTAATATTTCTGTTAATTGAACTTATTTAAAAATAAGGTACAAGAAAAAAAAAATTAAAAAAAAAACTACATAAGTTTTAAATATCAGAAGGGAAAATAGGATAAAAATATTAGGAAATTATTAGGAGTCAAAACATTGAATTTTATGATTAATGTAAAAACTGTTTAAAGTAACCACATTTTACAGTACCTTGAGTTAATAAGACTCTATTATATAATTCTATGAAACACTACAAAAAATGTCTTTTAATCTTAAATTTGTTCATTATTTAATAAGTTACCTTACATTAAGAGAGTTCAGCATTTGTTTTAAATTTTTCATTTTAAAAATAAAATAACATTTAGTATTAGAGAAATTAAGTTTTAAGATTAAAATTTTTTTTAAGGTTTCAAGATTTAATATTCTTGTTTTCAAAGTTAATTGTGAGCAGCCCTGGCGCAGTGGTTAGAGTTCTGGCTCAGAACCCAAAGGTCCAAGGTTCAACGCCAGCTCCAGCCCAACAAGCGACATTGGTACGGAAGGAGACGTGAACTTCCTGTTAAATGCTCTCCTGCGGTGCTCTATGATAAGACCGTAAGGACTTCTGGGAGCACCTAAATACATACCAAAAAAAAAATTGTCTTCAAGTTTCAAGGTTACTTTAAACCTATAATGGCTGTCGCAATAATAAATTTTAAGGTTTCTTCAAACCTATAATAGCTATCACAATAACAAATTTTTAGAAAACTTTATCTATTTGACTTACAGAAGCTTTTTCAATAAGTGACTGTAGCTTTTGTTGATCCAAATCGCATGAAGATATCATTTTAGCAACACCACTTCTGTTTAACTTTTCCATTACCTAATAAATTAAACTTTTTTATTTAAAATATCTAAAATTTGTTATTTATATATGAAGTATTTTTATTATAATTTACGAACTCTATAAGTATATAAAATTTATAAAAAAAAGTCTATGAGTATATAAAACTTATTTATTATTCAAAACAACAAACAAAAATGCAACTTTTAGTTAAGCAATTATAGTATGTGTTATATATAATAATATATAGCATATATTAAAGTATAAACAATAGTAAATAGTTTGTAGTATATAAAATAGTATATATTATAATATATTTCTTAGACACTAATTGTTCACTGTTTTATAAACTTTTTCATATTTGTACATAGCATGTTGCACGCAGCATGTAATCACATTGACTAATTGATTAATAATGCAGAGCTTACTATATTATACTAAAGTTAAAAACAGCAAATCTGATATATAACACTCTAAAAACATACAGCAAATATAGATATGATATATAACACTCTGAAATTATATAGAAAATATAGATATGATATATAACACTCTAAAAACATACAGAAAATATAGATCTTATATATATTTTTTTATTGAACAATATGTAAAAAACTCTAAACCAATACATTTTGGGCACACAGTTCAATATATTCATTTATAGGCCTTAAACTTGAACTACATAAAAACAATGAAAAATAAATAAAATAAATTTTTTTTGTTCATTTTTGTGGTCAGATTTTTATACAGGACTTTTTAAGTAACCTTTGTATAATCTCTCCTAATATAAGTGCAATCCTACAATTTAATATAAATGCAATTCTACAATTCAATATAAGTGCAATCCTACAATTCAATATAAGTGCAATCCTACAATTCAATATAAGTGCAATCCTACAATTTAATATAAGTGCAATTCTATGATTCAATATAAGTGCAATTCTACAATTCAATATAAGTGCAATCCTACAATTTAATATAAGTGCAATCCTACAATTTAATATAAGTGCAATCCTACAATTTAATATAAGTGCAATCCAACAATTTAATATAAGTGCAATTCTACAATTCAATATAAGTGCAATCCTACGATTCAATATAAGTGCAATCCTACAATTTAATATATGTGCAATTCTACGATTCAATATAAGTGCAATTCTACAATTTAATATAAGTGCAATCCTACAATTTAATATAAGTGCAATTCTACGATTCAATATAAGTGCAATCCTACAATTCAATATAAGTGCAATCCTACAACTTAATATAAGTGCAATCTTTCAAAATCCTGAGATTCCAAATAATGTTATTAAAAATTTTTAATTGAAAATATTGTAATAAAAAAACTTTTCTACATTACTATCACTACATAAATCACATGCCATCTGTTATTTTTCCAATCTTAAAATACATACATATTTTTAACAAAATACTATAAAGTAAAAAACATAAATATAACAAAATACTAAAAAGTAAATATTAAAAATAAATAAAGACATTTGAGCTATTTCAAAGTTCATATTAAATAAATAAAGAATTTAATTGATGAAAAAATATAATGAAAAATTGAATTCAAAATATAACTCATCTCAAAAAAGTATATTTAACTCATGATTTGAGTCCAATTTTGTGAGGTTTGTAAAATTTGCCTATATTTCCTTTGTACTTTCTGTTTACATTCATATCATAAAAAAGTATAACAAATATTACAACATAATGATGTTTGTTATACTTTTCATTTTTTAATATAAATTACAAGTATATCATATAAAATTATATCTCCATCATCAAGTATATCATATTATCCTCACTATCAATGTGGTAGTGGTAGAACACTTCATAAGTGAGAAGTTCTGAGTTTGTTTCTCTGCTAACCGGCCTTATTCATCAAGGTTCATGTTTTGGAGTTACTAAGTTGAGAGAGGTTGTAACCACAACTAAAATAGCTTTTATTTAAATAAATTTTGTTTTCTAACAATATAAGCTTTTTTGTATCACCATCATCAATCAATAAGATCTTCTTTTTATAACCATCATCAATCAATAACAATTTCTTTTCAAACTAAATTTCAATATCATAAAACTGTAATAATTCAGAAAACAAAGAAATAAGTGGAATTTTAAACTTGTCAAAGATTCAACATTTTATCATGCTATAGACTGAAACAAAGTTATCAAATTTATAAAACTGCAGGCATACTAATCACCTGTTTGTATATGAATGCAATATTAAACAATGAAATAGAATGCAAAATTAAAAAATAAAATGTAAAGGTTTATAGCATTACAGAGTCATGAATCTTTCATCTGATAATGGAATAATCATGGAATAATGATTTAAATAGACATTCAATTATTTATAGGATCATTGTTGAGAGCAATAACCTTCTATATTAATGAATTAACAGTGCTGTTGCAATATAAGATGTTGATTATATTGCAACACCACTGTTAATTCATTATAAGATGATTCATAAAAAACTTAATAATCATAACAACGTAATAACCTAATACCAATAAATCTGCCATAATATGTTTATTGATAACCATAATATGTTTATAGATAACTTAGGATGTCTAAGGATGTCTAAAGAAATCTAAGGATGTATAAGGATATCTTGATTAATATAATTTATTTCAATTTTGCAAAAGTTTTTAACTCTGTGCAGATGGTTAAGTATAAAGCTTTCCTGAAAATAAAGAGTTATTATAGAAGAACATGTTTTACATTTTAAATATAATTCTTGGTGACAATAGTGATAAATTTTAAATAATGATATATTTTGAATGATATATTTTGAGTGATATATTTTGAATGATATATTTTGAATGATGTATTTTGAGTGATATATTTTAAATGATATATTTTGAGTGATATAGGCACTAAAAACAATATAACTGTTAACTTACAATAAAATAATAATGTAACTTTTTTCCTAAAATATTATTTAAAAAATGAAAAAAATAATTTTTGGAAAATTCAATTTTTGATTGATGCCTGACTACTTTATTAGAAAAAGGAAATCACACTAATTTGATTCAGATGTAAAATGTATTTAATAACATTGTAAAAGTAGAATTAACTGAAGAAGCTAGGCCAAAAAATAGTTAATCAGCAAGAAGTTATCAGAATTTTATTGTAAAACTATGAGATTTTTGCTGAGATATAATTTCTTAACAAACCCACCTTCTATATTATTTTGAAATCTCTGAAACATTTTTATACAAAACATGACAATTAAATTTTAAATAATTTAAATATTAAATATTAGGAATACTGTTAACTTTTATTAAGTAAACTTTTTACTATCACAATGATTGTAGCAAAATTATTTTTATTTACTAAACTAAAAACTTTGTTAATAAAATCAAAACATTTTCAAAATACAAACAAATTATCAACCTCCCAATATGGTAATACAACTTGCTGGAATGATTCTTCAGACTCTTCCAATGGTGGCAATGCCAAAATGAGAGTATCAAAGTAAGTAACACTCAATAAATCTAATGCTAAATAATGTATTTTCATTAGCAACAAAATTTGCAACAAAAAAATATATGTATATGTATGCACTTTTCAAACAAAAAAATCCCACTAGTTTAAAATCTATGGATCTCTTATTTAAAAAAGACCTTTCTATAAAATAAATATCAACTTTACTTTACTTTTGGATATAAATAATATTAATAATAATAATATATACATATATACAAATATATATATATATATATATACATATATATATATATATATATATATATATATATATATATATATATATATATATATATATATATATATATATATATATATATATATATATATATATATATATATATATATATATATATATAGTCCTGCATTGTAGTCGAAAAGTTTCTTCCATAAAATAGTTTTAAATCCAATGTTAATAAAACAAAATTTAAAAACTAGAACATATTATTTTTAATGATAGATTGCTTGCCTAAAGGGAACCCTTAGCCAATGTAGTGGCACTTCCTAGTAGCAGCAAGCTATAAGATAATCGATGAAGCAGCATGTTTTAAAAATATTATTTTTAAAACATGCTGTTCATCTTCTCATGTTTTAAAATATTATAAAACAAATAAAATCAAAAACTAAAACACTATTAATTAAAAAAAACTTTCTAACCATTATTGCGGGTTTTTATAAAACAATTAAACTAAATGCACATATACATTATTTGTTTTAACTTTTAAACGACATTAAAATGTTGCTTTAATGTTAAAACAAAGCGTTGAAAGAGACCTGCCGTAAAAAAATTTAGCAGAAACATTGTCATATGTAGGCATTTTTTTTAAGAAAAAAAAGATTCTCAATTTCGAATTTGGGAGATGTCACCTATATATAAATATGCTATTTACTATAGCATATTTATATGCGCAATTGCTCACTTTTTTGCTAGCCTAAATTAAGTGAGCGTTTTTAGAAAACAATGAGGGAAAACGAAGAATAATGAATGAAAAGGTTGCTGAACCATACCAAACCCTCAGTCGATGTAGCACCACTCCACTGCGAGTCAGGCTATTTGTCAGTCGACGTAAGTACTGAAGCCCTCACAGCAGGCTATTTCAGTATGACATCATCATGCTCACCTAACTCAGCAGTATAAGATATATATATATATATATATATATATATATATATATATATATATATATATATATATATATATATATATATATACACACATATATATATATATATATATATATATATATATATATATAACATAATAGTCATTTGCGATTGAATAAAAATTATTTGAAATTTAATATAAAATCAAAATGGTGAATCTGATTTAAAAAGTCACAATTTTCCTTCAAGTTTTTTCATGAACCTTTTTTTTTAAATGCTATTTTAATTACTAACTTAAACACTTACTTGTATTTACAGCACTTTCAATAAAATCTGTTTTGAATTTATGAAGAAGAATTTTTACTATAATAAAAGTTATATTAAAAAAAAAACTTATTTGACGAAAAATTGGAGTAATAAAAAGATTAAAATAAAAGATCATCATATTATAATTAAAAGAATTTATAAAAAAATTTGTTTTGTAAAATAATTCGAAATATTATTTTAATTTTTTTTACAATTACATAATTGCTATTAAAATTATTTCCAGCTATAATTGAATTATTGTTAACAATAAATAAACTTAATTTCATATTTAACCTGTTATTGTGACAAGCGGTCTTTCTTCATCATTATTGTAATAATCATCAAGAGCTTCACAGCACTTTTCCTAATTATAAATAAAAAACTTTTCTAGCTGGTTACACTAAGGCTGGCTACAAAAGAGATTTTTCTTATGCAACAATAACTTCAGAAAAAATAATAATGGAACACAAGGACAAATAATTAAAACAATGACAAACCTGTTGTGGTTGCAAAAGGTGTTTATCAAATTAGTTTAATCATCTTTATTTTAAATTTTATAATTGAACTTTTTTATATCTAAAAAAGTTTATCTTTTTTATATCTTTTTATATCTACTTATTGATAATTAACTTTTTTTTTGACGAAGTACTTAAGTAAACAGATTTTTTAAAAGCACAAATAAACTTTAAATAAACTCATGTTTTCATAAACTTTTAGATGCAGAGGAATCCCAATAATACATTATAGGATATTTAAATAGATATTTATTTAAATAGATATTTCTATTTTTTATTGAAACTAATAAATTATTTTTTACAAAACTGTTTAATGATTGTTTAATGCTTCAAATATAAAATTAATGAGTTCTTAATTGCTTATCGCTTTTTAATATTACTGTTTTTAAAATCTTTCTTTTCTACCTTTTCCTCCCATTAACTCATTAACTTCAAAATGCAAACCTTGAAGCAAACTAAGCATTGTAACAGACAAGATTGTTAACCTGCCAAAATCTTTAGTTATGAATTAAACAGAGTAGTTTAAAATATTTAATAAATCAAATTCACCTCATTATCATTGGAGGAATTAGCATTCCATTTTAATAATGTGGTCTGCAAACTTTGAAAAAGCTAAAAATAAAAATTATTCATTATATTTTTAATTTTGTATGATTTTATCACTTTAAATGTGTATTAAATCACTTTAATTTTATGATTTATCTTTAAAGTTACTTTACAGATCATAAAATCTAACCTCATTAGCAGGGACTTGAGCTTTTCTTGATTTTAGATTATGCCAGTTTGCAACATTACCAGTGTGTATTACCAAATTTATAGGTGATTTAAGTACAGAGATATCTTGTGGTCCATTTCCTTTATCAATTAAAATTTTTTGCAATGATATATCTTCTGGCATGTTTAAAATTGCATCAACAGGCTATTGTTTATATAATGCAACATTATACAATGCAAAATATATAATAATATAGTAATAAATTACTAAAGTAAAAAACAGTAATAAAAATAGTAATTCAATTTAATAACATTTATATAACAAATAATGTTATAAGTATCATAATAAATATGAAATGTTTATGTACTAATTAATAAAAAAAAAAGTATTTTAACATACTATATATCATATAAAAATGTTAGTGTATGAATTACTAAAATTAAAATAATATTGTCAAAATAATATGTAAAATTGTTAACTAAAAAATAATATGTAAAATTGTTAACTAAAAAATAATATGTAAAATTGTTAACTAAAAAATAATATGTAAAATTGTTAACTAAAAAATAATATGTAAAATTGTTAACTAAAAAACATTTTTATTTATTTAATAGTTACGATGATCTGACATCTATGTCAGATCATCGTAACAAATAAAATTTAAGATTAAAAATCGTGTGATTTTTAATCTTAAATTTTGATTTTTAATCTTAAAGATTTTTAATCTTAAACTTAAAAATGTGTGATTGTTAATCTTAAACTTTAATTATTAAGATGATCTGACATCTATAGATGCCAGATTATTGTTACTATTAAATAAATAAAAGTGTTTTTTAGTTAACAATTTTTTGTCAATTGATTGTCTTATTCTGTTGATGTCACAACAATTGACTGTCTATAGACACATGTAAATATAAACACACTTCTTTTATTATACACTTTATTTAAAGCTCTATCCAAATTAAAAGAAAAACAGTTTGTTATGCCCATAAATAACTATTACAATTTATGTTAATTTGAAGACTTTAGAATAATGGCTAAACAAAAAAAAAGATATTTAAAATATATTAGGCTTCAGGTAAAGTGTAGGGCAGGAAAGAGCAGATGTAGGGCTAGGAAGACAAGTGTTTAAAGAATAGTAAAGGGTAAAAATATAGAATAAGAATAGTAAAATATAGAAAAAGAATAGTAAAATATAGAAAAAGAATAGTAAATGGTAAAAAACTTCTAGACAACTATCTTATTAAAGCTATATCTAATGATTATTAAAAGTGAATCAGATAAACCGTTTTTTCAGATTCATTTTAAAAGCAATAAATCCTAAAAACATAACTATTTTTTTTATTGCGCCTAAAAAACATTAACATGGTTTAATGACACTTTTAGATTTTTTCAGGTTTGTTTTATTTTTATTAATTTTTACTTAATAATTTTTACTATTCCAATAAAATATTTTAAAATATATCATAATTTTACCAGAAAAACTTCTAAATTAAAAGTCATTAACTAAAATAGAATAATATGTTGGTTTCTTAAACTTAAATTAAATTAGGTTATACTAACTTCAACAGTTAACTGTTAAGCAAGGAGAAAATCTTCTTTTTGAAAGAATCTAATTGTTGCATTGTGTAGAATGATGTAAAAATAACTAATCTTTACATCTGTATTTTATGAAAAACATATTTATGCAAACAAAAATACATTTATATCAATATGCAAATAATTTTTCTAATTATATATTTTAATAATTTTTTTTTCTTTCCATTTTATGGTTTAACATTGCATTTTTAGTTTTTAACTTACCGTTATTTACCGTTTTTTAAATTAACATTTCGTATCTAAAAACATTCACTACGCGATATTTACATTACGGTAATAAATTTTTCAGAAGCCTCTATTTGTGTTGCACAACCTCAGCGCAAAACCGTGAATTGTGTAGAATAGGGTGGATCAATTTGAAAATTGATTTACCTTAGTCGTTGTCTTTTAGTAACCTCAATTTTAAAAATTATAAACTTTTAACAAAAAATTTTTCCATTAGATGAGTTATTGAGGTTCTTAAGTTTATCATTTTAACTTTTTTTGTCTTTTCATATTTCACAGACCTGATCATTAGGGGCCATCCATAATATACGTACGCAGTAAAATCACTGAATTCGGACACATCCTCCTCCCCCTTGTACAAACCTGTAAGCATTCAAACGCCCCCCCCCCTCATCCGCGCGCGTACCTATGCATTTTTTTTTCAAAACAAGCCCTCCATCTTTTCCCCAACGCATAAATATTTAAAAACACTGCTTCTTTTTTTGTGTGTGTGTGTAATTTATTTCGCCATTAAAAAATGTTTACATCGCTTACAGATTTAAAAAATGTTTACTTCGCTTATAGATTCAAAATAGCAAATAATTAATACACTTTCAACCGCTAAAATGTATAAGAATACGTAAACAAAAATTTTCAAATAAAGAAATAATGTAAAATTTCATAATTAACATAATCACTAGATGAATTTTGAACATCATCACTTAAATTTCATTGGTATAAATAAATTTATTTTGAGCTTACTTTAAAAGAAACATTTAAATTCGGAAAAATTAAATTCCCTAAACAGTAATAATCTTTTTGATTCATTTGAAATGCTCTAAAATCTAATAATCTTTTTTGAATTGCTCTAAGGTAGCCTTTTTTCTGTTGACTATATGTGGGAATTTTTTCCACAGATAAGGTCCACGGTATTTATTTGAATAGGAGGTTAGTTTTAGATTATATTTGAGTAGAACAAAGTTGTTAACTGAAGCCTTAATTGAGTACTTATGATTAATTTTATTAAAATAGATTTAGAAGATTTTTGGGGATAATCCTATTTTAATTTTAAACATAAACAATAAAACAGTTGAATCAATTGAGTTTATACACATTTAAAGCACCGAGCGCATGTAAAAGTGGTTCTCAACGAGTATTTCTACAAGCTCTAAACACTATTTTGCACGCATGTTTTGTTTATTGTAAATTCTTAAGTTTTGTATAGCCAGTACTAGTCCACACAATATTACAGTAAGACAAATAGCTGTAAATAAAGCAAAATATAATTTTTTTAGGGATGTTACATTTAGGAAAGGTTTAGTTTTAAACATCATTGCGATATTTTTTGAGAGTGTCGTTTCAATACTATTTATTGTGAATGCCAAAGTAAATTTTTATCCAGTTTTATTCCTAAAAAGTTTACGTATGTTTCCCCTTTAATATGACTTTTATTAATTTTAAGATTAGGTAGTTTAAGAGGAATATTTTCTGATTTATTGAGTTTATGGAAAAGTATATATTTTGTTTTATCCACATTTAATGAAAGTTTACAAACCGTTCTTTACTGTTTATTCACTAATTAAAAAAGTGTTTTAATATCTCTGTGAGAACAAAAAAGATCGGAATCATCAGCACACAAAATTAGGTTTAAAAGATTTGTTGCTAAGTATAAGTTGTTTATGTACAATAGAAATAAGAGTGCTCCTAAAATAGAGCCCTGTGTATTTAATTCAAGTGGTTGGTGAATTGATGTGTAATTAACTAGTTCAAATTCATAATTTTTTTCAACACTTTTTACACCAAGTTTCCGTCACACATATAATTTGTTTCACCACTTTTACACCAAGTTTCCGTCACACATATAATTTTAAAATCATGTTTATCACCGAGAGTGCCATTTTCATTTGAAATTTTAATTATGAAATTTTTCTTTATTTTTAAAACAGTTTAACATGAAAATAAGTTATAGTAAAATAAAATTCCGTTAATTAATAAAAGTATTATGAAAATGAACTTTTGCTTTTCTTTGCTACCCAATCGCGAATTATCAGTTTATCATAAGATGTGTTAGCAAACTTACCAGCCGCTCGATCGATTTTCATTTTCTCCCTCAAACTTTTTTTTGATTTGCGTTGTTTCAGAACAAAAATCCTCTTTTAGATAAATATTTTTTCCTTTCGGATTGCTTGACTTGTTCAAAAATGCAACTTTATCTTTAAAATCTAAGAGTTTTGTCACTATTGTTCACGGCTTATTTGGTTCTTTTTTTCCAGTTCTATGGGCCCGTTCAATTTGGACATTTTTAATAGATAATAATTTTTCAAAAACTTTTTTTACCTTGAGCTCGCTTTCCTCGCAGCTTTCACCTTCGTTTTCATTAATTCCATCTATCCTTAAATAATTACGTCGAGATCGATCTTCTATCTCCCTTAATTTTTTTGTATTTCGAAATTACGAAATAATATATAATTTAGATAAAATAATATATAAATAAGATTGTAATTTCGGAATTTTCTTCTTTACTGCAAACATTTGCTTTCTTAACTTTTTCATCGAATAAGTTGTTCATGTAAACTTAAGCTATGGTTCAATTCTTCTATATCTTTTTTGACTTTTTCCAATCTGCCATTAAATTTTTCAGGTTTCTACTAATAATATTGATAAAACCTTTTTCTGTTTTTTTAACATCAACTCGAATTCTATAATAAAAAACATTAGAAACAAAAAAAAATGATAAAAACCAGTTTGCGTTCATTAGTTTAGTCAAACCGCGTACGTACTCACTGTCTTTAACACCCCTCCCCTCCTCCTTTTGTATGCGTTCGTACACCTTTTAGAAACCCTCTTCCTCCCCCATAGCCGCGTACGTACTTTATGGATGGCCCCTTAAAGTAAATATATTGTAGTTAACAAATTATCACACAGACGCTATAATATTTTAAAATTGTCTTAATTACACCGAGTACGCAACTTTTTTGAAATATATTATAATGTTACCTAATTTAAAACCTACTTTCCTTCATTGGCTAATTTATAATAAGAATAACTATGAAGTTTGTTAAATGATTTAGCAAATCGAAATGGTTTTTTTTTTCGAAACTAATTTAACTTTTCGAAATTCAGTTTTCGCTATTCGATAGTTTTCGAAAGTTTTTACAAAATCCGAAAAAAAAATTTTATCGATAACGTTTTATTCATAATTTTTCGAAAATTGTGTTTTCGAAAATGAACCCTAAATAAAACCGTATTTCTGGTTAGATTTTTTAAAAAGTGACGTCTCATGTGCACAAAAATTGTGGCTTGAACGATTTACGAAAAATCATATATATTCTGAAAATAAATTTTCGCGGCTATTTACAGATAGTATTGAAATACTAATCTCAAGTAAATACCTAAAAAAAAAATAATTTATATACATGATATATATACAAAAATAATGTAATAAAATATACAATTAATCTTAGTAATAACAATATTAATAATAAAATATGTAATAATGATAACAATAATAAAAATATTAATAATAAAGTAATTATAACAATTTAAATAAATCGGTTTTACTTTCCATGCAGCAATCGTTTTAACATACTAAGTTACAGTTACAAACAGTAATAAACTGACAAAACGTAACAACTATCGATGACATAAAAAATTAAATATTTGAAATGTTCATGGATTACAAAAGGAATAAAAAAATCCTCTGAGAAAAAACAAAAATTATTCAACAAAAATTATTCAACAAAAATTATTCAACAATTATTTAGAAAATAAGAATCAAAAAAATCTCACGATCTATAAACAATAAAGTCTCTTTGAAAAACTAAAAAAAAAATTTAAAAAGTTGAATTTTTCCAAACAATTACAAAAACGTAATAGTAGTATTAAAAAAAAAGGGATATTATGAACGAAATTATTAGTATAACTAAATTAAAGTCAAAAACTTTACCCTCCAGAATCGAAGAAAATGGATTTGAGTATACTGTTAAAGAAATTTAATAATTTTAAATTTAATAATTTTTTTGTAAACGTTGGCTCAAACCTAGCATCACAAATAAATAATTCAGCAAATCATTTAATAACTATTTTAGTGACCATACTAACTTACATCCTGAAAATGATCTAAAGTTAGAGGAGTTTGAAGAAGCAAAAAAATCACCAAAAAAACAAAGCACCATCGATGATATTTCCAGCAATGTAGTAATAGATATCTTACCCTTTATAAAAAAATTCTCTTTTTAATATTTTTAACTCATCAATTCAAACTATTGAAGTTGTCCCAGAAAAATTAAAGACAACAAAAATTTTACCAATATTTAAAACTGGCGATAAGGCATCACTAACAAACTACAGACCTATCTTCCCAGCAGGCACAATGACGTTGAAATAACGTTGAAACAACGTCGCAAACCGACCATATACCACGTTGAAACAACGTTGAAATTTGGTGGAATTGGAAATAAAATCCGACGTCAAAAACTACGACGTTGAAACAACGTCGATGATTACGTCGTTTCAACGTGGATCTAACGTCTTATCGACTATATATCAACCATATTTCATCTTTGAATAAGTGATATATTCGATTGATACGTAGTTGATAAGACGTTAGAACAACGTTGAAACAACGTAAATTCAACGTTGATTTGTTTTTTATTTTGGGTAAATCCAATTAACTAAAAAATTATCTCAACTTTAATTGCAATAAAATGACACAATAAAAAAGCAATAATTTGCGCAGAGGATATTATATTTCACGTAAATTAATCAGATACAACTAAATTGTTTCAACGGACTTTATATACAATGCAAATAAAGTAAAATGTTTGAAAAAAAAAAGTTTTTTTTATCAGTAATATATTTATCAATTTATCAATAATAACTATTATCAATAGTTCCAGAACAACTAGGAAAAAGTATGAATATTATACATTGGGTGAATCGCCTTTTACGCGCCGACCACCACCATTTGATCTGTCGAGTGCGTATTTTAATTTTTGAGTTGGGTATTTTAAGTCATTATTCCTTTTCTTATTTCGGCAACTGTAGCAGTCACTTTAATTGACAAAACGCCCTCTATAAAAAAGGTATTGCCTGAGTAATTTACATCAAATACATCAAAAAGTTAAAAAAATAAATTAGCATTAAAAAAAAGGAACTGTGATTTTTTAAAAATATATAATTTTACACTTAACTTACAAGTAAATACCTAATGTTTGTTCCTTTAAACTTCTCTTTACTTTTACCGCCAGCCATATTAAATTTTGATTATAAACCATTGGTCAACAACCTGCATTATACATTGTTATTATTATTATAGTTACATTAAAAATTGATAAACATGTCTTTTACAAAATACAAATTATTCTCAATGAAAAATTGCACAAACCGCAAAGGTTTCTTACCAAACCGTAATGTAAATAAGAAAAAGAATTGATACAGGGGAAGAGTTTGGTCCAAGCAGACCACCTTCTAAACGCAAGAAAACACCAAGAGCGAACAGTATAATTAGAAATATCTGCCTGGAAAAGAGAAAAAAAGCCACTAAGCTTATCCATGAAGCTGTAATTGTTGTGTCAGACCGGACCATTTGTAGAAGGCTAAAAGAAGTGGGACTGATGTCCAGCCTAAAAAGTCAAAAATTGACAAAAAGACTTAAAAATAATGTCAAAAATCTTATATTTATGCAAGATGGTGCAACTTGCCACACAACAAAAACTGTTATGGCTTAGTTGATGTATTCCTGTAGCCAGACAACTCGCATGATCTTAACCCCATAGAAAACATTTGGGAAATAGTAAAGCAAGAAATTGGATAAAAAAAATCTTACTAATAAGCAAGATCTTATGGAAGAGATTATCAAGATCTGTCATAACAACCCAGAGTTGACAGAAACTATAAAAATAAATTGCAAGCATGCCATAATGCAATGAAGCATTTATTGCAAATAAAAGTGTTTTTGCAAAATATTTATACTTTAATAAAGAATAATAATAATTATTCTTTATTAAAGTATAAATATTTTTCAAAATATTTATACTTTAATAAAAATCTTACTAATAAGCAAGATCTTATGGAAGATCTTACTAATAAGCAAGATCTTCCATAAGATCTTGCTTATTAGTAAGATTTTTTTTATCCAATTTCTTGCTTTACTATTTCCCAAATGTTTTCTATGGGGTTAAAAATAAACAAATAAAGTTAAAAATAAACAAATTATAAAAATAAACAAATAAAGTTGAACGTTTTGAATATTTATTGATTATTATGATAAGTTATATAAAATATATATGAAGTTTATATATATTTTATATAACTTATCATAATAATCAATAAATATTCAAAACGTTCAACTTTATTTGTTTATTTTTATCAAACAATTTTATAAATAAAAGAAAAAACTTTAAATTGCACCATTATTGTATATATATATATATATATATATATATATATATATATATATATATATATATATATATATATATATATATATATATATATATATATATATATATATATATATATATATATATAAATATATATAATATATATATATATATATATATATATATATATATATATATATATATATATATATATATATGTTTATTTATGTACATATATATGTATGTATATATAGAGTAAAAAAAAAGATCAAGTATGCGTTACAAATCAACCTTTGTACTTTAAGGTTGTTCTTTAGCTCAAGGAAATACAAAAATAGAAAACAGTTACAAAAAAAATTATAATTAGACATAAAAAAAAAAGATTTATTTTATGTCTGATTAGAATTCGTCAAACTTTTAAAAATATATGCTACACATATTTTTAACACAAGTTTAAAACAAACTATAATAAAAAGATTCAAAAGATTTTTTATTTAAAACTACTTTTAACAAACCTTTGCATCACATTTATTTGTGTAAATGGTTTTACCTCCAATTTTAGAAAGTTTGTTAACCTAAAGGTTTAAGAAAATAATTACACCACATTATTTTTATAGTACATTTATAAAACGTTACAAGTAGATTAACTTAGGCTAAGTTATTAATAAATACTTAATCAAAAAACAATTAAAAAAACTGCAAAAAGTCATGGTTTGAAACAACCCATCACTTCTGACCTCACCCAAGAATCATTTAAACTGTTATCATAATCATTAAATTACTGCTGCAAGTTCATCCATAGAATTTCAGAACTATTTGTCGTGATATTACTTTAATTACTGGAAAGAGTTTTTACAAACATCTCTTTCTAACAATAAAGATATATCAGAAAGACAAAAGAATCAAACATTAATTAATTTCTAAAAGCATTGAAACACAAGAACAAAAAATTAATAAAATAAAACATTATTCATAAATTAAATAAAATGTATTAACTTAGCAACCAAAGACATGTGTAAATCACTGAAGCATAGAAAAAAATGTTCAGAATCTTTTCTTCCTAAATCAACTTACAGACAGACAAATAATACCTTGAGCTACAGTATGTGGAGTATACATAAAAATTGTTTTCTGTTTCTTTTTTTGCGTTACAGGAGTAGGTATTTGCTTACTATTCTGTTGGTTATTATGTTTTCTCTTGCATAAGCATGGTAGTGGCTCCTATAAAAATTAATATCAAAATATAACTAATAATACTTGAATTAAGTATCTTTTGAAATAGTTACCGTTTTCTGAACCTGATTCTATCTGAGTATCACTAGTAGAGGCAAATTCAAATTTATTACATAACTCATGATCTAAGAATATTCATTCAATTTAAAAATGTTTTAAATACATTATATAATAAAGAATATATAATAAAGAATATATCTAAACACTGAAAACAACATATACAGAATGAAAGCATGTTAAAAAAACAAGGAAAAAAAGTAATGACTTAAGGTTTATATAAAAAAAAATTACATTATCTCCGTGACATTTAATTTTGAGCAGCGTAAATCTGTATTAGTTAGATGCAGTTTATGCATTTCATTGAAATAATTTATTACATTTAATTATGATGGCCAGCACAAAAAATTATCAATCGAATTTTCTCTCTTTATTTCTCTGTATTTTCTATCCAAACAGCTTGAATGAACATTTTGCATGCCCTACTATACTTTTTCAACTGGAAAAGTATAGTAGAAAATATAATAGAAAAAATACTTATATATTAAAAATTTGTTCATGTAAAATAGCTAACAGAAAAATACAACTTTAAACTGTACGTTATGATACATTATACAGTTGCTAAAATTTGCTAAATTTTTATGTTGATCCTTCTACCAACCAATATCATGGACTAAAGGAGCACGGACAAATTCTTTTTTATACAGCTTTACAAGAAAAATCTTTGAAAAATTTAATAAATTTTTTTTAATATAAAAAATATTCAAACTCTTTAAATCACATGGATTGGTAAAAAAGCTTGATAAATCATTATTTTGTAAAACATCATCCATTATATATATTTATATTATGTATATATATATATATATACATATATAGTGTATGTATATATTATATATGCATATTATATATATATATATATATATATATATATATATATATATATATATATATATATATATATATATATATATATACATGCATATATATATATATATATATATATATTATATAAATAAGAAAAACATATATAATATATATTTTATATTTATAAAATATATCAAGTAGTCTTTACTTGTAATCCACACTTATGAAATAATACGGTCATAAAGAAATATCCATTTAATATTTACCTAACTAACTGCATCACAAGTTAAGCCATATGTTATTGTTAAATTGTCAAATTCAAAACCTTATAAAAAGGCAACAGATGACCTAATTTATTAGCATGTGTGACTTTACTTATTTTTATTGGGCTAATAAGTAACTTGTTAAGTCTTTACTTTTTATTTGTTAAGTTGATTAAAAAATTCTAAGTCACGCATGCGTATTTTAGTTCTCATATTGCAATTACGAACGATCGAACTCGTAATATAGACGTTGAATTAACGTGGAATCAACGTCGATTTTATTTGATAGTTTTAAACAAATTTTTCAACGTTGATACAACGTTGATTTTTGGTTATACGACATCGCGACTAAAAATCAACTGTAAATCAACGTCGAAATAACGTCGTGTGCCCACTGGGTTAATTCTTTCAGTATTCTCAAAGCTTCTTGAACGATTAAACTACAATAGACTCTATAACTATCTAACAGAAAACAAAATTTTAAGTGAATATTAGTACGGTTTTCTAACGAACTATTCAACAGAACATGCAATCATAGCATGCACTCATAGACCTCATGAACAACATCAGCTCATCTTTTGATAAAGGACAATTTGTATTGAGAGACTTTATTGACCTTATAAAACCATAAAATTCTAATTGAAAAAATGAAAAAATATGATATAAAAAACAAAAATATTAAATCGTTCACCATTTAATTAAATAATATATATATATATATATATATATATATATATATATATATATATACATATATATATTGCAACATTTAAAATACAAATAGACAATGCCAAATAAATTATATACTGTAAATTAAATATATGTAAGAAATTTTCAGAAGCATTTTTATAATTATAACATCTTTATGGTTTTAAATAAGTGCATTCACATTTAAATAAAAGTATTTACATGAAAGATATAGTTCTATTTGTAAATACAACCCTTTAGTTCCTGCTGAAAATTTAAAGTTGTTTAACAAAAATTAGTTCGGTTTAAATTTGTATTTTTTCGATTGGTTTAAACCATTGGTTTGAACCATTTGGTTTAAACTTATTCTCGGCTATAAAATAATACTATAAAAGTATTAGGAGTATTGTATGCCAACGTATAAGTACAAAGTTAACGTATATGTTATTGTTCATATATTTCAAAATTAAGTATGCATTAAAGCGTCTACTACATGCCTTTCCTCATTCAGGTAGGTATGGTAATTTTATACCTCTTTGTCGGTTTCAAGTCAAGCTTTATTCTACTCCATGGTTTTTTAAAGTTGCGAAATCGTAATCATTATAATCTTTTTCATAGATTTTTTTTGAAATTAAATGTCTTGTTATTAGTGTAAGAAATGAATGTGTCTGATACTATGCTCCGTTCTGTCTGATACTATGCTCCATTAAAAAACCAATGTGTCAATAGTATCACTATGCTCCTTGTCTGACACTATGCTCCGTTTTCCTTAGTTTACTAAATGTTGTATTCTATCTAAGATGTTAATTCACATAAGGGAAATTTTTAACAGTGTCATTAAGGTATGTCTAACATTCCAAAGGTGTTTACTTTGTTATATATATATTTTTTAAATTTAATAGGTTATATACTTTTAAATATAATTATATATTTTTTTATAATTATTTATTTTTTATGTTTATATTAACTAGATTGTATTAGCTGGTCATAATTATTTTATAGTAAAATACTTGGAGTTTTTTTAATTATTTATTTCAAATATTTTTTTAAGTATGATTATTATTTATTTAGATATTGAGGAAGAAGTGTGATTAAGAATAAGAAAAATAAAAGTGTAAAAAATTGTTGTAACTTTTACAGTTTACATCTTGAGGATGTGCTGGTTAATCTTATACGTGTTCTGTCTGTGTACGCAGTGGGAGTTGATGAAATGATCTTAAATATGATACCTGGTGACCTCCAGGGGTCAACTAATTTTATTTGGACAATATTTCGACAGATGTGTTAAGTGTAACAGCTGTGATTTTACAGGGGAGCATTTTAAAAGTAGTAGACTAGTAACAATTTAGTAGACTTGTAACATTTTAAACGATTAGTTGGCTCGTAACAATACATTGTACACTAACCATATTCTGGCACAATAATGTTTGTAAAAGTACGACAATATTTGTGTACTTACCTCGGTAAGCAGAAGATAATATGCCTCAGGATGTGTTTTTTAATTATGCGAACTTTATTAATTACGTCAGTTAACGTTGCGTGAATTTTTGGATAGTCAAGGCGCAAATAATAAACAAACAGCCGAGTTAAATCAAAACAAATAAATTATGAAAAGCACTATATTTAAGGAAATAACTAACAGTGCAAATACTTATATAAAGTTAAAGCTTAACAAAACATTATAAAACTTAAAAAATATTAATCACTGATTAAATTTATTTATAAGTGTCACCATTTTTATTAATCAGTAACTTATTATTAAACTAAAAGTGTTATATACATTGTTATACTAAATGTATTTATTATTTCAATGGATTTATTTTTTTTACAACAAATAGTAATATTAATGTAAGAAATAATAATTTCAGCAATTCAGAGGGAATGAATAAGTCTAAGAGGGAATGAATAAGTCTTATTCATTCCCTCGTTATTTTTTTTGTTAGAAAGATACTGCTTAGAGAACTTTGTGGATTCCCCCTTTATTTATAAGTTATTATTTCTTATATTATTATTACATTTATTATTTGTTGTAAAAAAATTAATTTACAAAAAAAAAATTAAACAAAAAAATAAGTTGCTAACTTATAAGTTGGCCATGTCATGGTATCTGCATGGTATATATCATATATAACAAGTTATAGTATATATCATATACAATCAAATTATGTTTATAACATATATTGTATGTTATAAACATAATTTGATTGTTTTGTATAGAAATTATAGAGTCATATATATATTAAAAAATCTATTGTGTACATAATTTGTATGTTATAAATTATGTTTATAACATACAAATTATGTTTATAACATATATTGTATGTTATAAACATAATTTGATTGTTTTGTATAGAAATTATAGAGTCAAATATATCTTAAAAAATCTATTGTGGAAAAAGCCTTGGCTTGCAGGCTTATTAAGTCTCAAAAAATAATGTGTTAGAATTTTTCTATTGTATTTATAAAAACAATATCTTTATTTTCTATTTTGTTTATAAAAGCAACTTATCATTGTTTTTATCATTATTATTTTTATTATCATTAATATAATCATTATTATTAGTAGTAATGTTTATTATTATTTTTTCATGTTGTGATTTTTATGTTTATTATCATAAATACTACTTTTTTTTACAAACATAATTATTTTAATCATTTTCCTTAGGTTTTTACTTAATATTAGTAGTATTACAATTTGTAAACAACCTTGAAATGTAACCATCTATCAACTATTTCAGAAGTATATTGATTGATATCTAAGAAATGATTCAAAGGTTGCGTGGTATATATTTAGAACAGAATTATTAATCATAATGAAAAATTTTGGCTACCATCTGTGGTGTCCTAAACTAAATGCCTAAAAATTCTCAAATTGCAAATTATAAATGCAAAGAAAGCTTTCAATATATATTTGCTCAACTATTTTTTGTTAATTTTTTTTATTTTTTATTAAATTTGAATTTACTTTCCCAAAACTATGAAAGTCACTACATTAGTTGTGGTTACAACCCACTATCACTATGTACTAAACTATGTTTACTGGTGAATAACAAAAAATTTATTTTTACGTCAAAAAGAGGCAATCAACAACACGAAAGACAGAATTATTTAAACCTAATAAAATATATTTCATTAAGATTGATTAAAAAATTGCACTATTTAATTGAAAGTCAATTATAATGTTCCAACTTGGCTTAGAAAATAATATTTCAAAACATAATCAAGATTTACAAACTATGAGCTAAGTTTGCTTCTAGAAAAACAATTTATTGACATTGATTAAACATGCCTAATGTTATCTATTTTTATCATAACTTGACTTTGCTAAGCGTTAACTTTTTAAATTACTTTTGTATGTAGTTTAGAAAATTTTGTTATTTAAGGGTAATTTATAATGGTAGCCAGTATTTACATTTGTTAAAACTGAATTTTTAAAAATACTTTATTAAATAAATTATTACAAAATTATGACATAACCTAAATTAGAAACAAATGGTAAAAACAAATGATGCCATTTTTTTGTTGCCAAATCTAATTTTTCCATTTGTTTGAACTCCATTTCACAACACTTCATTACCAATCAAAGGGTCATCCCTAAATAAAAATAATTCAATTCTTATAGCACATAGCAACTACATAGCAGTATATGTTTATTTGATTTTAAAATTTAATTATTTTTAGTAATAAAAATCTAACTTTAATAAATATAAATAACAATTTTATAAAGTTTTAAGATGTTGTTTTTTGTTGATAACAAGTAAAAATTAATAAATGAAGGGTAAGGGGGTCTTTATAAACATGGGTTATGTAGAAAAAGTTGCCAAATATTAATAAATATTCCCTTCTATTTATTAAGCACCTAAGAGTACATTTTAAAAGTATAACTTAATAAAGTTATTCACTTTTTTAGTGAAATAGTTTTTATTACTTTAAATTAAACTATTTTAGAAAATACTGTAAAATGTTTAATATTGTTTTACTTCTTTTGGGTTGATCTTATATGCTTCAACTTCATACTGTTAGAAATGATTTTGATAGTTAAACATTGAAAACAAATGTTTAACTTTCACATCATAAACTAAAAATGGTAGTTGATTTAAAAACCAAGTTAAAGATTTCACAAATTCTATAAAAGAAAGCAATGTACATTAGAAGTAAGTTTTTATTTTGTTATTTTTATATTCATAGTTAAGTTACTTTTTAATTTTCATTGTATAAGTTATTTTAACATCAAATAAAAATTGGGACTATAATAAAACCTTTATTATTACAACTTTAATCTCAAAGCTTCTCCTTACGCTTTTCAAATTCAAAAATAATCAGTTTAATTTTTTATTAGATAAATATTCTTCCTGAGTGATTTTTAGTATTTTTCCTGAGAAAAATACTATAAACTAATCTTAGTAAAAAGTAGTAAATATAAACAATAAACAATAGTTGAGGAAAGTAAGAGTCATTAATTTTTATGCTAATGAACAGTTGTTAGTGTTGAACGTAGATGTGATGTGTAGAAAGTGTGAGAGTTATTTGAAAATGTCCATATTATTTTCATAAGTATGTAACCATGTGTTCTATATTATGAGCGTTATAAACATTATGTTTTTCATGGATATGGTATGTGTTTACGTCTTATGGTGCATTATGAACACAAGAAGACCAGCTTTTATCATCCCACAAGTGGTTCCACTGGTTATTACAAATGGACTTTTCTCAGGGTATCCCATCAAGACAATTGCCACAGACCTTTGCATTGACAATGAGATCAGAGGACACTTAGTAGACTTCAGTACAACTTGCATTCAATTGTAAGTGGTTTTTGGACATGAGTGATAGTAAGTGTGATGATTTGTTACAGTTTAACAAGGGTTGGTTAGAGTTGTGAACTGTTTTTATTTTTTTATGGCTTTGCAAGTGATGTATCAATGGAGAGTATGTGTGTATGCATACTGTAGTGCCATGTATTATTAGTATGAGTGATTAATACAAAAGTAGTTGAAAGTCATTTAACCTAGTATAACGTAAGGTAGAAATGAATTCTAGTAATTCATGTAAAATATATATAAAAACTGTTACAACTATATTATTTAGAACGTTAAAACAGAATGACAACAATTTAGCAACAATATCTTGTATATATATTTCATAACTAATAACCTAAACTTTTCTTTTGAAGATGTGATGAGCATTATATTCAGAATGTTAATTTATTAATTTCTAATTTTGAAAATGTTGTATTACTGTTGTATTAATTTATTAATTTAATTACCAATAACTTATTAACAATAATAAGAGCATTAGCAACTTATTTGTATTTATCTACAAATATTAAATTAATAGCCAATGGCAAAAAAAGTATCGCAAACATTCTCTACAACATATTAGTTAACAAACAAATAAAAAATAACAAAATATACCTTCTAATTTCCAATTTTTTATTAGGTCTTTCTTTTTCTCAGTTGACATTTTCATGATTTGCAATCTTATATTGTATTGACTCTCAGTTTATGATTCAAAAGTTAAACATCAGGTTTTGATGTTTAGCTATCAAAATCATGACTGAAACTCAGCATCAAAAGGAATTAGCTAACATTATATCCTAAAAATGTAATAAAAGTTTATATAAGTATATTTTATTTAAACTAATTTATAAACATTTACCTTTATCTCAGTTACCTTTATCATGTGTTAAAATAACTATATTTTTATTTTGTTTAAGAATACTTAAAAATAGTTACAAGACAAAGATCCTAATCTACTAAGACAAGGGCAATTATAATGTTTGCTAC